>CM060268.1:220797-334621 GCA_030684275.1 Acipenser oxyrinchus oxyrinchus
TGAGTGACAGTTAATTATGTCAGTGCCCTATTTTTTTTTTTTTGGCCGCCAGATTTAAGCTCCCCAGATGAAAATATAAATGAGTCTGGCCCTTGCACTGCAGCTGAGGCCTCCAACTGGTTCAGTTTAATTTATTCTCCTAAAGCCAGAGATTCAGGCCTTTAAAAGAACACAGCTCTCAGGTTTCCTGTGCTAACCAGGACGCACGGCAGTGTGGCGAAGGATGGATTTCTCTTAACCCTTTCACTGCCGACACACCCTGGGTGCATGGCAGGCTGTTTGCTTGTTTGGTTTCTTGTGGACGCACGCTGGGAAGCCTGATAAATGTGTGTTTTACAACGTGTGCACAGATATCGTTTTGGGATAAAGACCCCCTGCAATTACTGCAAACACTTCACTCCCGAGAGTTCGGATAACCTTTATATTCACTCTGCAAAAGAGATGGATTCTTCCAACGAAACACCTGCTAAATCCAATCCCGATTACTCTGTGTACAATTGATTTGAATGGAAACAGTGTTGCTTTCTTCATCGTAGTCCAGGCAAATCATTCAGTGTGAAACTGAAAGCCTGGAGAAAACTCATTATTACCACTACTGTCCCAACAGCATAACCGATTTCCACAAATTATACCAAGACAGCAAACTATAGTGTATGAACTGTACATGTACATATAAACAGCACACAGGCACACTAACTCCAGAAAGCTCCTCTACAAACTGGAAAGATCTATACAATAGCAGCCTTGGCTTTTCTTGTTTTTCGTGGGTTTCTGCTGAGTAGTATATATAGATCTATTCTGTATTTGATTGCCCCTATTACACAGCCAGGAAACCCACGTGATATTTTCCAGTCTGTCGGCTCCCAGTTCAGTATAATAACATTCTTTTTGAATATCTGCCCACATGCAATCCAGGACCTGGTTTGTACCTCTCAGCCCCTCATCTGCAACAATGTTTATTTGATTTGCTTCACTGTTTGGTGCGTGTTGTAAAATCTCAGTGAGTGCTGGGAAAGTCTCTCCAGAGAAACAGCACCATGACAGATGCTTTTCTGGCTGAAACACTGCCTGTATTTCCTGGGATTATCCTTCAGACAGCAGCTCTCAGAGGAGGTCCCGAGTCCCTGCCTTCCTGGCTGGGACTCCCGCTCAGCATGGCGCTGGTACCATCATGGGTTCAAGATGCTGGACAGAGAGCTTCTTCTGCCAAACTTCTTCTTTATTTATTTATTTATTTTTGCGTAAAAAGCAAATAAGCATTTATGTTATAAAACCAGTAAAAAAAAATAAAAAAATAAAAAACACATTTGCAAGAAAATATTAAAAGATTTACATTCATTTCCCCAAACCAGAGCAGATTTCACTTTACAATCAATATATATTTTGCCTTTTTTTATTTTGTACAATTAAAATGGGTTTTCTTGGTTTTAATGTATTTTAAGAGCGTATGGTATCTGTAGAGTCAGAATCATATTCCCTTCTATCATTTCATAGTACATATGCAAAATGAATCTGCATGCCCCACCACTGGGATATGAATACGTGTTGAGAGTGTGTGTGTGTGTGTGTGTGTGAGAGTGTGAGTGTGTGTGTGTGCGTGAGAGTGTGAGTGTGTGTGTGTGTGCGTGAGTGTGTGTGTGAGTGTGTGTGACTCTGTGTGTGAGAGTGTATGTGTGTGTGTGTGTGAGTGTGTGTGTGTGTGTGTGAGAGTGTGAGTGTGTGTGTGTGTGTGAGAGTGTGAGTGTGTGTGTGTGTGTGTGAGTGTGTGAGTGTGTGTGAGTGTGTGAGTGTGTGAGTCTGTGTGTGTGAGTGTGTGTGTGTGTGTGTGAGTGTGAGTGTGTGAGAGTGTGTGAGTGTGTGTGAGCGTGTGAGTGTGTGTGTGTGACATGGCCTGTCGTACATACTTACACAGTACAGTTACCCGATCATCCTAAAGCTTCCCATTGTCCACATCAAGGCTATGGTGACACCTAGTGGTTACAGGAAGGATATTCAAAACTATTCACTTGCAATATATATTATTACTTATTTTCTTTATTTAGCAGACACCTTTATCCAAGGCGACTTACACAGACAATGGGAAGCTCCTATTCCAATGACAGGAGTGACTTTCACAATGGGAAGCTCCTATTCCAATGACAGCAGTGACTTTCACAATGGGAAGCTCCTATTCCAATGACAGCAGTGACTTTCACAATGGGAAGCTCCTATTCCAATGACAGCAGTGACTTTCACAATGGGAAGCTCCTATTCCAATGACAGCAGTGACTTTCACAATGGGAAGCTCCTATTCCAATGACAGGAGTGACTTTCACAATGGGAAGCTCCTATTCCAATGACAGCAGTGACTTTCACAATGGGAAGCTCCTATTCCAATGACAGCAGTGACTTTCACAATGGGAAGCTCCTATTCCAATGACAGCAGTGACTTTCACAATGGGAAGCTCCTATTCCAATGACAGCAGTGACTTTCACAATGGGAAGCTCCTATTCCAATGACAGCAGTGACTTTCACAATGGGAAGCTCCTATTCCAATGACAGGAGTGCCTTTCACAATGGGAAGCTCCTATTCCAATGACAGCAGTGACTTTCACAATGGGAAGCTCCTATTCCAATGACAGGAGTGACTTTCACAATGGGAAGCTCCTATTCCAATGGCAGCAGTGCCTTTCACAATGGGAAGCTCCTATTCCTATGACAGCAGTGCCTTTCACAATGGGAAGCTCCTATTCCTATGACAGCAGTGCCTTTCACAAAGGGAAGTTCCTATTCCTATGACAGCAGTGACTTTCACAATGGGAAGTGAAGTGGAAAGATGAAGAGCAAGAGCTGGAATCGCGTCGGCTAGGGGTGAGATAACCTGAGATTAAACAGGACTTACCGACAGCGATGCAACATTTCAACCTCAGCTTAGAATTAAAACATCTCAAACTGAGAGAAAGAAGAGGAATGAGTCAAAGAGAAACACGCTACACATGAAACATCCCAGTATTTTACTAAAACACTGTACATTACATACTTCATTACCACCGTTAATTATACACAATATAAACATGAAAGTCTGCAGCACCAGTTTATCAGAAACAAAGAAATCTAAATCGGTGTGACACATAGTAAGTAGCACGACACAGTTACAAAAAGTACCTGCAGTTTCTCTTCCACACGAAAAAAAAGAATAAACCTGAAGCTATGAACATGATTCGACCTTTCAGTAAAAACAAATCAAACGCTGGCCACGCCCCCTGGACGGTGTGACACGCCCCCTGGACCGCGTGACACGCCCCCCCTGGACCGCGTGGCACGCCCCCCCTGGACCGCGTGGCACGCCCCTGGACCGGTGTGAGCACACCCCCTGGACCGTGTGACACGCCCCTGGACAGTGTGACACGCCCCCAGTTGAGAAGCACGGATCTAAATGACACCAAATTCCAAAGCCGTCCGTGACACAGAGCATAAACAAAACAGACATTTTAGGAAATGTTAAAAAAACAAAAAAGAAAAAGTATCAGAAAAAGGGCCCCCCTCCCCCTGTTTAATGAGACGCAGTGAAGCTGAAGCCGGTTCAAGTTTAATTGGCATCGAGCTTCGCCATCTCCTGCACATAGATCCCTATACTCTCGCTGTCGAACAGCACGAAGAAAACCATCTTGATGGAAGAGGACATGGTGGAGACGAAGTAGCTGGAGATGGCTTTCAGGATGAGCTGAGCTGCAGTCTGCTTCGGGAATCCATTCCTACCAAACAAACAAGAACGTTTCAACCACTCTGTGATGCAGTGTTCAATAGACTGGGCACAGAGCACAGCGTTAGGGTTACACACTCTCTGATGCAGTGTTCAATAGACTGGGCACAGAGCACAACGTTAGGGTTACACACTCTCTGATGCAGTGTTCAATAGACTGGGCACAGAGCACAGCGTTAGGGTTACACACTCTCTGATGCAGTGTTCAATAGACTGGGCACAGAGCACAGCGTTAGGGTTACACACTCTCTGATGCAGTGTTCAATAGACTGGGCACAGAGCACAGCGTTAGGGTTACACACTCTCTGATGCAGTGTTCAATAGACTGGGCACAGAGCACAGCGTTAGGGTTACACACTCTCTGGTGCAGTGTTCATAGACTGGGCACAGAGCACAGCGTTAGGGTTACACACTCCCTGATGCAGTGTTCAGTAGACTGGGCACAGAGCACAGCGTTAGGGTTACACACTCTCTGATGCAGTGTTCAATAGACTGGGCACAGAGCACAGAGTTAGGGTTACACTCTCTCTGATTACCAACATGAAAAACACCTCTTCTGTATACTGTAGGAATCCACTTTTGATAAGTTAGAGATTCTGTGATTGTTTTTTTTTTTTAAGCAATCTTTTGTGTTAGTAGCTGGTAAAAGTGTTATCTAATTAACACAAACATGCTTTTAAATGGTCACTCTTCAGCAGTCTTCTGAGGTTAATGACACTGGGATAAATTCTCAAAGAAGAAACGCACCCAATAAAGTCACCAAACCTGAAAGAATCAGCTAAGACTTTTAACTTGGGAACTTGAAAGCAGTCGTGTGTTATTTCTTATTCCTTTTCAAACTGTAACCATGTTATTGCTCCATTCAGATAGAAAGGGTGCTAAGATGACTCTGCAGTGCTTGATTTCACACACGGGGAGGGAGATCCTCACCTGCCGCTGCCAATAGAAGGGAACGCGATGGACTTGAGCTTCTTCTCGTCCGCCAGCGCCAGGCAGTTCTTCACTGTCTTCTCCAGCAGCTCCTCGCACTTGTCAGAGCCCCAGCCCGGGCTGTTGCAGTGAATCACGAACTTAGCAGGGAGCCCGAAGCCTGGACTCAGAGCCGCTGCAAAACAAGCACAGCCATCAAAACAACAACGAGAACCAGAGAGAAGCAAACCCAAGCCTGGATTCCAGATTGATTTCTATTTGTGATTCCTAATTGTAAGCAGTGGAACAGCCTGTTCATTTCTATTTGTGATTCCTAATTGTAAGCAGTGGAACAGCACGCTGAAATGTTTTGTTTTTTTAAAGGAAGGGAATGGAGACGCACCTCCTGCCACGTCCAGCGGTCCGTTCTTCTTGCGCAGCTCGCTGACCGCCTCCTCAAACTCCTTGCCCCCTTTCTTCTCCAGAGCGCTCCCTGATCAACAACACCCCCAAACCGTTAGTGCCACAAGAGACAGGACAAGCTAGCAGCTTCTGTGTTAGGATTCAGGGTCACACTTGTCATGAAGTGTCTCGGATTACTGTGCATTTCATAGTGATAAATACATGTGCACTTACACATCACAACAATGTTATTCTGCACAGTTACAATGCAAACGTGGAAACCTCTTTGCAAGATACATGCCAGTACACCAATGTATCAGAAAAGGGTTAGGGTTCGGGTTCGGGTTCGGGTTAGGGTTGTACTGTGCAAAAAAAAGTGCAAAAAAAAAGATGTACACATTAAGCACATTATATATGCATTATGTGTAAGTACGTGTGTATTTACTAAGTAACTACAATGTAAATACACAGCAGTTAGAGACACTTCATGAAAACCGGATTCAGCAGGTAAGGGAAACAAAAGTCAGCCAGTTTCTCTTGTGGAGTCTCTCTGGGCTCCATCACACACTTACTGGTATTCCCTGTCCGTTACCTTTCTTTGATGCCTGAACTTTGAAATGTAACTTTTCAATACAGAATCCAAATACCCAGACTGAGGACTGGCGAGTTTCCAGCCCATCCAGCCTCATGAATCTGTTTTAACAGACAGGGAAACTCTGAGGGAATGATCAGTTTGTGCAGAAATGTGGACTGTTTCCGTGTGGTAATTGGATCCAGGTAATTCAGGTAATTGAGAGCACTTAACATTACCCTTGAATGGGATCTTCCACAGCTGTGTTTATGTGATGCTTCGGGTTATCTGCAGGGAGCTGGCACAGTGCTCTCTGAATCTACATTTCCAGTGATGCACGGCAGGTATGATGCCGAGAGCCCAGAGAGAAGGAAAGGAAGGGTTTCTGCAATGCAGAGACCACCTATTTACACACCGAGCACAGAGACCCAAGCCATGAGAACAAAGCAGGCAGAGTGGTGTGACTGTCAGCATCGCTCTGTTTAAACCCAGGTCAGGTAAAGGGCAAAGCGTGTCATGCAGTCCTGTCTCATCTTCCAGCAGTCACAGTGAGAGAGAGACAATTACAAGACAAGCGGAGGTCATGTGATTCATCTCTGTATAACCCTAGCACAGGTCATGTGATTCATCTCTGTATAACCCTAGCACAGGTCATGTGATTCATCTCTATATAACCCTAGCACTGGTCATGTGATTCATCTCTATATAACCACAGCGCTGGTCATGTGATTCATCTCTATATAACCCTAGCGCTGGTCACGTGATTCATCTCTATATAACCCCAGCGCTGGTCATGTGATTCATCTCTGTATAACCCCAGCGCTGGTCATGTGATTCATCTCTGTATAACCCTAGCACAGGTCATGTGATTCATCTCTGTATAACCCTAGCACAGGTCATGTGATTGCATCTCTATATAACCCTTGCTCTGGTCATGTGACTCATCTCTCTATAACCCTAGCGCAGGTCATGTGATTGCATCTCTAAGTGTCCTTCCATCCTTATGGTAACCGTGGGCTCTCTCTTAATCTCGCTGACCTTGCCCTGAACCCCACAGGTGCTGCTACAGTACAACACATTATCTTCATTGTCTCGATTACTTTTCACCTGCTTCAGTGTGCTACTGATGTGCCAGGCATGCCATGTATTTAACTAACTGCACGAGGCTAAGCCTTCCTCTGTCTGCTACCCTTCCCTGCAGCACTCTCCTCTCCAGGGAGCCTCTGATTTCAGGATGCTTTACTATGCAGATCTGCTGAAACACACAGGGGTGGAAGTGGGCTGGTGAGGTGTGAAGTCTGAACAGCACCATGCCAGAAGGGAACGGAGCTCAGCAGTGAATGCATGAGAAGGACAGCTGGAAGCAGGAGGGAGATGCACACAGGACACAGCGAGCTGCAGTGAGAAAGGCTCATTACCTACTTCCCCTCCTGTGTAGAGATCAGTATTGGTCGGGTGGATTACAGCGTCGCTGTCGATGGTGGCAATGTCAGCCTGCACAACTTGCAACTACAACAACAGCAGGCAAATAACATGGAGTCAGAACCACTGGGGGACAGGATGGGAACGGATGGGAACATTTAGGAAAGAATTCCTCCCAGGCCAGGCCAGGCGAGAGAGAGAGAGAGAGTGAGAGAGAGAGAGAGACGGCAGGCTGAAAATCAATCAATTGAAGAGTGATGGAAGATGAGATCCTTGAGGAGACCGGAAAGACGCATGGAATACAACACAGTCACAGCAAGCACAACTTCATCACAGCTTCATTATGTTACACCCTCTCTGCAGAGATTCGGCACAATCCTTGAAAGACAAACTAAATAACTGCTTTCTCTCGTGTCACAGACACTGCTGTAGGGTTCACTTGTAATGCAGCAATGCGCTGCTTCATTTGATTTGCAGGAGTTATACAGGGAATTCATTTATTTAGTTTCTTTTTGTACTTGTCAAGGATTTCCTGTATCTTTACAGAACATGAAACAATTAACAGTAGACTTCAGAGCTGTCATGGAAAGAACTGAAACGACTGCTTTCAAATGTCAAGCATTTCCCATCAGTATGCCTTCACCACAAGAATAATTGACTTTTCTAATATAAACCCTCCATGCTTCTGTTAATAAACGCAATACAGACCTTGAACGAATACAATCCTTTTCTTGTGAATACGCATGAATAATTGTATATATAAATGCCTGCTTGCTCTGGGAAAGGCGCGCTCTGTGTATCACTTCAGTTGTGTTCCTTGCAGCTCTGCAAGCCAGTGTATGGGTGAGAATAGACACCTCCCCTTTACCTAGATCATCTTTAAGGTCAATGTCAGCATTGGTAGGATTGATAACAGCCTCCACATCAAACCCAGCCAAGTTAGTGATTTCACTGTGAATGAGGTTCAGCTGGAAAGAAAGAAAACACATGCAGCAGGAAAGCAGGACAGCTCGAGGAGTCTGGGACTGCGTGTGCGCCCGGCAAGAGTCCCAACGAAGGAAAGCGAGGGGAGCTCCAGTTAAACAATCCCCATTGCTAATGCAGTCATCCTGGTGAATGCTTGGAGGGATGGCTTTCACATATCAACTCCTGTACTATTTCACATTTCTTACGATCCACACACACACACACACACATCCTCCCACAAGCTCGTGGTGGCACTGCTGTCCTTATGATGGGGTTTGAACAGCACCAAATGACAAACAGACACACTGTGATGAAGGTAGCGGGACAGCTTTGACAGCACCGTCAGTAAATACTGTTGCACACGCGATCACAGGTCCTGCTATTTGGTACAGATCTAATCCTAAAGGTTTATCATCCTACTGATCTTATCCAAAGCTTAATCTTGACTGTGTCTTCTCAGGACTCCGCACACAAATCCAATACATTTTAAATGACACTCATTTCTGTTCTCCGCTAACGTCGCGTTCCTGTTTAAAATAATAATGAAAGCTCAGCCCCAGCTCTCTGGCACACTTCATGTTCACTAACGTGTACAGCAGAGCAGTGATCAAGTGGTTCAGTGATTCAGAGTACAATAATTACAGCCGATGAAGCAATTCAACTTCACAATGTGCAGCATCATTAGGGAGAACGCCTGTCTACTGGGCTTGCATTTCTGTCTCATATTCCAGGATTGGGAAAGACAGGGCTGGTTTTGTTTATTTGCCCTTCTGTCCTCCGATCAGAGCCCAGTTGCTTAGCAACCGCTTGGGGAGCAAGGCTTAGGTCTTTCTTTGTTAATTACTTTATGTTTCCAAAAAAAGAAGAGGATGAGAGGAGAGGAGTAGGGGAGAGAAGCAGAGAGGAGAGGAGAGGAGAGAAGAGGGGAGGGGAGGGGAGAGGAGAGAAGCAGAGAAGAGAAGCAGAGAGGAGAGGTGAGAAGCAGAGAGGAAAGGAGCGGAGAGGAGAGAAGAGGGGAGGGGAGAGGAGTGGAGAGAAGCAGAGAAGAGAAGCAGAGAGGAGAGAAGCAGAGAGGAGAGGAGCAGAGAGGAGAGGAGAGGAGAGAAGAGGGGAGGGGAGAGGAGAGGAGAGAAGCAGAGAGGAGAGGGGAGAGGAGGGGAGCATAAAGGAGAGAAGCAGAGAGGAGAGGAGAGAAGCGGAGAGGAGAGGGGAGCAGAAAGGAGAGAAGCAGAGAGGAGAGGAGCGGAGATGAGAGAGAAGCAGAGAGGAGAGGAGCGGAGAGGAGAGGAGAGGAGAGAAGCAGAGAGGAGTGTCACTGGCCACCTTATAAAAGTTTCCCATGGGATATTGACACATTGACCTTGCTTTCCAAATACTCAGAATATGCATTTAAAGTGCTTTTCCGTGGCTAACCATGTTTTTCACTGTGCTTCAGTTTACCATAGTTCCTAATGATTTCCATTTGGTGTCTGTGCTTCCACTATACTTTCACTTGCTGCACTTCACAATGCTTTTACTGCTGTTTACACAGTACACTTGTATAGGGGCTCTTGGAAATGAAGCACAGGGCGCTCTACAGGGTGCACTCAGCAGTACCTTTTGCCCCAGGAAGAGGCTCTTGGTGGAGAGGACAGTGAACCCGTCCGCTGGGGGCCCCTCTGTGGTGCTGTCAGCGCTGGCTGCTTTACTGACCTCTCTCTGCTTCTTCAAAAGGGAAACACACAGAGAGCAAGTGAATCACACTGTGACAATACACCCTGTGACAATACACCCTGTGACAATACACACTGTGACAATACACACTCAATCAAATACACACTGTGACAATACACCCTGTGACAATACACACTGTGACAATACACACTGTGACAATACACACTCAATCAAATACACACTGTGACAATACACCCTGTGACAATACACCCTGTGACAATACACACTCAATCAAATACACCCTGTGACAATACACCCTGTGACAATACACACTCAATCAAATACACCCTGTGACAATACACACTGTGACAATACACACTCAATCAAATACACCCTGTGACAATACACACTGTGACAATACACACTCAATCAAATACACACTGTGACAATACACACTGTGACAATACACACTCAATCAAACACACACACCTTCCAGTCAGCTTCACTGTTACTCTGCATGGAAGTGAATGCGTTACTCTGTCACGTTGAGTAGTTGCGGGGGGTCAGAGAGAAAGAGGAACAGCGCTGTTGTCTCGACATGTTTCTCAGGGGGTTACATGGTGCTCACCTTCTTGCCCCCAGCTCCCTTCTTGCCCCCAGCTCCCTTCTTGCCCCCTGCTCTCTTGGGCCCTGTTTTCTGGGCCGGGGGGAGCTTGGATTTCTTGGCGGGCGGGGGGGTGATGATGGCCTCCAGCTTGCCCTTTGAACCCCGCTTCTTGGTGAGCAGCTCGGGGTGAATGTTGGGTAACACTCCTCCGGCGGCGATTGTAACTCCTTTCAGCAGCTGGGAATGAGAACGAGTCGTGGAGGCTTGGGCTTCCTTTCAATATTGATTTTATACAGAGCCTTTCACAGTGGATCACCATCATAAAGCCATAAATAAAATAAAAGGCTACCATGACAGAAACAAAACCACAACTCGGGCAAAATAACAAGCGCTGGAGCTAAGCTGTGGGAACGCAGTCTGATGTTCTGAAATCTGAAGATCAGCGTTTCTTAAAGCAGGTTCATGCGTAAACATGCAGCAATAAGAGACCAGAATCTCAAGGCTTCTGGATTTACTCTAAAACACCTCCACAATGACTCCATCATCATTATCACAGGAAGAAAAACACACCACACAATTCTACAACAAAAAAACAATCCATTTAAGACCACATGCAGGTGCCTACATGAAACATCGGAGTTGTTTAATTCAGGTTTAGTAACTTCACTGCGAATCTAGTCTCAAATGCAATACGAAGCCTTGGCAGTAACTGTACTGTGCTGTGGAGCCGCCTGGGAGCAGCAGGGAGAGCCCTGTACCTGGTTGAGCTCTTCATCATTGGCGATCGCCAGTAGGATGTGTCTGGGAGTGACCCGGCCTTTCTTGTTGTCCCGAGCAGCGTTTCCCGCCAGCTCTAAGATTTCAGCTGAAATAAAGCGTGCGGCAGTGTGATTAGAGTGTGTCTCGGGGGACATTGTATTAGTGAGTGGGTAAGTGAGCTCACTGAGCTGAGAGGGGCTTCGAGGGTCTGGCTGCAGCTGGGCATCAACTCCTTTGAGAGCAAACACCCAAGAGCACCAGACCGTGCGCTAACGCTTACCTGGCTGGTTTCCATGGCAACCACACAACCCTGAGCCCCACCGGCCTTGCGCTGGAGAGCAGATGTGTGGAACACCACCGCCCTGCAGGAGGCACTAAAGGGATCCTCACAGCACCAGCTCCACTTTTACAAACATCTCCTACCTATCTGCTGCCCTATTGGGGGTATTTTCCATTGCTGTTTCTGCTTAGGATTACTAACTATAACAAGAAACCCCTGTGTCCCTGCAGCCCCTGGGTCTCTGTGTCCCTGCAGCCCCTGTGTCCCTGCAGCCCCTGGGTCCCTATGTCCCTGCAGCTCCTGGGTCCCTGCAGACCCTGGGTCTCTGGGTCCCTGCAGACCCTGGGTCTCTGGGTCCCTGCAGACCCTGGGTCCCTGCAGCCCCTGGGTCCCTGCAGCCCCTGGAGCCCCTCCTACCTGTCAGGTACTCCAGCACGGCTGCCATGTACACAGGCGCCCCCACCCCGATCCTGTACTTGGGGTGCCCCTTCTTGATGTAGCGCAGCATGCGCCCCACGGGGAAGATCACGCCAGCCTTCGTGGAGCGAGATGTCTTGGTGCTCTTTTTCTTTCCTCCTCGGCTGGACATTGTGAGGTGCCAGTATTCGGTGTGGTGGTGCTGCAGCAGCAGGAGGGAAAAGGAGTCAGCGCTTTCAATTCTGATACGGCTCATCAGTCTCTCAATCCCGACTGTGAGGACTTTGTCAACTTGAGCATTGAATACTACTAATAAAAAACACTTGATAAAGTTGCATTATTGACAGCACGCTCAAGTAGCGGCTTCTGAAAAAGATCTCTGTTTCTGCACAGCCTTCTCTTCCAGCAACACCTTCTAACAATGCAACCTGCCACAGTGCAGTGACGTCACACACGCAGGCACAGCAGCGCGCGGCTCTGTCTGCTTTCACGACAGATACACTGAATGTATTTATACAGCTACTCGTTTAGTATTTCTGTCCAGAATCGTACAGCAACAACCCGAGAGACTTTATATCATTATTGGTCATGCAGTAACATACCGGTGAACTACGCGACACGCAAATATAGTATATTACTATCGTGATCGTTTCTTACCCATTGCCATCTCCAGTGATGTGATATTTACTCGTAAAGTGCAGTACAGACTTACCCAATCCTCTCTGTGAGCTCTGTTTATAAAACTCTATGCAACGCGAGTGTTGTTCGCATGATTCATCTCCAATCAATGCAGTGCAAAAACAGCTGCGCTTTCCGGGTTTGGCAAGACACGTAACACAGTGAAGCACAGGAACCGTGCACGTCACAGTCTTGATTTGACAATACAATAAGGAATGCCAGTTATTGTGCGACTGCGTAGGTAATGCAAAATAAACACACAAATAAATCAAACACAAGGGTTGCAAACCTGGCTACAATACGGGTAGCCTGCCAGCATATAACATCCCAATAATATCACCAGGCCTGCGTTTGTTTATAAACAACAGAGAGATGATGAAGTGTATAGGACACACACGACTGGGTACAGAGCGTGCCGCTTTTACAAAACGAGACCTCGCACACTACGCGGGGGTTAATCACGTTTAAAGAATTGCAGTGTCAGTACTTACAGGATAAAGCACTATTTCAATATGTCTACTGCTGCTCCTCTCTCCGCTTCAAATACACTACAGACTCAGAGACGGCAGAGCTGCGTCTCCCAGCCACACTCCCACAATCCACAGCGAGCGGAATCACAACGCTCCAGCACGAGAGGAGCAGCTCTGTGCAATGACAGCAGACACGCAGAGCAGCGTCTCCCAGCCACACTCCCACAATCCACAGCGAGCGGGATCACAACGCTCCAGCACGAGAGGAGCAGCTCTGTGCAATGACAGCAGACACGCAGAGCAGCGTCTCCCAGCCACACTCCCACAATCCACAGCGAGCGGGATCACAACGCTCCAGCACGAGAGGAGCAGCTCTGTGCAATGACAGCAGACACGCAGAGCAGCGTCTCCCAGCCACACTCCCACAATCCCACAATCCACAGCGAGCGGGATCACAACGCTCCAGCACGAGAGGAGCAGCTCTGTGCAATGACAGCAGACACGCAGAGCAGCGTCTCCCAGCCACACTCCCACAATCCCACAATCCACAGCGAGCGGGATCACAACGCTCCAGCACGAGAGGAGCAGCTCTGTGCAATGACAGCAGACACGCAGAGCAGCGTCTCCCAGCCACACTCCCACACTCCCACAATCCACAGCGAGCGGAATCACAACGCTCCAGCACGAGAGGAGCAGCTCTGTGCAATGACAGCAGACACGCAGAGCAGCGTCTCCCAGCCACACTCTCACAATCCACAGCGAGCGGAATCACAACGCTCCAGCACAAGAGGAGCAGCTCTGTGCAATGACAGCAGACACGCAGAGCAGCGTCTCCCAGCCACACTCCCACAATCCACAGCGAAGCGGAATCACAACGCTCCAGCACGAGAGGAGCAGCTCTGTGCAATGACAGCAGACACGCAGAGCAGCGTCTCCCAGCCACACTCCCACAATCCCACAATCCACAACGAGCGGGATCACAACGCTCCAGCACGAGAGGAGCAGCTCTGTGCAATGACAGCAGACACGCAGAGCAGCGTCTCCCAGCCACACTCCCACAATCCACAGCGAGCGGGATCACAACGCTCCAGCACGAGAGGAGCAGCTCTGTGCAATGACAGCAGACACGCAGAGCAGCGTCTCCCAGCCACACTCCCACAATCCACAGCGAGCGGGATCACAACGCTCCAGCACGAGAGGAGCAGCTCTGTGCAATGACAGCAGACACGCAGAGCAGCGTCTCCCAGCCACACTCCCACAATCCACAGCGAGCGGAATCACAACGC
This sequence comes from Acipenser oxyrinchus oxyrinchus, assembly GCA_030684275.1. NCBI lineage: Eukaryota > Metazoa > Chordata > Actinopteri > Acipenseriformes > Acipenseridae > Acipenser > Acipenser oxyrinchus. The sequence goes on from CM060268.1 coordinate 234,961, forward strand.
TCCAGCACGAGAGGAGCAGCTCTGTGCAATGACAGCAGACACGCAGAGCAGCGTCTCCCAGCCACACTCCCACAATCCCACAATCCACAACGAGCGGGATCACAACGCTCCAGCACGAGAGGAGCAGCTCTGTGCAATGACAGCAGACACGCAGAGCAGCGTCTCCCAGCCACACTCCCACAATCCACAGCGAGCGGAATCACAACGCTCCAGCACGAGAGGAGCAGCTCTGTGCAATGACAGCAGACACGCAGAGCAGCGTCTCCCAGCCACACTCCCACACTCCCACAATCCACAGCGAGTGGAATCACAACGCTCCAGCACGAGAGGAGCAGCTCTGTGCAATGACAGCAGACACGCAGAGCAGCGTCTCCCAGCCACACTCCCACAATCCCACAATCCACAGCGAGCGGAATCACAACGCTCCACCACGAGAGGAGCATCAGTAGACATATTGAACTGGTGCTTGTTTCTGGTTGTATTTGAATGTATTGGTATTTGAATATATTGTTTTTTAGGATAGTGCAACATCCCCAGTGGAGTCTCAAGACTTCATGCAGGGTATGCGTTAAGCGATGGCATTTCAAATTGCATAGTTTTTCAAACAATATAGGAATGGCTGACATCAGAAGACGACATTTTCACAAAGTGCACAGGATCACTCCTCTCTCCTCAGTTTTCACAAAGTGCACAGAATCACGCCTCTCCCCTCAGTTTTCACAAAGTGCACAGGATCACTCCTCTCTCCTCAGTTTTCACAAAGTGCACAGAATCACGCCTCTCCCCTCAGTTTTCACAAAGTGCACAGGATCACTCCTCTCTCCTCAGTTTTCACAAAGTGTACAGGATCACTCCAGAAAACAATCTACTTTCTCATCTCAGAGTAGACAAAAACAAAAAAAGACACTGGCTTCCACTGGACTAAATGCTATATTATCATCATCCATGCATTAAAAACACCTTCACCGTACTGACCTTGGAAGAGGCTGTTCAGTATCTAAATCCACCACCAGGGGGCGACCACGGTCCATCAAATCCCAAAGTTATAAAGAAATGATGAAAGGCAACAGAATCGTGTTTCAACTATAATAATAATAATAATAATAATAATAATAATAATAATAATAATAATAATAATAATAATAATAATACATTCATTCATTTTAAGCACTCCCATGGCATTGTCTGTGCTCAGCGGGGTTGAGCGGAGCTCAGCGTCTCTTCTGCACGCTGTCTGATTGGCCCGGGTTATATAATGACTCCTGAAATCAGCGGACTCCTGTAACACTGACAATACAAACAGTAAAGAGAGAGAAGCACGAAGGAGGCTTGACTTGAAGGCACGTAGCGTGAAGTACACGTCGTTTAAAGCGGTCTGCCTGTATGTAAATCTGCTAGTTGAATACGCTAGGTGAAGTGAGCGCTGATGCTATAAGGGGCCAGTTCCTACATTATAAAAGATAGACCGATTATCCGCCGAGCCCAGTCCATGTTCCACTTCGTGCGTGTGCAGCATGTCACATGACTGCCGTTTAAACCAGTCGCTGGCCCCACATGTGACTTCACCGCCACAAAAACACTGTGATCTGTCAAAGTTACAGTGAAGGGAACAGACAACATCACACAGGGCAATGGGGATAAACAAGACAGCTACAGCTGAATCAACAAGGGGAAAGGGTAAGCTAGATTGGACTTTTCAGCAGTAAGTAACGTATTGCATCTGCACTGTACTTGTGAGTCGCTAAGCAGAGCTTTTAAGTTTTTGTTTGTTTGTTTGTTTTGAAAGTTCCGTGAGAAACTCGAGTTTGTTGCGCGAGTGCTGAAAGCATGTGCTAGTATATAATGCTACCGGTACAAACATGACATTGTTATTGATAGAAATACATTATGTTCGAAACGTAAACTGAGGTGATCTTTCTGCATAGAACACGCAGCGCATATTAACTGTAGGAAGCGCAGATAGAAGTCGTTTTACATGCGACCCATTCCACTTACTGGAGAGACAGAACCTTCTAAAGTTCCCCATGGTAGTGGTGCAGTTTCCTCACGCTGTTCCCATTGTCAAACTGGATTTAGCACAGTTTATCCTATTTATAAATATACCTCATCTGGCTGTTCTTTACAAATGCCAGCCTGTGCTTTGCCATGTGTTCACTGCTTGATTACACTTTGCTGTGCTTTATTACACTTGGCTGTGCTTGATTACACTTTGCTGTGCTTTATTACACTTGGCTGTGCTTTATTACACGTTGCTGTGCTTGATTACACGTTGCTGTGCTTTTACTAGGGGACACTTTTAGAAGGGCTGCTAGTACTGTCATGGAAATCATTGAATCTGCGTTCGACCCCCTCAGATCCTGGTGGTAATGCCAGTCAGATATCTGCCTAATCTGCTCCCTGTATTGCTGGCTGTAACTGCAGAGACCTGTGTGCTCGTTCCTTGGGCTGCCCTTTGCCCAAATCATTGCACAGAATTGCTGATTCAGGATCCAGCAGTGCACTTATGTAGCAATGTTGATCCAGCAGCTGATCAAAGCTTTTATTCCAGAAATGATTAACTGAGGGGAAATATGAGACACCAAATAAGATTTCTGTCAGGATCTTTTTAATATACATTCCAGGGCATGAGATATTAATGCATCATGAATGCCTGCGTGTGGCGTCCTTTCGTTACAGACCTGTGTGATACAGACTGGATGAGTCTTTACCCCTGAATCAGGCTTCAGCTCTGAGCAGTGAGTTGTCACTTGTGGGATACAGACTGGATGAGTCTTTAGCCCTGAATCAGGCTTCAGCTCTGAGCAGTGAGTTGTCACTTGTGGGATACAGACTGGATGAGTCTTTAGCCCTGAATCAGGCTTCAGCTCTGAGCAGTGAGTTGTCACTTGTGTGATACAGACTGGATGAGTCTTTAGCCCTGAATCAGGCTTCAGCTCTGAGCAGTGAGTTGTCACTTGAGTGATACAGACTGGATGAGTCTTTAGCCCTGAATCAGGCTTCAGCTCTGAGCAGTGAGTTGTCACTTGTGGGATACAGACTGGATGAGTCTTTAGCCCTGAATCAGGCTTCAGCTCTGAGCAGTGAGTTGTCACTTGTGTGATACAGACTGGATGAGTCTTTACCCCTGAATCAGGCTTCAGCTCTGAGCAGTGAGTTGTCACTTGAGTGATACAGACTGGATGAGTCTTTAGCCCTGAATCAGGCTTCAGCTCTGAGCAGTGAGTTGTCACTTGAGTGATACAGACTGGATGAGTCTTTACCCCTGAATCAGGCTTCAGCTCTGAGCAGTGAGTTGTCACTTGAGTGATACAGACTGGATGAGTCTTTACCCCTGAATCAGGCTTCAGCTCTGAGCAGTGAGTGATACAGACTGGATGAGTCTTTAGCCCTGAATCAGGCTTCATGCCTGCAGATTGTATTAACTCTGCTGTCTTGTGTTTGTTTTCTCAGACATGAAGAGACGGGCTGTGGCTGCAGAGTCTGCGAGACAGGTGCGCTGGATCATTGAAGGAATGGGATGCTGGCTCACATTGTATTGCACTGTGTTCCTGTGATCCTGCAGTGTGCAGGCCTGGCTTCTGCCACACTGCAATATTAACGAGTGTGCGCGTGCAGTAACATGTGCAGCACAGCTCCCATATCTCCTGATATCCAAACACTCCTTCTTCTAGGAATGGGATCTCCAGCAATAGAGCAGTCTGTACAAACGATGTGTCATACTAGAGTATTGATGGGAGAGTGGAGGCGAAGGAGACTCCTTAATGGATTCTGAACTGTAACCTGTTTATTATTAGAAATTGAAGTAAAGCGCTTTGACATTCCAGACACAAGGAACAAGGGGATTAGCGTGGGGAGAGATGAGAGGAAAGGGCAGCTCTGAGGGGATTAGTGCAGGCTGGATGTGTGGAGCACAGGGGGGTACGAAGGACTGGAGACAGAGCTAGCATTGTTAACAAACCAAACTGCTTTTTTATACAGGCCATTCGATACTGTTATGTTAAAGTTACAGTTCATATCAACAACTCTCTAGAAACGTATACTTCAGTCACTTCGGCAACTCAAATACACACGCCCTTCATCTAAAATATATATAATAACACAACAGCACACACAGTGTGTGCCTCTGCATGCTGATCACAGGGTTACTGACTCTACGAGAAAAGCAGTGCACTGTTTACCTACAGCTTTTATACAGTGCTTAGTGATATTGTATGTGAAGCTGTCTCACCTCTCTGTCTGTCTCTCTCTCTGTCCCTCTCTCTGTCTCTCTCTGCTCCTCCCTCTCCCTCTCTCTCTCTCTCTCCAGACAGGACAGGTGTGGGACTCATTGAAGAAGGCTGCCTTTGTTCTGGGCTCTGGGCTTTTCATCTTGGTTGCGTTCAGGAACTCAGTCACTTGGTAATTGCAGATATAAGACTTTTTATGTTCATTGTTGAATTGCTTTGGCAAAACTCAATTCCATTTTGTCATGCCAAGGAAACCTGTTTTGCCGGCCACACCAGGGAAGTATTTGTTTGAGCACCTCAGCTTGGGAGTGCTAAAGCGTTCAGGTCCTAGTTCCTGAATATGTCATGACTGAGTGATTGAGTCGTTCACAATGGGTCAGTATTCAGGCTGCATTACTTTCATTTCTTACCTTCCAGGCACCTGCAGAGGTTCTGGGGAGCGTCAGGGGATTTCTGGCAGACGCAGTGGGGGAAGCTGCACAGCCTGTTCGGAGGCCATGAGGTGGCGCTGTTCTTCCTGGGTGAGACAGCGAGACGTTCTCCTCAATATTCCTGCTCTGCAGTCAGCTGCTTCTGCTGTTAAATAGACAGAGCGCAGATCTGCACAGATAATCACATGAAGCAGCTCTTCTGGGCTCTGCTTTGCTGTTTTAGGGTTTGTAAATTAGGTTGAAGCTCAGGTTGGAGAGCTGTAATGCTTTTGAAGAGTTCAGAGTGTATTTGTGGTTGCTGTGCACACGGCAAGGGTTAATGCAGGCTTTGACTGGGAATGTTGTCAAAGGGTCTGTTCCAGGGCTGACAAGTTCAATAGAAACTGAGGGAGCAACTCACTTCACTTCACTTCACTGCACTGCACTGCACTGCACTGCACTTTCAGCTGCATTTGCTCTGTTTGTTGTATTCTTTAATATTCCTTAAGTGTTTTTTTTCCCCAGCTAAATGTTAACGGATTAGTGTCCCTTCATTAAGAGTTCCTGGGTGCTGCACTAACTGAAGCCCTTTAACATGTAGTGAGAAGCTGTCAGGGATACAGCATCCAGCAGCTCTCTCAGTCTTTCACACTGTCTCTGTGCAGGGACCATGCTGGCTCCTACCATCGCATTCTGGTCCTTTAACGCAATTCTAATGCTGGCCGACGCAACTGGAGTCCCTGCCTTCATCACCCGCTACAGGATTCAGAGGGACAGGAACAATCCGGTGTGTACAAAACTGCAGATTGGTAAGGGGTCGCTGTGCTAGCACAGAGCAGCACTGCCCTGCTTAGAGTCTGCAGCATGCTGAAGAATAAAGAGGCTGGGTGCAGTATAGATCAATGCTGGTGCATTATAGATCAATGCTGGTGCATTATAGATCAATGCTGGTGGAGTATAGATCAATGCTGGTGCAGTATAGGTCAATGCTGGTGCATTATAGGTCAATGCTGGTGCATTATAGATCAATGCTGGTGCATTATAGGTCAATGCTGGTGCAGTATAGATCAATGCTGGTGCATTATAGGTCAATGCTGGTGCATTATAGATCAATGCTGGTGCATTATAGGTCAATGCTGGTGCAGTATAGATCAATGCTTGAACATCTCCCTGAATGGAGATAAACAAGCTGCACCCAGCACCCTGCACCCTGCACCCTGCACCCTGCACCCTGCACCCTGCTTCCAACACATCCTGCCATTATCTCGTGTGATGGAATGAATCCCAGTCCCATGTGTTATCTCTTGTACACAGATAAGAGCTGTACGAGGCACAGTACATGAAAACATGTCAGAACGTTCTGCTGCATCAGCAACATGCACTGGAAGAGGGTTTCTAGGGATCCAGTGGTTAGGCATTATTATTTCACAGCTCGCCAGTTTACTCCAGATATTGTAATACTGCTGGGTCATGGCAGTGACCCATACTGTTCTCACACTCACTGATAAGATTGCACTAGTACTACAAAGTGACTTCAGTAATAAAACTAGACATTTTGACAAGGAGCCCTTTGTCAATTGCTTTTGTGCTCTCGTAGTTTGAACATGCATTCTTAGAATGCAAACAATTTGCAGCCCTAGAAAGACACACAAGGGGGGTGGCTGTCGTATTCACACCCTCTATTTCAAACACACACACAAAGGGGGGTGGCTGTTCAGTGCAGTCAGCCCCCTGGTTGACATGCCCCGCTCCTCTCCCTGTGCAGGTTGAGCCAGCGAAGCTGTGGCAGGCTGTGAGGATGGTTCTGTTCTATCAGTTCTGTCTCTCTTGCTCCGAGGGGTTTGTTCAGTGCAGTCAGTCCCCTGGTTGACATGCCCCTCTCCTCTCCCTGTGCAGGTTGAGCCAGCGAAGCTGTGGCAGGCTGTGAGGATGGTTCTGTTCTATCAGTTCTGTCTCTCTAGCTCCGGGGGGTTTGTTCAGTGCAGTCAGTCCCCTGGTTGACATGCCCCTCTCCTCTCCCTGTGCAGGTTGAGCCAGCGAAGCTGTGGCAGGCTGTGAGGACGGTTCTGTTCAATCAGTTCTGCCTCTCTGCTCCCATGGTGATGCTCATGTATCCCATCATGCAATGGAGAGGAAACCCATGTGGACCGGAGCTGCCTACCTTCCACTGGGCGCTGCTGGAGATCGCCATCTTCGGGCTGATGGAAGAGATCATGTTCTACTACTCACACAGGTACAGGGAGCTCCTGAGCAAGAAACACACACACAGGCTAATCACACACCTGAAACCCAGCCATGCCACGCCACACCTCACCGCACCTCACCTCACCAAACCACACCACACCAAACCACACCTCACCAAACCACACCACACCACACCACACCACACCAAACCACACCTCACCGCACCTCACCAAACCACACCACACCTCACCAAACCACACCTCACCAAACCAAACCACGCCGCACCTCACCAAACCACACCAAACCACACCACACCAAACCACATCTCACCTCACCACACCACACCACACCAAACCACACCTCACCAAACCACACCACACCTTACCAAACCACACCTCACCAAACTACACCTCACCAAACCACATCTCACCAAACCACACCTCACCAAACCACGACACACCTCACCACACCACACCAAACCACACCACACCTCACTAAATCTCACCTCACTACACCTGTTTTTCTGTTTTGTGTTTTGTCTTCAGGTTGTTCCATCACCCAGCTCTCTACAAGCATTTCCATAAGGTGCACCACGAGTGGACGGCACCAATCGGAGTGGTGGCTCTCTATGCCCATCCTTTAGAGCACGTGGTAGGTGGAAGAGTCAGCGTGTTTTAATGGCACAGCTTCCTCACTCTATACACATCCTGTAGAGCACGTGGTAGGTGGAGGAGTCAGCGTGTTTTAATGGCACAGCGTCCTCACTCTATACGCATCCTGTAGAGCACGTGGTAGGTGGAGGAGTCAGCGTGTTTTAATGGCACAGCGTCCTCACTCTATGCCCATCCTGTACAAATGATTACATTGATTGTACTGGGAGGTATTTAGTGACGGGACGGAGGACTCTTCACCTTTGTAACAGTGGTGTTCAGTGCCTGTGATTGATTGTACTGGGAGGTATTGAGTGACGGGACAGAGGACTCTTCAGCTTTGTAACAGTGGTGTTCAGTGCCTGTGATTGATTGTACTGGGAGGTATTGAGTGACGGGACGGAGGACTCTTCAGCTTTGTAACAGTGGTGTTCAGTGCCTGTGATTGATTGTACTGGGAGGTATTGAGTGACGGACGGAGGACTCTTCAGCTTTGTAACAGTGGTGTTCAGTGCCTGTGATTGATTGTACTGGGAGGTATTGAGTGACGGGACGGAGGGCTCTTCAGCTTTGTAACAGTGGTGTTCAGTGCCTGTGATTGATTGTACTGGGAGGTATTGAGTGACGGGACGGAGGACTCTTCAGCTTTGTAACAGTGGTGTTCAGTGCCTGTGATTGATTGTACTGGGAGGTATTGAGTGACGGACGGAGGACTCTTCAGCTTTGTAACAGTGGTGTTCAGTGCCTGTGATTGATTGTACTGGGAGGTATTGAGTGACGGGACGGAGGACTCTTCAGCTTTGTAACAGTGGTGTTCAGTGCCTGTGATTGATTGTACTGGGAGGTATTGAGTGACGGGACGGAGGACTCTTCAGCTTTGTAACAGTGGTGTTCAGTGCCTGTGATTGATTGTACTGGGAGGTATTGAGTGACGGGACGGAGGGCTCTTCAGCTTTGTAACAGTGGTGTTCAGTGCCTGTGATTGATTGTACTGGGAGGTATTGAGTGACGGGACGGAGGGCTCTTCAGCTTTGTAACAGTGGTGTTCAGTGCCTGTGATTGATTGTACTGGGAGGTATTGAGTGGCGGACGGAGGACTCTTCAGCTTTGTAACAGTGGTGTTCAGTGCCTGTGATTGATTGTACTGGGAGGTATTGAGTGGCGGACGGAGGACTCTTCAGCTTTGTAACAGTGGTGTTCAGTGCCTGTGATTGATTGTACTGGGAGGTATTGAGTGACGGGACGGAGGGCTCTTCAGCTTTGTAACAGTGGTGTTCAGTGCCTGTGATTGATTGTACTGGGAGGTATTGAGTGACGGGACGGAGGGCTCTTCAGCTTTGTAACAGTGGTGTTCAGTGCCTGTGATTGATTGTACTGGGAGGTATTGAGTGACGGGACGGAGGGCTCTTCAGCTTTGTAACAGTGGTGTTCAGTGCCTGTGATTGATTGTACTGGGAGGTATTGAGTGACGGGACGGAGGGCTCTTCAGCTTTGTAACAGTGGTGTTCAGTGCCTGTGATTGATTGTACTGGGAGGTATTGAGTGACGGACGGAGGGCTCTTCAGCTTTGTAACAGTGGTGTTCAGTGCCTGTGATTGATTGTACTGGGAGGTATTGAGTGACGGACGGAGGACTCTTCAGCTTTGTAACAGTGGTGTTCAGTGCCTGTGATTGATTGTACTGGGAGGTATTGAGTGACGGGACGGAGGACTCTTCAGCTTTGTAACAGTGGTGTTCAGTGCCTGTGATTGATTGTACTGGGAGGTATTGAGTGACGGGACGGAGGACTCTTCAGCTTTGTAACAGTGGTGTTCAGTGCCTGTGATTGATTGTACTGGGAGGTATTGAGTGACGGGACGGAGGACTCTTCAGCTTTGTAACAGTGGTGTTCAGTGCCTGTGATTGATTGTACTGGGAGGTATTGAGTGACGGGACGGAGGGCTCTTCAGCTTTGTAACAGTGGTGTTCAGTGCCTGTGATTGATTGATTGTTGGTTTGTTTCTTTGCAGTTATCCAATATGCTGCCTCCCATGCTCGGCCCCATGTTAATGGGCTCCCATGTTGCCACCACCACGCTGTGGTTCTGCGTGGCTCTGGTGATCACCAGCATATCACACTGTGGGTACCACCTGCCCTTCCTGCCCTCTCCCGAATTCCACGATTTCCATCACCTCAAGTAAGTACCAGAGACTCCCGTCACGTCATGCTCTCCTCCGCCCTGAGAGGGTGGAGACGGGTGTCCTGAACTCTCTGGAGCTGGGCTCTGGGCTGTGCAATGTAATAACAGTGCCCTCATGTGGCCTGGATGTGTAATGCATTTCAAATAAAATCTGTGGCTGCTTCAAGTCACAAACCAAAACGCTTTGACCATATTTAAACATCTTTACATAATCTGAGATGTGCAAATAATGTGTTACTGTTCATCTACATTTCATCCAGTGCAAAACAATATGTAACGGTGTACAAAGTTTAAAGAACAGAAAGCAGGGCAGTGCTGTCGTTCTTCCTCCAGCCAGCTGGCAGGATTCCTGTTTCTTCATGGTTATGCAATGCACTCCCACAGACAAGAGTTCTGCAATGGCATGAAGGGAATGGAACACAAGTTAGTATCACACTGATCTAAAACCCTCTCGCCTCTCGTATGAGTAACACTGAGCATTAACAAGGACTCTCAATTCAGTGAGGCTGTCTGTATGAGTAACACTGCATTGAGGACTCTCAGTGAGGCTGTCTGTATGAGTAACACTGCATTGAGGACTCTCAGTGAGGCTGTCTGTATGAGTAACACTGCATTGAGGACTCTCAGTGAGGCTGTCTGTATGAGTAACACTGCATTGAGGACTCTCAGTGAGGCTCGTGCTCATGTTTTTAAAGCCAGCGCTCCTCCTCGCTGTCTCTGCAGGTTTAACCAGTGCTATGGAGTGCTGGGGGTTCTGGACAGACTGCACGGCACAGACACTGTCTTCAAGAAGACCAAAGCGTACGAGCGCCACACCCTGCTGCTCAACCTCATGCCTCTCTCAGAGAGCATCCCAGACACCCCCAAGCAGGGAGAGTGAACAGTGAGCCTGGAGGACAACGCACTCACACTGGGGGACGTACGACCGTGTGGACCATCTTTTAAAAATTTCATACATTTTATAAATCAATAAGCTACAGTTTAAACAAAAACATGTTGTGAACAAACTGCTGGTATCATTCTAGACCTTTCCCGTTCCTATATCTGTCATATTTATAATAATTACTTTTTAAATGTAATTTCTCAATTGATCTGTTATGTATGCTTTCATGTAGCAATTGTGATGTAATGCACTTTAATAATCACTTATAAGCTAAATAAACCAGAAAGCACTTATTTTAAACTGCGGTGGTGTTTATTTGATCTGGGAATAAACTTTCTATACTCTTCACACAACTTTAGATTCATTTTAATGAACCCAAGTAAAAAATAAGTAAGTTACTAATGCATCTAGCACACTATCATTATTATTATTTGTTTATTTAGCAGACACCTTTACCCAAAGCGACTTACAGAGTCTAGGGTGTGTGAACTATGCATCAGCTGCAGAGTCACTTATAATTACATCTCACCCGAAAGACGGAGCACAAGGAGGTTAAGTGACTTGCTCAGGGTCACACAATGATTCAGTGGCTGAGGTGGGATTTGAACCGGGAACCTCCTGGTTACAAGCCCTTTTCTTTAACCACTGGACCACACAGCCTCCTAGTGGCCAGAATCCCCTCACTGTGTGTAGCTCCGGGCACATCGTCCGAGGGGAGACAGACGCCTCTTGTCCAGTGTTGAAGGCTGTTTACACAGTAAGTGAACGTGAAGCATGTCAAAGAGATTCATTGTCACATGTTAACCAAAAGCACCCCAAATATCTAAATTGGAATAATACAAAACAAAAAAAACAGTGTAAGCCTGTGTTCTCCAGCACGAGGGATCTGAAATGTGAACGAGCAGCGATCCCCCTCCGCAGTGCGGTCGAGTCAATCCCTTTGCATCGTCCACGCTGTGCACGCGATCTCCAGCACGAGGGATCTGAAATGTGAACGAGCAGCGATCCCCCTCCGCAGTGCGGTCGAGTCAATCCCTTTGCATCGTCCGTGCTGTGCACGCGATCTCCAGCACGAGAGATCTGAAATGTGAACGAGCAGCGATCCCCCTCCGCAGTGCGGTCGAGTCAATCCCTTTGCATCGTCCTCACTGTGCACGCGATCTCCAGCACGAGGGATCTGAAATGTGAACGAGCAGCGATCCCCCTCCGCAGTGCGGTCGAGTCAATCCCTTTGCATCGTCCGTGCTGTGCACACGATCTCCAGCACGAGGGATCTGAAATGTGAACGAGCAGCGATCCCCCTCCGCAGTGCGGTCGAGTCAATCCCTTTGCATCGTCCACGCTGTGCACGCGATCTCCAGCACGAGATCTGAAATGTGAACGAGCAGCGATCCCCCTCCGCAGTGCGGTCGAGTCAATCCCTTTGCATCGTCCTCACTGTGCACGCGATCTCCAGCACGAGAGATCTGAAATGTGAACGAGCAGCGATCCCCCTCCGCAGTGCGGTCGAGTCAATCCCTTTGCATCGTCCGTGCTGTGCACACGATCTCCAGCACGAGGGATCTGAAATGTGAACGAGCAGCGATCCCCCTCCGCAGTGCGGTCGAGTCAATCCCTTTGCATCGTCCTCACTGTGCATGCGATCTCCAGCACGAGAGATCTGAAATGTGAACGAGCAGCGATCCCCCTCCGCAGTGTGGTCGAGTCAATCCCTTTGCATCGTCTGCGCTGTGCACGCGATCTCCAGCACGAGAGATCTGAAATGTGAACGAGCAGCGATCCCCCTCTGCAGTGCGGTTAGGTCAATCCCTTTGCATCGTCCTCACTGTGCACGCGATCTCCAGCACGAGAGATCTGAAATGTGAACGAGCAGCGATCCCCCTCCGCAGTGCGGTCGAGTCAATCCCTTTGCATCGTCCGTGCTGTGCACGTGATCTCCAGCACGAGAGATCTGAAATGTGAACGAGCAGCGATCCCCCTCCGCAGTGCGGTCGAGTCAATCCCTTTGCATCGTCTGCGCTGTGCACGCGATCTCCAGCACGAGAGATCTGAAATGTGAACGAGCAGCGATCCCCCTCTGCAGTGCGGTTAGGTCAATCCCTTTGCATCGTCCTCACTGTGCACGCAATCTCCAGCACGAGAGATCTGAAATGTGAACGAGCAGCGATCCCCCTCCGCAGTGCGGTCGAGTCAATCCCTTTGCATCGTCCGTGCTGTGCACGTGATCTCCAGCACGAGAGATCTGAAATGTGAACGAGCAGCGATCCCCCTCCGCAGTGCGGTCGAGTCAATCCCTTTGCATCGTCCGCGCTGTGCACGCGATCTCCAGCACGAGGGATCTGAAATGTGAACGAGCAGCGATCCCCCTCCGCAGTGCGGTCGAGTCATTCCCTTTGCGTCGTCCTCGCTGTGCATGCGATCTCCAGCACGAGAGATCTGAAATGTGAACGAGCAGCGATCCCCCTCCGCAGTGCGGTTTGGTCAATCCCTTTGCATCGTCCTCGCTGTGCACGTTATCTCCAGCACGAGATCTGAAATGTGAACGAGCAGCGATCCCCCTCCGCAGTGCGGTCGAGTCAATCCCTTTGCATCGTCCGCGCTGTGCACGCGATCTCCAGCACGAGAGATCTGAAATGTGAACGAGCAGCGATCCCCCTCCGCAGTGCGGTCAGGTCAATCCCTTTGCATCGTCCGTGCTGTGCACACGATCTCCAGCACGAGGGATCTGAAATGTGAACGAGCAGCGATCCCCCTCCGCAGTGCGGTCGAGTCAATCCCTTTGCATCGTCCTCACTGTGCACGTGATCTCCAGCACGAGAGATCTGAAATGTGAACGAGCAGCGATCCCCCTCCGCAGTGCGGTCGAGTCAATCCCTTTGCATCGTCCGCGCTGTGCACGCGATCTCCAGCACGAGAGATCTGAAATGTGAACGAGCAGCGATCCCCCTCCGCAGTGCGGTCGAGTCAATCCCTTTGCATCGTCCGCGCTGTGCACGCGATCTCCAGCACGAGGGATCTGAAATGTGAACGAGCAGCGATCCCCCTCCGCAGTGCGGTCGAGTCAATCCCTTTGCATCGTCCGCGCTGTGCACGCGATCTCCAGCACGAGGGATCTGAAATGTGAATGAGCAGCGATCCCCCTCCGCAGTGCGGTCGAGTCAATCCCTTTGCATCGTCCGCGCTGTGCACGCGATCTCCAGCACGAGGGATCTGAAATGTGAACGAGCAGCGATCCCCCTCCGCAGTGCGGTCGAGTCAATCCCTTTGCATCGTCCGCGCTGTGCACGCGATCTCCAGCACGAGGGATCTGAAATGTGAATGAGCAGCGATCCCCCTCCGCAGTGCGGTCGAGTCAATCCCTTTGCATCGTCCGTGCTGTGCACGTGATCTCCAGCACGAGAGATCTCAAACGGCTGGAACTTCAGGAGGGGTCGATTACCCTGGAGCTCAGCTACAGCTTGCTTTCAACTGCCTTCGAAACTCCCAACTGCAGCGTGGTTGAGGACAGGAGCCCCTCCCACATACATATTCTGGCATGACAAGCACAGGCAGAGTGCAGTGCACTCTGAAATGGGACAGGCTTGCGATCAGCCAGAAGCACAATATCAAACTGAAAATAACCACACCAGGCAGCAGGATGGTGTTTAAGGTTTTTTTTGTACATTTTATGTTTTATTTAAAGGAAAAGCAGAATTACTACAAATTACAAAGAACACTACTGTAACAGCGAATCACATCAGCCTACAAAGCAGAGATTAGGAATATTAAATGTTATAATACAAGATCTCATTCAAGTATTTTACATTTTTTTAGTTTTTGTTTTTTTTATTGTTTTTTTTTTCACTTTACTCCAACAAGTCTAGAATATCGTTATGGTAATGAACTATTAACATCACATGGATCATATACAGCTTTTTTTTTTATGGCTTCATGAAATTGTGTCTTTTTTGTTCCCTGGGTATCAGTTATGAATCACAGCCTGGTTTTCTGATATCAGGGTTGAAAGAGCTTCTGCGACACAAAATAACTAGGAATCAGCTGTGTCAGCCAATAGTAGTAATAATAATAATAATAATAATAATAATAATAATAATAATAATCATCATAATCATCATCCACTTGCGAGGAACCAAGCTTCCGCTAAGAAAGCAAGTCAGCCGCCACACGGTGAAGTCCATGAAGCAAGAGCTTGCTGGTGAACACATGCACTGCTTGATGTATCTGAGGTCCCTAAGCACTTCCACCATGAAACGCAGTCTCAGATTCCTCTAGTGCGCCAGGAGGGGGAGGTGGGGGGAGGTTATGGATGATTATCAGAAAGCTCGTTTGTGTGGGCAGTGTTGAGCAAAGCATCTGCTCCAAGCTACTCATCAGTTACGGGTCTCGCCATCCTCCCTTTAACTGAACCCTTCCTAAAACAGCCCACGATAGTAACAGTAATAATAATAATAATAATAATAATGAAGTAGAATCTCATTCCGCTGTGGCATGCTTGCTGTGCAGAGCTGAACAAGCCCATGCTCTGTCTGGGTTCATCCCTCTGCAGTCAACGCTGTTTCTGAAATCACTCTGCACTCACACCTCCACAGGGTTTGTACACACGGCTATCGCTCTCCTACTGGGCAGCGCTCTTAACACAGTGAAGCACATAAACTGAAAGAAGGAAACGGAAGCACAAACACGGGTACGAGAGGAAAGGCTCAGAATACACCCGGGCAACTTGAATTCTCCTCCCCTTCTCCCTTCAGTCATCCCTGCCTGCATTGCCAATCCTGTGTGTGATGCCTGTGCTTGCTGCAGGTCTACAGGGCTCATTCTAACACCGACATCACCGCTTCCCTTTTAGCTGCTAAATTGTTAAATGTTCCCAAGTTTAAAAAAAAAGGTAAGGGGGGGCGGGGGGTCCGGGGTAGCTAATAGTTCAAATCCACTCTTTAAATAATAACCCTCCTCTATGTAATGGGAGTAACAGAAATAGAAAACAGCAGTGAAATCAAAACCTTCAAAAAAGATGAAAACAAAGTTTAAAAGATAAAACTACATACACAAGTAATGAAAATATTTTTTTTCCTATAAACATAGGACAAGAAATAATAGGGAGGAGGGGGCTAAAAGCAGATCTTCGATATCGAACCCATTTTAAAAGCAGATCTTCGATATCGAGCCCATTTTAAAAGCAGATCTTCGATATCGAGCCCATTTTAAAAGCAGATCTTCGATATCGAACACATTTTAAAAGCAGATCTTCGATATCGAGCCCATTTTAAAAGCAGATCTTCGATATCGAACCCATTTTAAAAGCAGATCTTCGATATCGAACCCATTTTAAAAGCAGATCTTCGATATCGAGCCCATTTTAAAAGCAGATCTTCGATATCGAGCCCATTTTAAAAGCAGATCTTCGATATCGAACACATTTTAAAAGCAGATCTTCGATATCGAACCCATTTTAAAAGCAGATCTTCGATATCGAACACATTTTAAAAGCAGATCTTCGATATCGAGCCCATTTTAAAAGCAGATCTTCGATATCGAACACATTTTAAAAGCAGATCTTCGATATCGAGCCCATTTTAAAAGCAGATCTTCGATATCGAACACATTTTAAAAGTAGATCTTCGATATCGAACACATTTTTGTTCAGCTGTTGATTACAATGCGTGGATTGTCCAATAGTTACTTTGTTTAAAAGAAAAAAAACAAATCGTCACAAATCCAAACGGCACTTGACTCGAGTTGTCCATAAACTGGAATTACAATGAGATAGTGATGTCGTAAACCTCAGGGTTGTGTTGTACCAGGAACACATAAGAATAAACTGCAGCTTCCCAGGGCCATGGGTGTCATGCACTGATCACAATAGGCAAAGGGTTCAAACCAAGGGCAGCATGTCTGTCTACTGGCAGCATTGTCAGATAGCCAATACCAAGAGAATGACAATTGTGATGACATGCATTTCAAAGGATGTGCCTGTCTGATGAAGACGCATTGCGCACTCAGGTCCTGGTAACCCTACACTTCCATTGCAGAAGCAGCAGCATTTCTCTTCATGCCTTTTGTTTTTCTCATGATATTGTTTGAAGCATGTTAGATAAATATACAATTCAAAAGCACCACCAGCTTTGCAGGTGTCCTGCGGGGCGCTCTTCAAGTATTCAGAGTGTGATTGCAGTCTCGTCAGAGTCCTCCCTGCAACACTCGGCTCAAGAGCTCATCGTTGTGGAACAGAGCGGGTGAAACCAGGAGGACGAGAGCCAGCACAGGAAGGTGCTGTCCAGTGCCGGTTTCACACGTCTCACTGAATCGGGACTGAAAACTGCTATGAAATGTTACACACATCAAAAAAACAACACTACGGGCTGCAGGGGAAACATGAAGCACAAAAAAAAACACAAAAAAAAAACACAGGATCAAATAAGGCAACTTTCAAAAGATCCTGCTGATCGGGAGGGATTTCAATGTCATTAATAAAGTCTTTGCCAGCCCCAAAACCAAATCAAAACAAAGCTTTCCTTTTCAAACAGCCATCTCCTAATTCAGGCTCCTCATAAACCAAAATGCTGACGGTCCAGGTAATAAAGGAAGTCAAAGATGTGGGGAAAGGGGGTCCAGAGGGAAGAAGAGCCCACGTCAGCTAATCTGCAAACAGGCTCCAAAATAAAATCTCTACATACGGATTGTCCTGGCAGAGGAGGACCCGGCTGGGTTTGCAAACAAGGCGGCAAATCGAAACGCAAGCAAGCAGCACTTTCTCTTCCAGTGCTCCACTTCAAGTCTTTTCAAATCTCTCAGAGACGAAACGTTGGTGAATGTAACAGAACATTCGGAAGAGCAATCGAGTCGTCTGACCACGAACGGGGAAACGTCTTTTTTCATGCTTGCGTGAAATCCTGGACCACCCCCCCCCCCGGGTTATAAAGAAATGAGATTGAAGGCCAGCCCCTCCCCCCCCTCCCTGACGGGTCACTTCTCCTGGGATTGAGGCTCCGAGGCGGGTGCGAGGGAAGCAGCAGCAGCAGGTTTCTGGTTCAGGTTTTTGGCATCATCTCTGGAGGGGCCTTGCGAAGCCTGGGCCTGGCTGTACCCCAGCTGGCCCGAAGGGAAGCGTCTCCTTCCCTCTCCGCTGGACGAGTGTCTCCTACGACCTCCATCCTCGTTCATTGGAGGCTGCAAATCCAATAAAATAAAAAAAAAAGATGTGATTATTATTACAAAATATTTCCTCTTGCAGCAAAACCCTGTAGGTCCACTGAGCTCAAACACAGGAAGACCAGCTTGCATCTCCCTATTGTCTAGCAGCCACGAGGTATTTGTGTTCCCTCGTTAGAAAGGTGGTCCTGGAACAATCAAAGCTAAAGCAGTTAGTTTGTGAAACACGTTTGCATGGACCGGGATTCAAAGCTATCTCATACTCCTGAAGAATGGATGAGCAAACTCGCTCAGTTCCTACGCACATCCACCCGGAAATCCTCCAGGCGCTTGAATTTGCTCAAGTATTCCTGCAGCTTGGGGTCGATTTCCAGGGTCTTGGTTTTCGAGTATTTCAGGAACGCCCAAAACTTTTCAAGTCCATACAGCTGTCCTGTGAAGAGAAAAAAAAAGAGAGTAAAAATCACCGACTCAAGAATAAATAAATTATAATCAAATGACATATCATACATATTAAATATTCAAAATAAAGGACATTGAGCACAACGTTCTGAACAAACTAAGAACAAAGAAGAATAAACCTCACCAGATTCATAATCCTTGACGGTTTCCTCCTGAAAATCTTTAAATATGTCAGGCCTGAATTTCCTTTCCAGTCCGTAGCTGTAATACCTGAAGAGACACTCCAAGCCATACCTGAAAACAAAACGAGCAAAAAACAAAAACCTGCATTTAACTTCCAATCACAAGCAGCACAGAGGCACGCTCCGCACGTAACCCTGCTGTTTGACATGTCACTGGTTTTGCTGTATTGTGTATCATGTAACCCTGCTGTTTGACATGTCACTGGTTTTGCTGTATTGTATATCATGTAACCCTGCTGTTTGACATGTCACTGGTTTTGCTGTATTGTATATCATGTAACCCTGCTGTTTGACATGTCACTGGTTTTGCTGTATTGTATATCATGTAACCCTGCTGTTTGACATGTCACTGGTTTTGCTGTATTGTATATCGTAGACTCTTGCAAGCAGACCGGCTGTTTCAGTTCATTGCATCTGAAGGTGCGTACGTGTAACCTGGGAGATCCAGTAATCGTTCAGCTTGCAATCAGCACAAGACGTTTCCACCACTCTCCAGGGTTACCTGTATCCCTCTTTCCCATCCTCCACCACCAGCTGTCTGAACTCCTCGTACATCTTCCTGTTGAAGTGATCCCGCAGGAAGAAGGACCAGAAACGGAAGAGCGTGTTCATCTCCTGGGACTGGCCGATCCCCAGCCGCTTTCGTTCTGGCAGAGGAGGAGCGCAAGAACAGCAAATGAGACAAACTGCCCCAGTCTTACTTACAGGACAACAATCATGTCACTTAGCAGATTCAAGAAGCGGATAAATACAATGGAGAGGGGTCACAC
Source organism: Acipenser oxyrinchus oxyrinchus (assembly GCA_030684275.1). NCBI lineage: Eukaryota > Metazoa > Chordata > Actinopteri > Acipenseriformes > Acipenseridae > Acipenser > Acipenser oxyrinchus. The sequence continues at coordinate 254,056 of CM060268.1, forward strand.
AGTCTCTGTAAGTCGCCTTGAAGACAGACGTCTGCTAAATAAACAAATACAGACTGAGCTACATAAACACCAATCCTTGCAAGAAACGCACTTTAAGAAGTGGATATGAATATCAAGGGCGCTTCCCAACTCTAAGTGTTAGGCCAGGTGGGGCTGTATTACAAGTTTACCAAGATACTGGAGCTTCTTCCTAAATGCAAGTGCAATCCCACAGCTTGCAGCAGCACACATCCAATTCAAACACAAGAGCACTGCGGAAATAACTGCAGCAGCAACAGAAGCTGGTAACCAATAAGGATAAGGAGCAGCTCCGATAAGGACCTTCTTTATAATTCTACAGAACACCACTTTGCAGAGGAGCTGGATGGGACAGGTGGGATGTAGAGTCTGCGCTACGCTGCTCTGCTCTGCGTTGCCCTGCTCTGCTCTGCTCTGCGTTGCCCTGCTCTGCTCTGCTCTGCTCTGCTCTGCTCTGCCCTGCTCTGCTCTGCTCTGCGTTGCCCTGCTCTGCTCTGCACTACCCTGTAGTGGGTCAGGGTTACAGGACTATACCCACCGTTGACACAGCGCCGGCGGTACTTGTGGTACACGTGTTGTGTGAAGCCGTTGTCCTTGAGCAGCTCGTGAGAGGGATGCTGGAACTTGGGAAGAGACTGGGGGGTGCAGCCCAGGTTTGCAGGCGTGCCTTCAGAAGGACTAGCGTTCGAGCTAATTAAACAAGAAAAAGAAAACACACAATTACACATCTTAATAAGAATCGAATTGGGTTTACTGTATAAGCCTTGGGTTAAAATAACTGGTGATTATACAAGCCACGTGTCATTGCATTTGTCCCTTGGGGCAACTACTATGGAGCACATGCAGAGAGGAGCAGCTTGTTACCTGACAGAGGCCGTCCTGGACCTTGCCCTGTGCTCTCTGGAGTCCATCACCCAGCCCACATGGCACTCCATAGGGGGGTTGGAGCTGTGCCGAGTCTTCCTCTTGCGTGGGGTCTGCAAGGCGAAGGAGGTATGGGAATATTACAAGCACAGGTTTCTGGGTATTATCCAGATATCTAGATCCATCTAGCAATACGTTCTGGAAGGGGAACCGAATGCATTGTTTCTATACAGCTATGGTTAAAAGGGTTTGCATCACCTGGCATTTAAGGATTGAGACAATTCAAAAGCATGCTTTTTGTCGTCGATTCTGCAGACGACGGTGCAATGCAGGTTTCAGCGGAGCTCAATAATCAATGCAATCAAAGTGCAGAGGCTCTGCGTGCAGAAGCTCCTTCCAGGAGGTACCTTGGCATCGACAGGCCGGCCTTCCTTCACCACGGGGTAGAAGCGGGGTGTCTGTGTGGGGTCCTTTAACCGGGGGGTGTGGGGGGTGCGCGGCGTCCTGGCGTTGCGGTAGTTCGGAGACTCGGGCACGGTTGTCGGTAACGATCGGGCGATTGTAGAGGGTTCGGGGGCACCAAACAGTTTATTGGCTAAAGCGTCTGTAGGGACTGGAGAAGAAACAGCATGCTTTATAAAACCACTGCTCAGGAAAACACAGCAATGCCCAGGGATCGTTCCTGTGCTCATTACAGGCCGGAAGGGGGGGCACACTTACTCTGCTGAGGAGGGGGGGGTCCGGGCGGCACTTCTTGGTTCAGATCCACGGGGGGCTCGGGGGTCAGACAGTCAAACTGCTCCCTGCTGATCAGATGCACCTTCTTGAAGTTCTCCACTTCTTGCTGCAATGAAAAGCAACATCAGCCAATTTAAATCGCTGAGCTCACAGCTCTGTTTGAACTGGTGAAAAACGTTTTATAAATATAAAAGGAAACAAAAAAATAAGAAGCGTGTCTCTGACTCGTTTCACAGCGAGGTCAGTCTCAATGGATCCTGTTTGAATTTTCGGTAAACACTGTGCTGCTGCTGCTACAATTACAGACTCAGAAACCCTATAAATCCCCAAGAGCAAGCCTGAATACAAAGCAAGGGGCACTGAGGACAAACCTGCAATTAACTATGAAGCTGTTTCACGAGCCAGTTTAGACTGAAAATCACAGCAGAATGTTACTAGAACAGCAGCCCCCCCCTCCCCTCACACATTTTTTTATATATGTATTGCAACAGATGTTAAGCAACCTAGAATTCTTTCTTCATTTCCCATATATAAAAGCACAAACTCCCCACTGGGGAGTACTGAGATCAAATCATCAATGCCAAACACCGTATTTTAAAAATCAGATGAACCAGACATTATTTTCCAGTGCCAAATTAGATTAGATCTGTTCATCTCTTTACTTTTTTTATTTGAAAAATCCCCCCCTACATAATCTGGATCACGTCATCGCTGTTGACTATAAAACATTGGGATGCTTCAATTAGACACCCTAAACGTTCAGAATCAGATACAGATCCAGTAACCAGTATAATAATGTCCTTGGACAGCTTCCTGTAGAGTTACCTCTGATCCCTGAAGAGACATCGTTCTCTCTCTCAAACCCCTGCACAGAAGCCAGGGCCAGGCTCCCTCACAGCACGTTTTATTTCACACAAGGCCCTGTGTTCACGCCAGGCTGACCATGTGAGCGTGAGGTACAAAGAGATCCCACAATAGCTTTCACAAAACACACTCTTGTAGAAGCTCATTCAGAGTCCTGGCCCATCCAGAAACAGCCCTCGAAAAACTGCACAGAGAACAGCAGCAGAGCTGGAAGCTTTTAGAAGCAGCCCTGGATCATCAGCACAGGCTTCATGAGATCACTACGTTACAGCCCTTGAAAAACTGCACAGAGAACAGCAGCACAGCTGGAAGCTTTTAGAAGCAGCCCTGGATCATCAGCACAGGCTTCATGAGATCACTACGTTACAGCCCTTGAAAAACTGCACAGAGAACAGCAGCACAGCTGGAAGCTTTTAGAAGCAGCCCTGGATTTACTGGGTTAATTAAGACACATCTGAGCTTGTTACCTGCACACTGTCTAATGAAGCTGTATTGAAGCCTGGGTGTAATGAAGCTGCATTGAAGCCTGTGTGTAATGAAGCTGTATTGAGTCCTGTGCACTGTGTGTAAGGAGGCTGTATTGAATCCTGTGCACTGTGTGTAAAGAGGCTGTGTGGTCCAGTGGTTAAAGAAAAGGACTTGTAACCAGGAGGTCCCCAGGTTCAAATCACACCTCAGCCACTACCTCATTGTGTGACTTTCGGGTGAGACGTTGTTGTAATTGACTCTGCAGCTGATGCATAGTTCACACACCCTAGTCTCTGTAAGTCGCCTTGGATAAAGCAGGCGTCTGCTAAATAAACAAAATAATAATAATTGAAGCCTGTGTGTAATGAAGCTGCGTTGAATCCTGTGCACTGTCTAATGAAGCTGGATTGAAGCCTGTGTGTAATGAAGCTGGATTGAAGCCTGTGTGTAATGAAGCTGTATTGAATCCTGTGCACTGTGTGTAATGAAGCTGTGTTGAATCCTGTGCACTGTGTGTAATGAAGCTGTGTTGAAGCCTGTGCACTGTGTGTAATGAAGCTGCATTGAATCCTGTGTGTAATGAAGCTGCATTGAATCCTGTGTGTAATGAAGCTGCATTGAATCCTGTGTGTAATGAAGCTGCATTGAATCCTGTGTGTAATGAAGCTGCATTGAATCCTGTGTGTAATGAAGCTGCGTTGAAGCCTGTGCAGCAGCAGTCTGATTCCCATCCCTGCTCACCTTGATGGTTGCGTACTCCGGCTCGTAAGACTCGTCCCAGAGGTCTTGCTCGTAGTAGTAGAGCCCGTCGTTGATGACCTTCACCAGCTCGGTGGAGAGCTTGGAGCGGGAGGTGTGGTTTCCGGTGCGGTCTCCCCCGGGGTGCTTGCGCAGGGCAGGGGGGGTCTGCGTGACGATCAGGATCTTGTTGACGTCGTGGTCGTCGATCTCGCAGTCCGAGTCCTCGTCGGACCAGTCCGTGAAGTTGTTCCTGCGGCCGTCCATCTGCTGCATCTCCTCGTCGAACATGAAGTCCAGCTCCTCGGGCTCGTCCGGAGCCGCCAGCTGCTGCACCGGAACCAGAGAGCCACTCTCCTCCGGCTTCTGTTTAAACAAACATAACATCATTCCTGGCATCTGAAATAAAAACCATGCGGTACGCTTTGTTATTTTCACAAACTGGTTAGAAAAGAGCAAACACAAAAGCAAGACCCAGAAAATGAAAACCGTCATTCTAAATATGAAAAGACCAGGCGAATAAACTTCAGCTCAGAAAGGACAAGAAACATTATAATTGTTGTTCCCGAGGACAGCCAGCAGGGGGCAACCCTAACCCAAAAATGCAGCTGCTCACAGGTCCGCAGCCTGGGAGTTTCCTGCAGCACAGAACAGACCTCCGTTGCGCCACACCTGGCTGCCTTTACTACCGCTGCCTGCTTCCTGTCATCTGCACAAGCACCTACTGTACCAAGTGGCCCTTGCCATGTAGATCATTATGAGGACAATGATCAGCATCACTGTGGACAGGCCAGTCTTTACACAATTCAAAGAGAGGCCTTCAATGCACAACTTCAATTTGCAGAGTTTCCTCTGCATTGATGTTCAGCCTGCCTATTCATCAGTCCCTGCTCCTGCCAGACACGTGTAACACAGGCACTGCTGTCGGTTCAACGAGACTGCTATGGGCTCAGAGCAAGAAAACACCTTCTTATAAAAGAGACAATTGTCATTTCAGTTTCTTATTCAGACAGCACGCTATCCAAAGTACATGTGTAATGCACTTAGACAAGCCCTTCAATAAGAAGTCAGTATGATACTTTATAATAATTCAGAACAAACATTTCTACTGCGAGAGCTCATCTCAATGCATATGAAGAGTTACTGGACTGCCCAATGGCACATTCAGGGAACCACATGGCGCCAGGACTAGGCAAGGCCTCCAAGCGGAAGGGCACGAAACACCCAGCGGCTTAATAAAATCAGCCAGTCACGTTCTCCATGAACATCCTGATCCACAATCCCATTCCCACCCCAACGTCTCTCTCCAGCGTTTCAAACAGCGTGATCTTTTGTGCGCCCCGTCACTGCAGGCTGCTGGTGATGTGAAATGCAAGAGGTCAAGCATGCCATGTAATGAGAACCACACAGAAGTCTTTGAAGGGAGCAGATACACACACACACACACACACACACACACACACACACACACACACACACACACACACTATATATATATGGAAGAGGCATCACCTTGGGTCTGGAGGGTGAAGGCCTGGGCCTCTTCTTCACTTCAATCCAGGTGTCGGAGTCGAGGTCGGGCAGGCTGGCAGACAGCCCCTTGGGCATGGTCTTCAGGTTGCTCACATCTTCATGCTTGGGCTGCATGGGAGTCAAGGATCTGGGAGAGCCTGGAGCAGACTCTGTGAAAGACACCAGCGTCAACCCTTACATGTATTACAATCAAAGACACTCTTCTTTACATACTGCATCTCAGCATCAAGGCGCTGCACGGAATAGGACTCCGATTTCCATCCCTGACATACATCTTTTAAATATTTTTATGCAGGGTTTGCTCTACATGAAGACTGCCGCCTCACCTGTCTGACTGTCGGCCTGCCTGGGCACAAACTCAGGGCAGTTGATGAGCTGGGAGAAGTCAGTCTGGGTGTTGTCAGGGGCAGAGAGGCCAGGCAGCGGCCAGCGCTCGGGGTCCTCCCTCCTGCGGATCTTCAGGTCAATGATCTCCACCTCTTTACTGTCCTTCAGGGCCTGGAGAAGACGACAAGGGAAGGGTTTCATACACTCCCAATGCAAACTGCTCCTGCAGTGCTACAGCAGGCTGGCCAGCCTCCTGCCTTGGTTATTGAGCCCCAATCAGAAGATAAACTGCCCTGTCCATCTCTTTCTGCACTGCAGACTGACCGGTTTGTATTTCTCAGTACAAGACACATACCATAAACTTCTTATCAGGGCTGTGTAAAATAAAAAAAGCAGCAGTGCCCACACTTCATCGTAATGTCTCAATGCAAAACACCTTGTTTACCCATTCCAGGTGCCATCCACAGCACGCCCAGCGACAAACACCATGTCCCAGTGCAGCTGCTGCTAAAGCTCACCAAAACCAAACTGAAAAGCTGCTGCTACTCAACCACAAGCTAATCCTACTGAGGGAAGCCAGCTTTCATCTGTCTGCATTGAACACGTTAAAGCCTGCAGCACACAAGTCACACACACAGTGTAACCCGGAGAGCCTCTCACCAGCACTATGAGGTTGAGATCTGTCGTCAGTGCCTGCACTCTGTGGAAGCCAGCGATCAGCGGGATTGGGATGAAACCTTCCGAATCCATCTTCCTCCGCAGGAAGAAATCCCTCTCTAGGTTATCCAGGCTGAAGTAGTATTCGCTGGCATGTGAACACAGAAAGAGGGGGACTTTTAAAAACACAACAGTCGTTTCACACTGCATTGCCAGTCATGGCACTGAAGAAGAAGAAGAAGAAGTCGATGAAGGGCACGGGAGCAACACGACTGCATGTCTGTCTCGGAGGTCTGGGACAGTGCTGGCAGATCAATACAGCAGGCTCACCATCCCACCAGACCCTGGGATTTTAATGAAAGTGTTTTCTACAACAGCATTTGAGCAAACAGAATATGTGTAAATGATACAATTACATTGTAATGATAGGATAACAATACCTCCGCTTGGACCTGCTCAACACAGTACACCCACACACAGAAACATGCCATGCATCACACACGACAGAGTAAAGCCAAGGACAAAGCACAAAGAACCTCCTCTGTCCTCCTTACATCTGTCTCTTGATATAATCCTTGAGCATCTCCTGGTCCACAGAGTACATCTCCGAGCTGCTGGTGTTGTCGTAGTAATAGGTCACCGTGCTGTTGAACTTCTGGCCAGAACTTCCTTCTTTACCATCATAGTTCTTGTAGCCGTACTGGTAATCAAAATGACCTGCAGACAGACAGACAGACAGACAGAGCCCTTAATGAATGCCAACCTCGCAGCTTTGTGTGCCTTCATCAGAAACCAGCCACCGCAGTCATAAAGCACTAGAGCCCACCAATGAAGACACGAAACTGCAACACACTAAAACACAGGATTAATAAACCCTCTATAAACTAAACAATACAAAACATAATGAAGCTTATAAATAAAGTCAAGCGACTGAAAACGTGTGTGTGAAAGTTTCAAATCTAAAAAACGACCCGTTTACACACAATGTTTAAACACGTGCTCCGTTCACAGCCTCCACTGCTCCTGTTAAATCAAGGTGATCGTGAGAAAGCAGCTCCAAGGGAGTAACATTCCTCCTTCCCTCTACTCCCCTCTTTCCCGGCTCTGAATGGGGACACTGTTTCAGCAGGGAAAGACCTCTATAGACTGCCTGCCAAAATCAACACACAGAGTGCTCAGCCTCCACTGACAGCCAGCGGAGATCAGACCCCCGCTAACCTGCTCAAGAACTCAAGCTATCAGAGCCAACAGTATCCAGAGCTTCCCTGCTCTCTGTGCAGCATTCCCCTATCGCATGCCCTGCACAGCCCCGGGGGTACGTACCTCTGCTGCCTCCCCTGCCTCGGCCCCTCCCTCTCCCTCGGCCACGCCCCCGGCCCCTGTAGCCTCCTCGGAAGGGGGCTCCCTCGCTCTTCACACTCGACACCTCGTCGTGATCCTCCCGCCAGTCCCGCTCGTACTTGTTGGCACTGTGCCAGTCTGCAGGGCAGGGAGGAAACCAATGCATTAGAATACGTTAAAAACAAACAAACAAAAAATCCATTCTCCAGAATACACCTGCCTAATGTGTTTCTTCACTATCACATCTCATCCTTTCCATTAAGTAATGAAAAACACAGCCCAACAGCTCTTATCTGCGATGCTGTTTAACTTTAACTAGGTCAACAGTATGTGGCTTATTTAAATCGAAGCCATAATTCCACCTTCACTATCTTCACTTAACCTTGAACATATCAGTACAGTGAAGGGACGGACTGCTCCCAGCTCTATTAACCAAGCCCTGCTGCACACACAGCCCTGACCCCCAGAAAGCCAGTGAAAGGGAGCGCACCCCTCAAGTCGTTCCTGCTGTTGGCGGGGAGTCTGTAGTGTTCGTTTTGGCGGGTGTTGTTTCTGGAGGCAGACCTCTCTTTGGGACCTTCTGATTTCACTTCTATGGGAAGAGGAACCCATCGATGCTTGTTACCTGCAATAGAGTCAGAAAGCATGAACAGGAAGCTGGCTCTCCAGACGGCCATCGCGACGCTTTAATGGTAGATCTGACCCCTCTTAGAAAGCTGCTGTATGACAGGGTTCTGCACCTTGCTTGTACTCGACTATCTAACCAAGTTTCAAACAAGACAACGTACTCCATGTATTGTTTTTGGTCGTTTCGCTAACTCAGTGTGTCACAATAACACCTCACTGAAAGGATCGAATCCATTTCCTTGAATATGAAACGACGGCCCTCTCGCGAGCGTGCGGCGCGGGGACAGTACCTTTCTTCCGGGACCCGTATTTCTGGCAGTCCTCGTCCCCGTTCTTCTCCTCCCCGGAATCATCAGACCTGGTCTTCTGGTTCTCCTTGCTCTCCTCGCTGTCTCGCTTCTCCTTCACTGGAGTCTTCTTAGGAGGCTGGGGCTTTCCAACAGGAGCCTGCCGAGAGACATAGGTGCATTAAACACACAGGGCTACCTCCATGATTCACAGTAAAGTCTACAAGTCCTTCACAATCCTGCATCAGGACCACTCACTCGCTGCTCTAATGAATACACACTGGAGAAAGGGCTCAGTAGTTCCAGTGGGTAAAGTTAAAGCCACCTGGATCAAGCCTTCCCAACACATTCCACCCCTGAGCCTGTCCAGCCCAACTCCCTGTGCACCTTCATGACTCTCAATGCGAGGGTCAGGCCTGAAATAGAAGCAGACGCTGCGGAGGGCAATGTTATGGGAACCCCTAAAAGGACATCCCCTCTATAGGACTCCAGCGCTGGTTATTCCTGGCCCTGCCGTGACCCACATTGCACTCTCAGGGCAGCAAGCTTTTAAAAAGGGATTACTCAGGGGCGCTTCCGCGCAGAGACTCCTGGGAGGGTTTACAGGAACACAAAATCAACTGGCTGCAGCTCCACTTACTCCAATGCATCATTTCCTGCTGCCGTCAATACAGATTTGCAGGGGTGGAAATGAGCGTCTAAATAACAAGACCCTCAATGCCTGCGTCTTGTTTGCAAAGTTACTTGACGAAGGAATGAAGTGCCGTTCTCACCTTTCCTTTGCATGTTTCAAAAGAAGTGAACGCGCGCTTATTTGAGGGTTGCTGGATCTTAAAACAGGGATGGAAATAAGAAATTCCATTGCATAGCAGTGTGATCCAATCCTGGTTTTACTATAAGGAGTTCATCAAGACACACCTGAGCTTGTTACCTCTACACTGTGGCTAATCAAGCGCGTAATAAAATCTGGAATGGGAGAAACTGCTATGCAATAGGAGTGTGATTTCCATCCCTGGATTTGTGATGTTAACAGTGATTCTAAACATCCATCATTAATGCACCACAGAGTCGCACTGTAACTGCTCTGGAGGCAGGACTATTTATAACTTGTCCTTTAATAAATACTTCTGACAACTCTTAGTGAGCTTCCAGCAACAGCACATTCTGTTTGAACCACAAAGAATGTTGATCTAAAAAACACACACACGCACTCTGTGCACACACACACTCTCATGTAATGCAATGGTTTGCTTCCAAACAAAGCATTTGGTTTCCTGCAAATGTGTAAAACAAATTCACAGCACAAGCAGAGGAAAACATGCTTCCAGCATTATAAACACTGTGGCTCGTATACAGTTCTTCACAAATGACCACAAGCATTCAGGAGACAGACATGCTCACTTATTACACTACTGTGAACCAGAGAGTCCCCCGAGTCACACCCAGCAGCAGCAGTGGAGCAGGGATGGATGGGTGGATGGGTGGATGGGTGGGTGGATGGATGGATGGATGGATGGGTGGATGGATGGGAACTGCAGTTTTACACAAACTAATCCTCTTACCTGCACTTCCTTATTCACCATTTCCCCTGGGGTCGGCCAGCTCATTGCATCACCAAAATCACTGACCTGCAAGAAAACAGTTTCAAAACCACCTTCAATGACCTATACTGGATTACATTACACAGACGGGACTGGGTGAAACGCGTGTGTGCGTGGGGAGGGAGGGAGGGAGGGAGGGAGGGAGGGAGGGGTGTAAGGAACGCACACATCCCTCTAGAAATAAACAGAGCAACGTCTCCTCCTGTTCAAATCCATCTTCATTCAATCCAGAGGACAAGACCAATAAGCAACCCTGCCTATCCCACATTCCCGTTAGAGACAGTGCAGTGCAGTCCCACATTCCTGTTAGAGGCAGTGCAGTGCAGTGCAGTCCCACATTACTGTTAGAGTCAGTGCAGTGCAGTGCTGTCCCACATTACTGTTAGAGGCAGTGCAGTGCAGTCCCATATTACTGTTAGAGGCAGTGCAGTGCAGTCCCACATTCCTGTTGAGGCAGTGCAGTGCTGTCCCACATTACTGTTGGAGGCAGTGCAGTGCAGTCCCACATTCCTGTTAGAGGCAGTGCAGTGCAGTGCTGTCCCACATTACTGTTAGAGGCAGGGCAGTGCAGTGGAGTGCTGTCCCACATTCCTGTTAGAGGCAGTGCAGTGCAGTGCAGTGCAGTGCCACATTACTGTTAGAGGCAGGGCAGTGCAGTGCAGTGCTGGCTCCCAGGTGTGGTACAGCACTCATGGACTCTTGTTAAGAGCCTGTAGAAACGCACTCTTAGCAATGGAAGAATGGTGGTAGATGAGACACAGAGGGCGCATACCTTACTGCCTTTCCTTGGTCTTGGGTTACCAGCCTTCACCACCTTGGCTGGAGCTGGCTGATCTGCAGATGGCAAAAAAAAACAAAAAAACACACACATCAGGCTGAATGCTATGCATGTTATAGGAGGACAAAACCTAGCAAAGTGAATGCAAGGTTAAATACAGCAATTTCATAAATGCCATTTCAGACAGTTGCTATAGAGAATCAGTTCTACAGGTATACAGTACCTTGCAGTCCAGTGCGATCATTGCATTATAATGAAAGCGTGCCATTCATATCTGTGTGATTATTTACAATCACACTCTGGGTAAATGTGTACAAGCCACACCCGACTATGTCTTCCAGCGATCCCAGTCTCATCAGTGCATCGAGGCTTCTGACTGGTGGACCTCAAGTCATTTCCACAGGGAAAACCAGACAAGCCTCTGCATGTTCCAGCTGCACTGTGCCATTTAGAAAAGGCACGCAGCGCTGCGGCTCCTTATCCTTACTGTGTTAGAGCTGCTACTGCAGCTCACCCAGCCTGACCGCTTGCCAGGTTCCCAGAGACGGCTTCAACTTCCCAGCTCTGCAGAGCAGGGGCAGGGCGCTTTCTCTACCACAGCACTCAGCAAAACCACTGCAAACACAACTCTGACAGCACACTACTGTGCCACGCTGTAGAGCTCATCTGCAAAACACACTGCAGACAAGAGCACACTACTTTCAGGTTTTTAATCCATCTGGGTAATTTGGTAATAGATGCAGATTCCAGAGAGGAAATTCGAGTTGCCAGCACTCCCCGGGAGACACGCATTTGGAAACACATCTTAGATTTGCATAACCTGCTGAAAACGCAGTGCTGGCTTGACTGACAACACGCTGTGCAAACCAAATACAAAAACCAAACAAAGCAAAACGATTAATAAACCGACCGTGTTGAAAACGTACACGATATCTAAACAGTCTTAAAATATAATTCAACATGCAAGACTACAGCAATTCACAACAAACAAAATCCTTTACCAATAACTTACAACAGCTGCTTGAAATATTGTGTGAAGAGAGCCTATCAGAAAATACAGCGGCATACTGAACGAGAATACAAACACACAGCGTACAGTCTCTTTAATACAGAGCTGTATTAGATTACAGGACAGTGGTGCGGGACCAACACAAACCCTCTCAACACTCTCCAAGATGACAGTGTGACCGTCTGGGGTCACAAAAGTTAATGCGCTTCTACAATCAAACTCAGACTCTCAGACTGCTATACTGAAGCCATGCAATATCACACGTCACAGTGAAGGGGAGCGTTAGAGTTTCCATCGCGTTGAAAATATGAAGTTAGCATCTCAAATGGTTTATTATTGACAGCTGGAACAGGTATGGGACTAAGACTCCTATTGCACAGAAGTTTCACCCATTCCAGGTTTTACAATGAGCTTGATTAGCCTCAGTCTATAGGGAACAAGCTCAGGTGTGACATTAAACTCATAGTAATGCCAGGAATGGATCCAGCTGCTATGCAATCAGAGTCTTCGGTCCATTCCAGTGGAACCACACAGAGCAGGAAATAACATATTTACAGCACAGAATCTGAACAGCTGAGAAATAGAATAACAAATTCATATATGACTGTAAATATACACCAGGTCCAAATAAATACAACACGCTGTTAACATGCTTCATCAGAAACAAAGGAATAAACATTACTGCAAATCCACCTTAAGATTTGACGCCAATTCTGTACTAATCGTCTCTTATCAACCGCTATGGGAAACACATTAAAATATCACAGAAAAGGTTTCAGTTAAAAAGGTATCGAAATGAATCCAGCAGGTTCTAATGCACATTTTCTCATGGCCTTGGAATCTGGAGGTAAGACAGAGCACAAACAGAAGAATGAACCCAAAAGTACCCAAATAATCCCAACATTGAACAATGAACAAGACCCCACGCACCCCCAGCACTGCAGATCCCCTCCCACGAAGACCACGCACCCCCAACCCTGCAGATCACCTCACACAAAGACCACGCACCCCCAGCACTGCAGATCACCTCCCACGAAGACCACGCACCCCCAACACTGCAGATCACCTCCCACGAAGACCACACACCCCCAGCACTGCAGATCACCTGATAAGGAAGACTACGCACCCCCAGCACTGCAGATCACCTGATAAGGAAGACTACGCACCCCCAGCACTGCAGATCACCTCCCACGAAGACCACGCACCCCCAGCACTGCAGATCCCCTCCCACGAAGACCACGCGCCCCCAGCACTGCAGATCACCTCACACGAAGACCACGCGCCCCCAGCACTGCAGATCACCTCCCACGAAGACCACGCGCCCCCAGCACTGCAGATCACCTCACACGAAGACCACGCGCCCCCAGCACTGCAGATCACCTCCCACGAAGACCACGCGCCCCCAGCACTGCAGATCACCTCCCACGAAGACCACGCGCCCCCAGCCCTGCAGATCACCTCCCACGAAGATCGGAGAGAGTTCAACGTACAGTGTCTGTGGTTATAATACCTCCACAATGTGATTTCCTGCTTCCACCTGCAGACCAGCTTGATAAACCAGCCTGTGCACCTCACTTGGAAAACAGAGTAGATTACAAATTAACAGAGCAGAACAAATTTCCAAACTCGAGATATTGAGTAAGTCAAGTTTAGTTCCATTTTTTTTTTTTTCGTGGCGTCCTCGTCTGTGCCAGGTATTCAAGGTGGAATCTAAAAAATAAAAATAAACAAACACGCCATGTCCCAAATGCTATTTTTCGGACGACGGTTTTGCAATCTGTGACACGCAGAGTTTATTGCCATGATGTGCTTCAGCACTTGTGCTCATGGACACACTTTATTTATTTAATTTGCGTCTGCATGTATTATTTTCATAACTTTTATAAAGTCCAAGTCCCTTCTGTTTTTTGTTCATTCTTATCTTGTGCAGTTGTTCTCGGGACAGTTTTTGGCAAGCACAGCAGGATGCCTGAAGCTCACTGGCAATCTACTGTTTGCTCCTAGATTACAATGAACACACACTGCAGTTTAAAGAACCCTGTTTCTGGGAACGTACTCGCCTGGCAGAACACACCCGGGTACTGTACCCCTCTGAGTGTAACTTCACTAGCAAGACAAAGAGCGAGCATCTGAGAAGAAACACTGTGCTGTTGCCTTGACCTGAAAACTAATTTAACCACAAGATGAAAGAGGCTTAGTGGACCTCTAACCCCTTAAGAAATGCAGATCAGTGAAACCAGATGTCTTGTTCTGGCTGGGTCTGAGTACATTATATTGAGGAGACTAGTCTCACATGGCACACCTGGCTGCTGTAACCTGAAGCAGCAGAGTGCTGTGCAGGGAGAGCGACTCCTCAAGGTCTCCAGAGCTGTCTCTTGTGAAAATCACTCAGCAGGTAAATGATCCTTGGCTCAGGACAAGCAGTCCAGTACCACGGCAGTAACGTGTGAACCACCACCTGTGGAGGAACATCGCAGCGCGGCCCACAGCGCCCCACGTCAGTGCATGGGAATGGGCAAGCCTTCACCCAGCTGTCAGGGCGTGCAAGGAACGCCACGCACGCTGCAGCTACAGTACAGCAGAGACATGGGCAAAGAGGGGGCGGCGACCACACCAGTGAAGAAAACAGAAGCGCACAAACTCCCAGAGGCTGCACCGAGTGTATGAAGGCTGCGAAACGCATGTGGCTTACTGAGCTAGAAATAGAGCTTGCCACGTCTGCAGAACAGTGGAAAGGAGATGATAGTGCTGTGATAGTACCCTGCTTCATAACCTGAAGACACAGACCCCCGCAAAAACTAAGAGAGCGTGCAAACCTAATGCAGTTAATACAGTACCACTAGCAGCACCCTGCAGGTGCATCGCACAGATCAGCTAGAAAACAGTCAAGGGGCTCTATCAGTTACCCAGGGCGTGAGACTCACACTAGGGCTGCATTTTCAGGACCTATTTCATCCAGCTACAAATCCCTGTGCTGGGTTTGTTAATGGCTGGGCAGGCTGTCGTATCTTTTTAAATTCATTCTACACCCCACACTAGCTCAGCTCAGGTAGGACAGATACAAGATCTTGCATCTACTTCAATGATCCAACAGTAGCCGATATCTCATTATTATTTGTTTATTTATTTAGCAGACGCCTTTATCCAAGGCGATTAGGGAGTGTGAACTATGCATCAGCTGCAGTCACTTACAATAACGTCTCACCCGAAAGACGGAGCACAAGGAGGTCAAGTGACTTGTTCAGGGTCACACACAGGATTTGAACCGGGGACCTCCTGGTTACAAGCCCTTTTCTTTAACCACTGGACCACACAGCCTCCTATATTATTAAAGGGGGTTAGTAAATCATCACTGAAGATCATCGAAATAGCGATCTTTATCTCATCCAGCGCACCTACAGGTTTTTTGTTTCATAGTTGCGTTTCTTGATTTAAATACTCACACATTAAACAACGTACTGCCCCACACATACAGAACAACGTAAAAGTATTTTATGCGACGTATCACGCACGCATGCTCGTGTCCCTAGAAGACACAGCCGAAAGAAGGTGGGTGCTTCGAAGCTCACGCGGAAATGAAAGCAAACCACAAAGAGCACTGGATCACGCGTGAAACACCACACTGCCATGTATTAAAGTGGGATCAACACCACGACGTTTCATGAAACCATTTCAAACGCTGCGATAACAAGCGGAGCTGGGTTCAAAAGGGCTGGCGTTCGGACTGGTCTCTGCACACCAGACCGGTCTGATCTGGACGTGACCGAGCAGCAGCAACCCGTCCAGCACAGAACACCAGCTCCGACGGGCTTCACGTCGGTGTCTCCAGCGTTCTCTCACATGTGGGTCATTCCCAAGCACTCCATGGGAAATCACACATTACTGCACTGCAGGGGGTTTGCTTGTGGGAACGCGCCCCTCGTGGGATGAGTCATTCCAGCCCATCACGTTTACTGCAAGGATCCAGGCTAGTGCGCTGCAGCCTGTGCTCATGGTTTCTGGTGCTCCTGTTAAAGATCATCCTCAATTTAAAAGACTGCCAGGCATCGTACAGCAGACAGTATTTCTCATGTGATTGAAAGGCAGAGGAAACGTTCCTCTCCCAGGCATGGAGACATGGCGGGTGTGGAGAGGTGGATGACAGCATTACAGCAGTTCTGCAGTGTCAAAGCTGCCTTCTGTAAACACAACTCTGCCTCGCAGCCCATTCCACCCACAGGCACTGCAGCGCTGCCACTACAGCATCGAGCAACATTATTTGGTGACTCATCCTTGAGAGACAGAGAGAAGAGCGAGACTTCCGAGCAGCGCGGCTCCTGAACACAGAGGAACCGGATCCTCTCAAATTCAGACACGGGGAATCCAAGCCAGTCTCAGAAACAAAACCCTCTGCAATACAATAAACACTAGAAATAATAAAACACAGGGGGTAAAGTCATGTGACACGGCGTGCAACTTACACTGGGTCGAACCGCACAACTTACACTGGGTCGAACCGCACAACTTACACTGGGTCGAACCGCACAACTTACACTGGGTCAGCCTGAGCAACTTACACTGGGTCAGAACCGCACAACTTACACTGGGTCGAACCGCACAACTTACACTGGGTCGAACCGCACAACTTACACTGGGTCGAACCGCACAACTTACACTGGGTCGAACCGCACAACTTCACTCTTTCCATTTCTGTTGTACACTCATTTCTCATGTTTATGTTTTAATAAGCTCTCTGGAAGCGTATCTCGCATGGGCACCACTAGCAGCACCACTAAGCTTCAGATGATGCGTGAATGGGGCTTGTGGGCTCCAATAAAAGGGCAGAGCTGCTTTTGCCTCCACACCATCTACAGTAGCTATGAAGCCTGCTGAATGTACAGAACTCCATGTCAGAACAAGGGGAAGCGTGCTGCAGCTTGCCTACCTCAGGCAAGTTCCTTTTTAACAGGGTGTTCCAGCCATTGCTGAAAATGAAGTCACAGGAAGAGGAGGAGTTTCACACACTTCATTCGACACAAACCTCACAACTTGAGATACACAAGACAGAATTAGGAGACGACACAAATCCCTGGAGAAAAGCACTGTAGGAACGCTTGATGCAACATTTAGTCTGTCCTTTTTATATACACTTAAATATAAATAAAACACGCAATTATCCACTGTCCTCAAAGACCCCTCCTCACTGTGATTGAAACACTGTCACAGACCCCTCCTCCACCGTGATTGAAACACTGTCACAGACCCCTCCTCACCGTGATTGAAACACTGTCACAAAGACCCCTCCTCACCGTGATTGAAACACTGTCACAGACCCCTCCTCACCGTGATTGAAACACTGTCACAGACCCCTCCTCACCGTGATTGAAACACTGTCACAAAGACCCCTCCTCACCGTGATTGAAACACTGTCACAGACCCCTCCTCACCGTGATTAAAACACTGTCACAGACCCCTCCTCACCGTGATTGAAACACTGTCACAGACCCCTCCTCACCGTGATTGAAACACTGTCACAAAGACCCCTCCTCACCGTGATTGAAACACTGTCACAGACCCCTCCTCACCGTGATTGAAACACTGTCACAGACCCCTCCTCACCGTGATTGAAACACTGTCACAGACCCCTCCTCACCGTGATTGAAACACTGTCACAGACCCTCCTCACCGTGATTGAAACACTGTCACAGACCCCTCCTCACCGTGATTGAAACACTGTCACAGACCCCTCCTCACCGTGATTGAAACACTGTCACACAGACCCTCCTCACCGTGATTGAAACACTGTCACAGACCCCTCCTCACCGTGATTGAAACACTGTCACAAGACCCTCCTCACCGTGATTGAAACACTGTCACAGACCCTCCTCACCGTGATTGAAACACTGTCACAGACCCTCCTCACCGTGATTGAAACACTGTCACAGACCCCTCCTCACCGTGATTGAAACACTGTCACAGACCCCTCCTCACCGTGATTGAAACACTGTCACACAGACCCCTCCTCACCGTGATTGAAACACTGTCACAGACCCCTCCTCACCGTGATTGAAACACTGTCACAGACCCCTCCTCACCGTGATTGAAACACTGTCACAGACCCTCCTCACCGTGATTGAAACACTGTCACAGACCCTCCTCACCGTGATTGAAACACTGTCACAGACCCTCCTCACCGTGATTGAAACACTGTCACAGACCCCTCCTCACCGTGATTGAAACACTGTCACAGACCCCTCCTCACCGTGATTGAAACACTGTCACAGACCCCTCCTCACCGTGATTGAAACACTGTCACAGACCCCTCCTCACCGTGATTGAAACACTGTCACAGACCCCTCCTCACCGTGATTGAAACACTGTCACACAGACCCCTCCTCACCGTGATTGAAACACTGTCACAAAGACCCCTCCTCACCGTGATTGAAACACTGTCACAAAGACCCCTCCTCACCGTGATTGAAACACTGTCACAAAGACCCCTCCTCACCGTGATTGAAACACTGTCACAGACCCCTCCTCACCGTGATTGAAACACTGTCACAAAGACCCCTCCTCACCGTGATTGAAACACTGTCACAAAGACCCCTCCTCACCGTGATTGAAACACTGTCACAGACCCTCCTCACCCGTGATTGAAACACTGTCACAAAGACCCCTCCTCACCATGATTGAAACACTGTCACAGACCCTCCTCCCCGTGATTGAAACACTGTCACAGACCCCTCCTCACCGTGATTGAAACACTGTCACAAAGACCCCTCCTCACCGTGATTGAAACACTGTCACAAGACCCTCCTCACCGTGATTGAAACACTGTCACAAAGACCCTCCTCACCGTGATTGAAACACTGTCACAAGACCCTCCTCACCGTGATTGAAACACTGTCACAAGACCCTCCTCACCGTGATTGAAACACTGTCACAGACCCCTCCTCACCGTGATTGAAACACTGTCACAGACCCTCCTCACCGTGATTGAAACACTGTCACACAGACCCTCCTCACCGTGATTGAAACACTGTCACAGACCCCTCCTCACCGTGATTGAAACACTGTCACAGACCCCTCCTCACCGTGATTGAAACACTGTCACAAGACCCTCCTCACCGTGATTGAAACACTGTCACAAAGACCCCTCCTCACCGTGATTGAAACACTGTCACAAAGACCCCTCCTCACCGTGATTGAAACACTGTCACAGACCCCTCCTCACCGTGATTGAAACACTGTCACACAGACCCCTCCTCACCGTGATTGAAACACTGTCACAGACCCCTCCTCACCGTGATTGAAACACTGTCACAGACCCCTCCTCACCGTGATTGAAACACTGTCACACAGACCCCTCCTCACCGTGATTGAAACACTGTCACAAGGACCCTCCTCACCGTGCCTGAACCACATGTCCACAGACCCTCCTCACCATGACTCACACTCTGTCAGACAGCACCTGTAGAACTCACTCTGATTTCTCCCCTGGGACACTGCACCCTTCCTCACACGTGATTGACTTACTCTTATCTGACCCCTATTTTACCGTGCATTTAATCACTGTCACTTCAGAGTACTGTAATCTGCCAAGTGTTTGAATCTGTAGTCATTTGGTATTTAATCATCATCTTGATTGTAACTATCACTGTCACATTATCCTGCTGTATTATTGAATTGTATTTTGACCCACTTGTACTTGCTTGAACTAGTCATTGTATTTATCTTGCTCTCATTGTGATTGAATCACTTGTCACTGTAACACTTGATCACTGTGATTTGCAAACGACTGTCACAGTCACCCCTGGATAAGCGCGTGATCTGCTAAGAAATAAATAATAATAATAATCCTCACCGTGATTGAAACAACTGTCACAGACCCCTCCTCCCCCAGACCTCTCCTCACCCACACAATGTACTGAACTGCTGTGATGGACCATCTTTTTTTACCTGCCTGTCCCTCAGTGTTAGGCTCAAGAGGCCTGTCTCCCGACTGTCCTGTTCTTGGAGATGAAACTCTGCACAGGGGTATTCTACCTTAAACACCTGCCTAATCTCATCTACCTGTGTAAGGCGAAGTCTGGTTATCCCGTGTACCTGGCATTCAATGGGCTGTACACACAGTACTATAGTGATGATAACGCACGCAAATATAACTCCAATACCTTACAGAAACGTGATCACAAATCATGAACTGTCAAACTGCACAATATACAATCTACAGATATGACATCAGAAAAGGTTTCTACCGGTAACTTAACGTTTAGAATGTTTCAAAACTGTGCCAAAATGAGCTTTAAAAACTGCAGACAGGAAGAAAGGAAAAGTTCGCCAGAACACAGAAGGAACTGGTAATTGCGAAAATATAAGTGGCTTTTTATAACTGGACAAACATATGGTATTTGCTTAAACGCTTAGCGCAGAATCACAAACAGCATGACACCCAGCGTGGGGGAGGGGAGACGCGCGTCTTATACAGGAGACTGCATTGTTTTCAGCTAGTTTGACTCGCATTGTGCCATGAAACTCAACTGACGGCTCATGCACGGCATCGTTAAGTGTCGTTAAACAATATCCCACCACAAAATGTTATCTTGCGATCGACACGGGGCTAAAACAAGTCGATTCTGTGCAATCACATGTTTCAATGGGCTGGAACCACGTTGTCTCTCCGTGCTGGTGCAAAGCGGAATCATGGGAAATTAAGAACTTTTCAACACAGCACTGCAATACAATGTCCGGGCGAAGTGAAGCGTTTCAAGCGTGGGACGGGTTTAAAACACCGTTTAATGTTACTTTTCACAAACAAACACACAATAAAAAACAAAAAAGTGTCGTAATTTCTATTAAAAAAAAAAAAAATCAATAACTAACACACACACAGGCTTGCTGCAAACCACACACCAGGCCACGGTCTATTAACCGATACGTTACTAAATGACAACTGGAATCTCAACCATGAACCATGATAATTGTACCTAACTGAAAGTAGCTGCACTTTTCAATGCTTCTGATCTCATAGCGCGTACTGCACAAGATCAAGCATGCTGGAAAATGGAAACGTCAGTGTGGGTTACAACGCTGGCGACAGTGTTGCGCCTGCCCTACCTAAACCAAACCACTGTGAAACTAAATAACCGGCAATCAATTCATCACCAGCTAATCAACTTAAAAAAAGCCGGTGTTTTTGTTTAAGTAAAGAAACGTGTCCTCTCCACATCATGACCTACACCACAGGCCTCGTATTAAATAACACACAGCACGTATTCAGTATATTATTCAACTTGGCAACACCTACTTCTAAACCAGACTCGCTGAAAACATCCAC
This sequence comes from Acipenser oxyrinchus oxyrinchus, assembly GCA_030684275.1. Classification (NCBI taxonomy): domain Eukaryota; kingdom Metazoa; phylum Chordata; class Actinopteri; order Acipenseriformes; family Acipenseridae; genus Acipenser; species Acipenser oxyrinchus. The sequence goes on from CM060268.1 coordinate 275,222, forward strand.
AACGACGCGTACACAATCAGCACAACAAAACAACACCTCCGGACTGAGCAACACAGCAGGACTGCGTGAAAACAGCAGGTCGAAGCCGTGTCTGTGTGCCGTGCGTTCATGTGACATGATAAGCGAGACAGTGTTATTCAAACTGCACGCAACACCGAGCTTTTCTCCTGACAAATACCTTCCTTTCTCTTCAGCTGTTTATAAAAGTGTTATACTGTCCGGAATTCCGTCTGTTCATACAAACACACAAACACACACTGAGCCCGTGCCAGCCGTCTCTCCGGTGCATGCAAACTGCAACATGCAAACTGCAACATACAACCTGCTTGGGTGGTAGGCCTGGCTGGAAACAGCTGGTTGCATTTTTTTAAAGAAATGATGCTCACTGGGATAGTTAATAATGCCCTGAAGAAACCGTGAGCCTGGGAACAGATTATTCACAGAATCGCAATACCCGTTCCGTTTTAGAAACTTCATTAGCACGTCCTGCAAGCAATCCCAAAATAGTTTTGGGCCTAGTACAGTCCTATATTAGGGCACGGGTGTAGCGGCACTGTGCTCTCGAGTGTTTTCCACGCCAGGACTGCAGCAACACCCCTCGATGAGCTCACTCTCTGTGAACCGTGCCGAGAACCATTTTAGCTCCCAGCAGAGAGAGAGACTCGTTTACGGAAAGGCATATTTAAAAACACACAGAAGAGAAGCCGCGGCGGTACCCACCAGGATGCGCTTGTCCATTCATACTGATCACGGTCACCGAATTCATTTTCTTAGTCCACGGGTTCACCTTGGGAAGGGGGGCCTCGGTAAACTCCTTTTTGCTGCCCTTCTCCCCTCCCTCTCCTCCCGGGGTCTCCACCTCCTTGAGCCGGCTGGATTCTCGCTCCGGATCGTGGCTCCCCTGGTTCACCTGCTCCTTGCTTTGCTCGTTATTGCTCGCAGATCCACCGTGCTCGGACTCGCAGTCCTTCGCGTCGCTCCCCGCGCCTCCGGTCGGCTGCTTCTCCTCCTTGCCCACCTCGTGGGTCACGTTGCTTGCATGCCCGTGCCCTTCTTGTTGCATTAGCGGGTTGTTGCTGGGAAGGACAGTCTCCACCTGAGTGGCCATTTCCCCTTTTCTCTGTCTACACCCCCCCAAATTCTTCTGTGTGGTATTAACTGGAGCGAAGTCCTTCTCTCCGAAATTACAGACTAACCGCAGTCTCCTTCACTACTCCACTCCACCCCTAGACCAAATATCCTTCAGTCTAAGCTGCAGAGTGGTTGCTTTCAATTAAAACATATATCTGTAAATAGAGATTTTTAAAAGCCTGCGAGTACCTCTTTAAATTCCTAATAATGTAATCTCACGACTTCTAGCAGCAATATGGAAGAACACCACGCGACCAACGGGGGCGCGCACGTACGCAAAGGGGCGTGGTGACGGCACGGTGTGCGCGACTCCGATAGCAATGCTAGGAGGTGGCCTTAAAGAAACAGCACGCTGTTGCAGCCTGTAGTGACTGACAGACAGCAACCTTGAGAAATACAGAACCGCTTCCTGCAGCACGGCTGATACACTCACACGTGTTGGGAAGACAGTGGTTCTTCTAAGGACCTCCCTCTTGTGCAGAGAGCAAGCGCGACATTGCACGCAGTGCTGCGGGAGCAATACAGCCAGTCAAACCAACGTTTTGTTTATGTACCAGGCACATTGTTTTTTTTTGGTACATATTTTCTACTGCACAAAATCTTTGGTTTCTTTGTTTGCTTTTTTCATGCTTCAGAATGGAAAGTGCAGCTCTATTAAAGAGAGGACCAGACAAGTACAAAAAAAAAACTGCTGCTGCTTCCTGGTACAAAACCACTTCCTGTGCTGTGGGGTTTCACGCCAATGGTGTAGCAGCAATCGGGTCATGTGACACAGGAAGTCATTAGATAACAGGAATACATTTTTTTTTAATTTATTTTTTAAATCTACTGCACTGTATTTAAAAAACACGGAAGTATAAAAAACAGGCAGATACAGAGAATAGGAGTTTTTTAGTTTCGTTTTATTAAACAGCTGATAGCATCATGGCAAGCAGGTGTTTTTTTACTGGGGGTGGAGCTGCTGACGGCACGACCAGCACAACGGGTGGTAAAGGTGTAAAGCTAGGAGTTTCTGGATAGCTTTAAACATGTTTGAATGGCCCCAGCCTTTGCACTTGCTTTCAGCGAGGCCCCTTGGTGTTTGTATGGTACAATATGTCATGGGTATTCACAGTGCAATGCCAATGCAATGAGTACAATCAGCAGTGTCCAGTCAGCATTGCTGCACAGGGTGTGTCATCTTAAAGAGCCTTCTGGAGGGTGATTGTTCACCTTCAAAAAGGGGGTTTATGCTGATAAACTAAAGACAACGTAGCAACTAGGAAGGGACCAATAAGGAGCTGCTACTTCAAATAAATACCCAGGCTGAGGATTCACAGGCAGGCCCACACCCAAAGAAGCACGCCAGCGGTGTCACCACGGCAACAGATTCCGCACCATCATACCGGCAATGTAGATAAACCCCAAGGGGAGAGGGACTAATGCACTGCTTCTGTCCCGTCTGCCTTGCAGGGGTGTCTCAGTGCCCAGGGAGTGCACTGCAGAGCCCTGTCTTTCTGTTTGGTTTAGTTTTAAAATGATGTCTTTTCAATAATGAAGGTTTGGGTTGAGACGTGTCTCAAAGTGGACACAATGGTGAAGGCATCCCATTGCCTGCAGGGCTCCCTGTGTAGCTTTGAAACAGGATGGACAGCGAGTGAAATACAGTAATACAGTAAAATACAGCATGCGAATAATTCACTGTCAGCATGGCTTACTGGCAATGAACTGCATCTGAGAATGAACCAATGGGGAAATTGGGAGCACTGTACTTGATTTGTACCCTCGAGTGTGTGTGTCTGAAGTCATGCAGTGTGATATCCACTTCTCTGCCTTGTTCCTTAAAAAAGAAAGCACTACGTGTGACATGGCAGCTGAACCCCCAAGATCACAGAGCTCAGTAGTTAATCTCAGTGCTGGTGTTTTCTCAACTTCAATATCAAGGACACAGGCAAGGAGCAGCACACTCTACATTGCAAGACTTGAAGTCGCATACTAATTGGATTGCATGTATCAGACCAGAAGACATAGTCCAGGCCAGTTCCCAGCTTCATTGATAAACGCTGTGTGTTTTTAAACGGTGTACCTGGTTTACAATGGAATCGAAGAGGCTTACAGTGATACCTGGCTGAGCGGTCAGTCTCAATGCTCGTGCTGTGCAGCCTGGGAGAGAGATGCTGTTCTCAATGTAGAACTCCTCCTTTCAGCAGTTCAATTCAACCCCTTTAATATCCTGAACTTTATAAATACAGACTGACAAGACTGATTCATACACATTCACACACATGCTCCCTCACACACACACACACACGCACCCTCCCGCACACACACACACACATGCTCACACACACACTCACACACACACACACACACACACACACACACACACACACACACACACACACACACACACACACACACACACACACTCTCACACACACACACACACACACACGTTCCTTCTCACGCACACACACACACACACACACACACACACACACACACACACACACACACACACACACACGCTCCCGCACACACACACACACACACACGCTCCCTCACACACACACACCCTCTTTTTTGTCGCTGTGTTATGGTACAGTTGAACACATTCAGATATTCCTGCTTGCTGCAGAATTCTTTCCTTTGTGCACAATGACATCAGTGTCATGAAAAGCTCTCTGGCATTGTCCGTCCCATTGGCCCCCTTTAGTATTGTAATCGCCAGCTAAATGGCTGCGGGCGACACCAATAAAACCCCTAGTCAGCAACTGGTCAGCAAATCACAAAGGAAGGGTTTCAATTGCGGAACTGCAAAATAAGCACCGAGCACAGGCAGAGAGAAACAAACAGCCGGTGGAGCGGAGGAGCAGGGAGGGGGCAGGGGCAGGGGAGGGGGCAGGGAGCAGGGGAGAGGGGTAGAGAGCAGGGGGCAGGCTCCCATTCCCAGAGCCCCAGCAGTGTTTCATGACTGTCCTCGAGGTGTTGCACTGCACCTGCAGGCTCCCATTCCCAGAGCCCCAGCAGTGTTTCATGACTGTCCTCGAGGTGTTGCACTGCACCTGCAGGCTCCCATTCCCAGAGCCCCAGCAGTGTTTCATGGTTCTGCTCATTTACTGTATCGTCTAATCTGGGGTCGGCTACTCAGCCACTCCCAGTCAGGGTCTTCATTCTGACTATGTCACTAATTATATAACTGAGCAGCTTCTCTGTTATGAAAAGAGATGGGGCATCAGTGCAGGTGATCCAGCCCCTTTCAAAAGCTCAGCACAGCAAGCGAACAATCACTCTCAACCAATAACAACAGGGATACCTCAATGCAAACATGCAGCAAGACAAGGTTGTCAAAACATGCGCAAGTGTGATCCTGCCTTATCTGGACAGCACAGCATTGAGACGATGGTCCAGCAGACAGCTGAGAGCATTCAGATAGCATCTTTGTGAATGGGAGGGGACACAGTAATCAGCACAGAGCAGCCAGGGACAGCTAGCATTCCACTCTGCACCGCTGGCAGCCCAGGCTGGGTGGGGTTCATAGAGCATGAAGGGATCAGATCGAGACGGTCTCATTGTAGACCCAGTCCAGAGCAACACAGCGTACATTTACACTGTGGATACAGATCGCTGTGGGAAGTGCAGCCTCCTGCCAGGATTGCATTGGGAAATGCTGCAGTGTGTTGAGCAATGTAGACCAAAGATTACAAACAGTCAGACTGCTGCTGACACAGCGGGCTGCCCTGCTGCCCACGCATCTCAGAGACACAACCGAGCCGTTGTGAAGGGCCCAATTCCTCCAGCCCTTCCAGCAATGAACAAGCGCAGGGTGTGAATCGGGCTTCATTCAAGCATGTCAGAGCTTTGTGCATGTTCTTTTAAAAGAGTGTGCTGTATCTTAAGAAAGTGAAAGCTGTGGCACTGCACCACACACTCTGCTGAAGTAAATGCTGCTGTTTGCTCTCGGTAGACAAGGACAACATGTTTGCCAGGGCCACTCAGGAGTCAGTCAATATACTGTATTTGAACTGGGGGGGGGTTAATGCTGGTGCAACTCAAACTTTATCTCTAACGTGTTTGGAATATACAGTTCTGTCTCCCCCCACCCCCCCACACATATGACAATACATTTAACTTTTGAGCGTCTATTATTTCCCTTCCCACATTACCATCTTTTTAAGCGTATATATTTAATACAGGGTGCAGTAGCTGTTTCGAGTGAAGTGTAAAGTGTGGAGCCAAATGACACGTCAGAGAAACAGAAATGTTCTTGTTACGATGCCCTCTTGTGGGGATGCACTGCAATTACAGGTTTTAATTCCAACTCTAATCTTGTGGTGTTTTCCCTGGAACCATTTACTACACTGCCACCTACTGGCTGAAGTCAGTACACACAGGGCAGTGCATGCTCAGTCCTCAGTGGTGTGAACTTGAGTTCTTTCACAGGGAGGGGACTAATAGCCAGCCTAAGGCAGAATCTGTGGCACTGAGGAAGGCCTTCGTCTAAATGCTCGTCAAGGTCGTTTTAAGAGACAGCAGATTATCTGATCTGGATGGGACTTGCAAGCAGTGACGGGAACCCTGTGAGTAAGCAGCTAACGATGACTGTGAGTCACTCCCCAGAGGCTCTGTCTCGATGGTTACGCTAATTAGGTCTAAAGTAAAACCTGAAGTGGATTCAACTCCTGTGCATTAGGAATCTTAGAAGAAGAAAGAAAAGTGATGTGTGCACCAAATAATAACCCTGGAAATGTGATGAACCTGTTAGAATGTTCTCAATAATACCCTGGAAATGTGATGAACCTGTTAGAATGTTCTCAATAATACCCTGGAAATGTGATGAACCTGTTAGAATGTTCTCAATAATACCCTGGAAATGTGATGAACCTGTTAGAATGTTCTCAATAATACCCTGGAAATGTGATGAACCTGTTAGAATGTTCTCAATAATACCCTGGAAATGTGATGAACCTGTTAGAATGTTCTCAATAATACCCTGGAAATGTGATGAACCTGTTAGAATGTTCTCAATAATACCCTGGAAATGTGATGAACCTGTTAGAATGTTCTCAATAATACCCTGGAAATGTGATGAACCTGTTAGAATGTTCTCAATAATACCCTGGAAATGTGATGAACCTGTTAGAATGTTCTCAATAATACCCTGGAAATGTGATGAACCTGTTAGAATGTTCTCAATAATACCCTGGAAATGTGATGAACCTGTTAGAATGTTCTCAATAATACCCTGGAAATGTGATGAACCTGTTAGAATGATTTATAAACAGTATCAACTCTTCACATCTATTATCACACAAAATACAGATTGCTCTGCAAACACTAAGAGGAGCACTAGCATTAGCACTAGCATTAGCACTAGCAATAATATTAATAATAATTAACAGAAATGTGTTTAGAAAGTACATTTCAGATGCATTCTTACTTTTCTGACAGTTACTTGCATCAGTAATTCTGCACAATCAAGATTTCTTACCAAATATTTCATGTGTGTTTATATGTTTTTCTTGAGTCTTTGTAAGTGGGAGGCTTGCCTAAAAGCAACATTGCTGTGCGTGGAAACGCTGAGCCCCACCTCTTGTTACTGTGCGATGATGAACACAAGTCATCCTGAATTGTGAAACCCTCAACATCTGCTTCAGAAGCGGACTTTGACATCGGGCGCTCCTGACGTCTGCGGTTTTGCCAGTCAAAGTTAGCAAGAAAGTCTTCTAAACGTGGTACGTAAAACTAAATATATATTATATTAACTTATACTACAACTACTGCTATTGCTACTGCTACTACTGCTGGTAATAATAATATAAAGCTGTATCCTAATAGAAATAAGCACCTTTGACAGCGTATGCCTTGCCCGTATGTAGTGTGTTCCCTAAGGAATGTGTTTCACAAATGCAATGCTATAGGAGGCTGTGTGGTCCAGTGGTTAAAGAAACAGGCTTGTAACCAGGAGGTCCCCGGTTCAAATCCCACCTCAGCCACTGACTCATTGTGCGACCGTGAGCAAGTCACTTCACCTCCTTGTGCTCCGTCTTTGGGGTGAGACGTAATTGTAAGTGACTCTGCAGCTGATGCATAGTTCACACACCCTAGTCTTGGATAAAGGCGTCTGCTAAATAAATAAATAAATAATTATAATAATAATAATAATACACGGGTGTATCGATACAGCATGACTACGAGGCAACTGTATCTAAGATATTGAACAATAAAATAATATTGAATCAATGTGCAATACACGAGCTTGGAAGCCAGACTCGGCTCCCGCTGTTCGGGATAAACAAACATCTGCTAAACCATTTGAAGAATTACACAAATGTATAAAAATAAAAATAATAATTCCCTAAGCGAACTGGCACTTTTATTGGATGCGTTTTTAAGGCTTGCAGTCTTTAATAATAAGCGTGTAGAATAGGAGTCTTCAAACCTGTTCATAAAAAGCTACAGCTTACACAGGTATTGCAAATGACACGTTGCAAATATTTAACTGCAGTGGAACCATTTCTACACGTTGTTTATATATATATATATATATATGTAATTTATTTTTATTTTTTTGCGTGGGACACATAGAAAGAGGAAATCCCTTTTCCTCGTGTAGCCAAAACGAGGAAGTACGGCTCTGTTGATTGTTCGTTTAGAAACAGAGCCGCGTGACTCCACTTTCACACACTGAGCCGTCTCAGAGACGTTTAAAAAATGCTTTAAAATACCCGTTCACACAGCACGCAATCGCGCAATCTACGCAATGCAGGTGCTGAAATCCCAATCGTGCCCTTTAAAAAGTCACACTGAATGTGCTTTACCCAGGGAAAAGCATAGCAAGATGCACAGCAAACAACAGGGGAAGAATGGTTAAGCTCAGGCAAGCGTGGTAAAGAACAGCACTCCTGTAAATGACACGCATAGCAAACCTCTCATGGTTAAATGTGCAGCCATGCTCAGTGCAGTATACAGAGGAAAAGGAAAACACCATGAAACTTTACCAGCGACAGGAAAAGTACAGCATGTGTATCAGACAGCTGCATTGTCTTTCATGGGAGGGGGGGGTAGGTGTTTTAGTTTCTTTAACATGTCTCTGTTTTCTAAAGAAACATTTTGCACTCGAGCGAAAGCTGTGAACATTGAAGCCTGCTGAACCAAGACTAAGTGCTGTGTGTAAAGATGAAACCTCGTCACATGCAGGGGAAGGTTTGAAGCTCAAGTGCACATCGTGTCAAGTGATATGGGAGGCATTGTGCAGGTCAGAGTCGCACAGGACTCCCATACTAACTGTGTCATCTGCTGTGTTCTTGTCACCCTTTCAGGATAAATGGCTCTGAGTGGAAAAGTTGCCCTTGTCACTGGGGGCTCGCAGGGGCTGGGGAAAGCCTTCGCAGAGATCCTACTGAAACATGGAGCAAAGGTGAGGTATTCATATGACTAAGCTATGAGTGGCAAAGGGCATAGAAAGCATAGAGATCAGCTGGTGCAGCTTTCAGCGAGTTACACAACAAGAGGCTAGAGACTAAAATAACTTCCTGGAAAGGAAGTTGTCAACCAGTGGAAAGCTTTGAGGTTTGTTTTTTTGACAGTTTATTTGGGCTGAGCTTTCAATACTCTGTTTTGAAATGACCTACATGTACAGTAAGTGGATACATGTAGCTTTCTCACCCACTTCTAGCTGTGTACTGAAAAGCATGTATCTGTATATATGCAGTGAAACCTGGTACGGACATTCCTCCGTATCAGAATATAGGTCAAGGTGATTAATACTGATGGCAATATTTCATTAACATAAAGTATACTTCCAAACTTCCCTTGTCATGGTTACAGGATTTCCTGAATTCAGAATAGCCGGTGTTTTTAAGAAGCCTTTCTGTCCCATTTCAGGTGAGCCTCTTGGATATCAACGTGCCCACAGGAAATAAACTGAAAGCTGCTTTAGATGAAGAGTATGGTTCAGACCGTACCTGCTTCATCTCCTGCGATGTCACTTCAGAAACACAGCTTAAAGGTAATGAGCTTTCTAACCAGCACTTGTGCATCAAAAAGCATTCTCTAGAGTCTGCAGCAAATCCAGCTCAACTTTGTTACACGTTCCTTCAACTTTTTAAAAGGGAAGGAAAAGAAAGTAGCAGCGATTAAAGGGCACATGAGGACCTTTTTATTTGATTGTGTCGCACGTTCCCATGTGTTTACGTGAGGTGTGTGTATTGTTTTAATTTTAGTTTTTTTACATTTTGACCAATTTTTAAAACTTTTTTTAAATTGCATTCCCTGCCTCAAGATGGCTTCCCATGTACCTGCATGGACTTCTCAGAACTACATTTCCCATCATCCCCCCTGCTCACATATGTAACTGAGACGGATTCACCAGTGAACAGGAGGATGATGGGAAATGTAGTTAAAAAAGGTCCTTATGTACCCTTTAAAACCTGTGCATGTTGTAGAAATGGCACAGTGACATTGAGAGGGAGGTGGGGGGGGGGAGCTGTACCACAAAACACAAAAATCAGAATCAACACATTAGCGCTGCTGAATTTCCAGAGTCTCATGAACAAGTTGAAGGTCAGGTTTTAAAAATGCTGCAATCCGCTTGACTCTGAAACAAGACTGCTCCACTGCTGGCAGCACACCATGTTCAGTCTTGAGGCTTGAACCACTGATAGCGGACATGGATTTGAAACATTGTCTTGACTTTTTCCCATCTCCCTGCCATGTGTTTTCAGAAGCTTTCTGTAAGACACTGGAGAGCTTTGGACGGCTGGACATTGTGTGCAATAATGCAGGGATAGTGAACGAGAGCAACTGGGAAAGAACGGTGGATATCAACCTGGTAAGTGAAACAGTTTAGCAGCGCTGGAGGCGTTGAGCTTAATGAGAGACTCAGGAGACCACAATATTTCCAGATGAACATCGAAATGGAAGCTCTTTAATATGGCCATGTGTTACTGTGTTAAATACCCCATGGCGTCTGTGTGTTTCCTTTCCCCTGTCAGAATGGAGTGATCAGAGGCTCCTATCTCGCTCTGCAGCACATGAAGAAGCAGAATAAAGGCCAGGGGGGAGTCATTGTTAACATCTCGTCAATGGCAGGTAATTTAAAAGCATGCAAATGCACGCAAACATGCAATGCATATTTTCATTGTAGGCAGTGGAGCCACAATGGCAAAAGTACAAGCCTGGGACCTGGGCACAGAGGAGGGAGGTTACAAGTGCAATGCTACACACAGGGACCTGTGCACAGAGGAGGGAGGTTACAAGTGCAATGCTACACAAATGGACCTGTGCACAGAGGAGGGAGGTTACAAGTGCAATGCTACACACAGGGACCTGTGCACAGAGGAGGGAGGTTACAAGTGCAATGCTACACACAGGGACCTGTGCACAGAGGAGGGAGGTTACAAGTGCAATGCTACACACAGGGACCTGTGCACAGAGGAGGGAGGTTACAAGTGCAATGCTACACACAGGGACCTGTGCACAGAGGAGGGAGGTTACAAGTGCAATGCTACACACAGGGACCTGTGCACAGAGGAGGGAGGTTACAAGTGCAATGCTACACACAGGGACCTGTGCACAGAGGAGGGAGGTTACAAGTGCAATGCTACACACAGGGACCTGTGCACAGAGGAGGGAGGTTACAAGTGCAATGCTACACACAGGGACCTGTGCACAGAGGAGGGAGGTTACAAGTGCAATGCTACACACAGGGACCTGTGCATTGCACTTGCATTTTAAGAAGTTCTTTATGCTTGTTTTCTCTCCTAACCAGGTCTGGGTCCATTTCTCTCAGCACCAGTCTACACAGCCACCAAGCATGCTGTTGTTGGATTCAGCCGGGCTTTAGCAGTAGGTTCAGTGTTAATGCTTTACCTTTCCAATCAAATCCTCTCGTTCTGCATGCATAGGTCAGAAAAACAAAGTATGTGCTTTCCTCCAGCACACAGATTGGACACTCCAGTACAGTGCTGTTGCTCTGGGATCAGTGAGTGCTGGCCATGGCCAGGGTAGAGCCTCTCGTTAGCACTCACCATATCTACCCACCTTCTGTTCTGTTGAACATCTTTCATTTTTAGTTTTTGGTTGTATTTCTGACTTCATCCCGCGTTCAGTTTGGAACGTGCAGATCTTTTGATTAGATGTTGCTGAGGTCTAACTGTCCCAAGCACACTTTTTTGACATTTAATTTAGGGGCCTGTGAGTGATTAGTCCGAAATGTTTTTTATTCCTTTTAGAAATGCAAATGATAATTTTTTTCTTTCAGATAGAAAACGCGCTAACGGTGATTTGCAGTAAATAGCTTTGAGAATCTAGCCCTGTGTGTCCTTCTGAGAAACAGACAAGGGTGCAACAGCTCATCAGTAGAGCTGGATTGGAATATCTGCATATCCTTGCTCTGTCAGGGTTTTAAGAACAGCACACAGTAGAGCTGGATTGAATATCTGCATATCCTTGCTCTGTCAGGGTTTTAAGAACAGCACACAGTAGAGCTGGATTGAATATCTGCATATCCTTGCTCTGTCAGGGTTTTAAGAACAGCACACAGTAGAGCTGGATTGAATATCTGCATATCCTTGCATTGTCAGGGTTTTAAGAACAGCACACAGTAGTAGAAGTAACTTTGCTGTGCGGGTTCAACACTGAATCATCTTTTCCCTTCTCTGTGACGCAGGATGCCTCTCAAGTGAGTGACTATGGGGTGCGGATAAATGTGCTGTGTCCTTCTTTCACAAAAACGGACATACTGGAAACTTTCAACACAGACGATCTCATGGGACAGTTCTCCAACCTTAAACAAACTACACAGAAACTGCTGGAGCATATGGGAGTGTTAGAGTGAGTTTCATTCCGTTCTCTGCTCTCGTGGCAGTGTGGTGTGAGGGCAGGGTGGTGTGAGGGCAGGGTGGCAGTGTGGTGTGAGGGCAGTGTGGCAGTGTGGTGTGAGGGCAGGGTGGTGTGAGGGCAGGGTGGTGTGAGGGCAGGGTGGCAGTGTGGTGTGAGGGCAGGGTGGTGTGAGGGCAGTGTGGTGTGAGGGCGGTGGCAGTGTGGTGTGAAGGCAGTGTGGTGTGAGGGCAGGGTGGCAGTGTGGTGTGAGGGCAGTGTGGTGTGAGGGCAGTGTGGTGTGAGGGCAGGGTGGCAGTGTGGTGTGAGGGCAGGGTGGTGTGAGGGCAGGGTGGCAGTGTGGTGTGAGGGCAGGGTGGCAGTGTGGTGTGAGGGCAGTGTGGTGTGAGGGCAGGGTGGCAGTGTGGTGTGAGGGCAGGGTGGTGTGAGGGCAGGGTGGCAGTGTGGTGTGAGGGCAGGGTGGCAGTGTGGTGTGAGGGCAGGGTGGTGTGAGGGCAGTGTGGTGTGAGGGCAGGGTGGCAGTGTGCTGTGGTGTGAGGGCAGTGTGCTGTGGCAGGGTGGCAGTGTGGTGTGAGGGCAGTGTGGTGTGAGGGCAGGGTGGCAGTGTGGTGTGAGGGCAGTGTGGTGTGAGGGCAGGGTGGTGTGAGGGCAGGGTGGCAGTGTGATGTGAGGGTAGGGTGGCAGTGTGATGTGAGGGTAGGGTGGCAGTGTGGTGTGAGGGCAGTGTGGTGTGAGGGCAGTGTGGTGTGAGGGCAGGGTGGTGTGAGGGCAGGGTGGTGTGAGGGCAGTGTGGCAGTGTGCTGTGGTGTGAGGGCAGTGTGCTGTGGCAGTGTGGCAGTGTGGTGTGAGGGCAGGGTGGTGTGAGGGCAGGGTGGTGTGGCAGTGTGGCAGTGTGGTGTGAGGGCAGTGTGGTGTGAGGGCAGTGTGCGGTGGCAGTGTGGCAGTGTGGTGTGAGGGCAGTGTGGTGTGAGGGCAGGGTGGTGTGAGGGCAGGGTGGCAGTGTGGTGTGAGGGCAGGGTGGCAGTGTGGTGTGAGGGCAGTGTGGTGTGTGGCAGTGCTGTAGCACTGTGCTGTGAGGGCAGTGTGGTGTGGCAGTGTGGCACTGTGCTGTGGCAGAGTGGCAGTGTGGCACTGTGGTGTGGCAGTGTGGCAGTGTGGCAGTGTGCTGTGGCAGAGCGTGATTGTAAGGATCAGCAGCATCAAATACAAAGTGCGCCTCGTCTGCTTTTTGCCATTCCTGCTTTTTTACACATCCATTCCTCTAGTGATCTGGAGCAGCTGCAGTCACATTACTGACAGCACGCTTGCCTTGGGGCAATGCTTATATCGACTGCATCTACTAGATGTCTTGTAACAGCGCCTGTCTGATTCGAGATTATTTACTGATGAAAGGTGGATGCTGTCTGTCACAATCTCTATGAGGAATATTGAATTTGCACAGACATTGGGAAGGCAGTCTTTGCTTATTTGTGGTGTGTCCAGTGACTGAGCTGAATGTCCCTCTGATGTCCACAGCCCGTATCAGGTGGCTGAGCACTTTCTGCAGTTGGTGACGGACAACAGCAGGAATGGGGCAGTGCTGACGGTGACCCAGGCAGGAGCCAGCTACATGGAGTACCCAAAAAGTCTGATGTGATCTGTGGGGAAAACACCACAAGAGAGTCACAATATATCCACTGAGCTTCAAACCAGAGCCCCAATATATCACAGTCGCTTCTGCACTTCAATGCTCAACTGGTGCAAATTTTATTTTATTTTATTTTTTTATAAAATTATAATTTTCTTTTAAAATTAATAAAAATATAAATGTTGTAACCATTTCTTATGCATTATTAAGATAATAATACATAATAAATACAAATGATTTAAACACTTCATTATCTTTGCTGTTGTTCTGTTCCCAGTGTACATGTGTTTCAAAAGCAGACTATAGTAAGTGTAGATGATCTATTTCACTCTCAGCCAGTGCTCAGGACCTCAGTAAGTAGAGCCTGCACACTGTGTGAGATACAGGCTGATATAAACACTGTAACATGTTTGGTTTTATCACTGGCCTGCTTTCTGCTGTGGTAGAGTTTCCTACCCACAGAATTGTCGGTTGCAGTTGGTTTAATTAACAAGCTAGATATTTAAATCTCAGTTTTAGGTATATTCGTTTCTTGTCATTAGCCAATACCATTGAGAATTTGAAACATCACACTGGCATTCTGCAGTGTTTGTCATCCTCATTTCGAATTGCATTGTAAATGACTTACCACAAGGTGTCGCTAACATGTCACTGAAGTGCTTGTTCGCGTCTCCAGGAATCTGGCAGGAATCTCTGGGGTAAAGCTGAACACTCATCTGCTGTAGTCTCCACCAGCAAACACAACCCCCAAACCCCCTCGCCCAAAACAGTATTTAACATGAACAAAAGCAGCACTAAGTGAACCCAAATAATGTGTCTTCAATTCAATATACTAATATTTAGGGAAGCATACAGTATCCTATATATATATATAAATGTTTACTTTGTATTATGACATCGCGTCTGCTGTGAGAGATTTATGCTCTGCATCATACACTGATGAACGCTAATCAGGCACAACTGTATACATTCTAAACATGTCTTCAGGGCAGAGTCGATGCTGGAGCTCTTTAAGTGAATGCTGCAAAACCAGCCCGCTGCAGCTGTGATGCGGTCATGAGAAACCGCTGGAGAGACAGCTCGAATACCCTGCAGAGGAAATCACTTGATATGTTGTTCGGGCTGTTGGAAGACAGAGGGGAACGGGCAGCAGCTGGAGTACATGTTATGAGCTGCATTTCAATATTGCACACACACACACCTTCTAGCAATGTTTAGGTGCGTCTGTAATAAATGCTTCAGGCTGCATGCTTGCATGCTGTGTGTGCAGTTCCCCCAATGCTTCCCATGGTTATGTCTGCTGTGCATTTACTAGTGTTCACGCCTGTTTGCCATGTTTATCACTTGGCTTTACCAGACCTCGTTATTTGTCACAATGCTTACCTCTGCTTCACCATGCTTTCACTGTGCTTTATTACAGTCTGCTGAACTTTTACTATGGGGAACTTTTATAAGCGGTGTTAGTTTCAATTATTCAGTCAAATGTCCAGTTAATACACAAGCGTAGAGTAACGGGTCACGATAAGCACAGAGCTAGATGATCTCAAAGTACATGTTATATCGATATGAACACATGCATTTTATTATAAATAGCTCTGTCCTGTGGCGTAGAGGGACAGACAGCATGTGTTGCGGGGCGGGTTTAAAATGCATTTATTGACACATTTCAGAATCGGAAACGTTATCTTGCTGAGTTTCCCTCAGCCCTCGAATGAAATCCCAGGGCAGCACGAAACCCAAATCTGCAACTACACCGCTGTGGCAAATTATACCCAATAAACGTTCTCATTTGTTCTGCAGGAGTTTGAACGTTTTACTGAGGGATCCACAGTTGGCAGTTTTGCCTGAGTTTACACTGCAAATTGCTCCACGGGTTCTTTCTAATGGGATTATAATGACAGTTGTGGTTTACAAGAATTGATGTTTGTGACTTTTACGAGGTGAGAGTGAAGGGGCGGGCCTAGGGCTGCTCGTAAAGCCAGGAGGAATGTTAATTGGTCGAGGCTGTGGCCTGTCTGAAGCCCCGGTCTTTGTTCTGGCCCCTCACACAGGGGCTTCTGTTGCTGCGCTCCGCGAACGACGCATGATTTAAAATCTGGGATTTTTTTCCCCCTGCAATTTACTGCTGAGCCGCGAGACTCAAAAGGGTTTGCACTTTTAATTTGCTCACTCTCTGCTAATCGGATTGTTTAAATCAAACAAGCTGTGCTTCATCCTCGCTGGGTCAGTAGTGTGCCCAGCCAGGCTGTTCTGGACAGTACTCTCAGTTTCATTTCAATTGTTCTGCTCGGGGGATTTTCTACAGCAGGGTTCGTTTCCTCTCTCCCATTTTAATATATATATATATATATATATATATATATATATATATATATATATATATATATATATATATATATATATATATATATATATAATGAAGAAGAAAAACAATTGATAAACTGAGAACTCACTATTTTAAATGAAATACAGTCAGCCCTATGAAATGTTGACTTCAGTGATGCATATCTAATTATTTCATTTTGGTAACCTTGAGGAAGAGCTCTGGAAACTGGAGGAGCCCTGTGTAAATTGGAGGAGTCCTGTGTAAACTGGAGGAGTCCTGTGTAAACTGGAGGAGCCCTGTGTAAACTGGAGGAGCCCTGTGTAAACTGGAGGAAGCGCTGTGTAAACTGGAGGAGCCCTGTGTAAACTGGAGGAGCCCTGTGTAAACTGGAGGAAGCCCTGTGTAAACTGGAGGAGCCCTGTGTAAACTGGAGGAGCCCTGTGTAAACTGGAGGAGCCCTGTGTAAACTGGAGGAGCCCTGTGTAAACTGGAGGAGTCCTGTGTAAACTGGAGGAGCCCTGTGTAAACTGGAGGAGTCCTGTGTAAACTGGAGGAACCCTGTGTAAACTGGAGGAGCCCTGTGGAAACTGGAGGAGCCCTGTGTAAACTGGAGGAGCGCTGTGGAAACTGGAGGAGCCCTGTGTAAACTGGAGGAGCCCTGTGTAAACTGGAGGAGCCCTGTGTAAACTGGAGGAGCGCTGTGTAAACTGGAGGAGCCCTGTGTAAACTGGAGGAAGCCCTGTGTAAACTGGAGGAGCCCTGTGTAAACTGGAGGAGCCCTGTGTAAACTGGAGGAGCCCTGTGTAATGGCACAATACGCATGTGAGAAAAGAGCATGCAGCAGGGAATACACCGCGCAGGGATACGGAGGAGCTGCGTTTACACACACAACTCACTCATACACATCCCACCATGCACACAATAGCTGGTTTTCTAATAATATAGGTGCCTTTTAACTGTAATTACTGTGCATTGAAACCTCTTTAGCAAGCTCAGCTACCCACCATAAAATAAAGCAGGCAGGGCTTTGATCAATGAAACACAAGGGCTGATATGTAAGGGGGAGTCGGGGGTGCTGATTAGCAGTTCAGTCAGCCTCACGTTTATTTATAATGTTTGTAATAGAGCCAGCCGGCCGGGCCGCTGGAATGATTACACAGCACGGCTTGCAAGCACTTCTAGGGATGCTTGGGGCACCATGTGAGCAGCACTGTGAGCAGGGCAGTGAAAAGCACCACCTTGCAGGAGCGGGGGTTTGGTGATGCACAGCTGCACATGAAGAGGGAGAGTGCAAACTGAACGGGGGTTTGGTGATGCACATGAAGAGGGAGAGTGCAAACTCAACGAGGG
Organism: Acipenser oxyrinchus oxyrinchus; assembly: GCA_030684275.1. Taxonomy (NCBI): domain Eukaryota; kingdom Metazoa; phylum Chordata; class Actinopteri; order Acipenseriformes; family Acipenseridae; genus Acipenser; species Acipenser oxyrinchus. The sequence continues at coordinate 292,477 of CM060268.1, forward strand.
TTTGGTGATGCACATGAAGAGGGAGAGTGCAAACTGAACGGGGGTTTGGTGATGCACAGCTGCACATGAAGAGGGAGAGTGCAAACTGAACGGGGGTTTGGTGATGCACATGAAGAGGGAGAGTGCAAACTGAACGGGGGTTTGGTGATGCACATGAAGAGGGAGAATGCAAACTGAACGGGGGTTTGGTGATGCACATGAAGAGGGAGAGTGCAAACTGAACGGGGGTTTGGTGATGCACAGCAGCACATGAAGAGGGAGAGTGCAAACTCAACGGGGGTTTGGTGATGCACAGCTGCACATGACTGAAGAGGGAGAGTGCAAACTGGACTAGGTGCGGCAGCGTGCCAGACTGAATCCTTTTCCACTGAGCTGGGGCCTTGGCAATGTGCTTCTACAGTACGTATGTGTGTGATCATGAGCTCTGAATATTGACTGGCTCAGTATGAAGACCTCCTAATCATATTCTATCTTGCTAGTTTAGGGCTGTAGTAATACGTTCCTATGCAGAAGATTATCACTGTATAACTACTTTCTGCTTAAGCTTGCATTAGTTCGTGCCTTAAAGAAATGGAATTATTTAAGGCTTTAGGTTTCCACTATTCCTATTATATTTGAAAGTAAAAAGTTGCAGGTTAGGTGACAATGTACGTGAAAAACTTTAACATTTTACAACGAGTCAGTGTTAAAAATGAACCCAAGATTGTGTGATAAAAAGCAAGGAGGAAGGAACCCTCTCGTTAAGATGTCACATGTCACAATTCACTGGAGTTTCATCACCCCTCACGGTTCATAAAATATCCCAAGATGTCAACAGACAGACAGCCCCATGCCAGCCCCATGCCAGCCCCTGTGATCACCTGTCTGTACAAACTCAGCAGCGCAGCAGTGAACTCTCCCAAGTACTGTGCAGGCTCCAGCCTGGTCATGCATGACATGATCCAGGTAATCATCTCCTCATCCACACTGTTTCATCTCTTCATCTTTGTAATTGGAAAGAGCTTCAAAAAGACTGAGCTGCAATTTCTTGCAAAGATGGAAAACAGCTGTATTGTGACTGGAGAACTGGCACTGAGCTCAGCTATAAAACGCTGTGGTTTCAAAGAGCACATTTAAACAAATAACCACACCATTAGACAGCTTTGGGACGGAAACCCAATTGTTTTATGTTTGGTGGTATCGCACTTTTTTTTTACAATAGGAAGGATGAGTAAAATATAAAACAGGATTGTGTGCAGAGTTACAAAGCATGTTACTTACTTCATAAAACTGTTATTCTAATTATGAGAAACGTCTTGCAAACCTTCCCATGCTGCTCAGAAGAATCCAGCTCTGAGTCTAGGAGTACCTGGGGACTGAAATACAGTGTGACTGAACCTCTTTACCAGGGGAAGCCATGAGGAACAGAATGCCCTCAGTGTCAGAGGCAGCCACTTCCAGTACCTGCAGATCCCAGTGTGGGATATAATGCAGGGAGTAATCTAGCACACACATTATCACAAGACCTCTGCTTGGACCAATACACAAGCACAACCCTGCAACTTCATTCACAGCCTGAGCCGCGTGTGTCTGTGCAGAGCAGGGACTGAGAGGGGGGGCTGATCCACAAGGGACAGCACAGCCTTTCATTACTGAGCCCTGTCCTAAATATTTAGCTAAGAGGTGGCACCCTGACTCTAACATTACAGCCCGAGGAGCACACGCTGCACACGGCTGTTACACTGCCTGCTGCGTGACGCAGTGCAGAACCATGCAAAGCAAGGGGCATACGAGGGGTTCAAAATGATCACGTGCCACGAATAAAGAACAAAAGAAAACAAGAGGATTTTCTTTCAAGCGTCCTTGAAAAGGGATGAGGGTTTACACTCTTGGCTCATGATCAAAACTTTTAATTTGGCAGCTATTGGGGTGTTTACAGAAAAGGGTTAGGGTTAAACTTATATCATACAAAAAAATAATAATAATTCACATGAAGTGCATTGTAACTATGCACACTAGCATTGTAATTGTGTGTAAGTACACGTGTGTTCACTAAGTAACTGCTTTGTAAATACACAGTGAATAGACACTTGATGTAAAGTGTTAGTGTATTTACAGACTGGTGGATCTTCCTATCAGAATCCCGACAGCAGTTCATGTTCCCCTTGTCTGTGTCCCTCTATCAGGCCACACCTCAGAGCTGAAGGAGCATGGCAGATATTAACAGCAGTCTGCAAGGTGGATTCCCTGCCTGCTTTAAATGCGATCCTGCAGGACCCTAAAGGACACTTCCTGTGCTGTACCCTAACCCTAAACGCACCCTTCTCTACAAAACACACAGCGCTGGTGAAATTAGGGATTGAGTCTTTTTCATTTCTTTTTTTTTTTTTTTGGCAGATACAGATATCATTTATTTATTGTAAAACTCAAAAAGAAACTTGGCAAAAACTTTGACTTCTAAGAGACTTCATTTCTGAAATGGCCAAGGCATTCCTGCAAGCATGCAGGTAGACTTCCATCTTTCTATTGTGTTAGACACAGCCATACAGGTATTACCATCAATGACCAGTAGGGGGAGCCGCTGTGGTTCTGCCACAGAGAGAAGAGCTCTGATAAGTATTTCTTTGCAAGCCTTTTGCAGCTTTTCTATTACAGTATCTCCATTCTGTCAACAGCCAGTATTAGCTGATCTGCTTCCTCTAATACTGAGCTGTTGAATGGGTTTCTCTATCTTGTTTGACCTTGTTATGGTACAAACAGCACAGAGGAGTTTAACATGACCTCTGGCTGGACTCTCAGTGTTGTGGTACTGTGCTCCCTGTGTGAAGAAAGCTCTGGACTCTCAGTGTTCTGTTACTGTGCTCCATGCAGATCAGTGTCAGGAAAGCTCTGGACTCTCAGTGTTGTGGTACTGTGCTCCCTGCAGATCAGTGTGAAGAAAGCTCTGGACTCTCAGTGTTGTGGTACTGTGCTCCCTGCAGATCAGTGTGAAGAAAGCTCTGGACTCTCAGTGTTCTGGTACTGTGCTCCATGCAGATCAGTGTCAGGAAAGCTCTGGACTCTCAGTGTTGTGGTACTGTGCTCCCTGCAGATCAGTGTGAAGAAAGCTCTGGACTCTCAGTGTTCTGGTACTGTGCTCCATGCAGATCAGTGTCAGGAAAGCTCTGGACTCTCAGTGTTGTGGTACTGTGCTCCCTGCAGATCAGTGTGAAGAAAGCTCTGGACTCTCAGTGTTGTGGTACTGTGCTCCCTGCAGATCAGTGTGAAGAAAGCTCTGGACTCTCAGTGTTGTGGTACTGTGCTCCATGCAGATCAGTGTGAAGAAAGCTCTGGACTCTCAGTGTTGTGGTACTGTGCTCCCTGCAGATCAGTGTCAGGAAAGCTCTGGACTCTCAGTGTTGTGGTACTGTGCTCCCTGCAGATCAGTGTGAAGAAAGCTCTGGACTCTCAGTGTTGTGGTACTGTGCTCCCTGCAGATCAGTGTGAAGAAAGCTCTGGACTCTCAGTGTTCTGTTACTGTGCTCCATGCAGATCAGTGTCAGGAAAGCTCTGGACTCTCAGTGTTCTGGTACTGTGCTCCCTGCAGATCAGTGTCAGGAAAGCTCTGGACTCTCAGTGTTCTGGTACTGTGCTCCATGCAGATCAGTGTCAGGAAAGCTCTGGACTCTCAGTGTTCTGGTACTGTGCTCCCTGTGTGTGTATACACACACACACACACACACATTGTGTTAGCACAGTAAGATGCTCTGCACTGCATGTGGATGGACTGGGAACTGAAGTACCTTGTGAAATCAGCAGCACTGTAATATTAAGCAGACCCCGGTATTGTAAAAGTTTAAATCATGTTTTGGTAATGCTTCTGTCAAAGCTGAGGATAAACTGTAGCCCACAAGCTCTGGCAGGGCCAGGGGGGGGGGGTCTCCCAGAAGCACCGTGTCTCTCCAGCCCCGCAGACTCTTTGTCACCATTCTGATTGGTAGACTAAACAGCTGGAAATATTCACCAGATCCCCTGCCAGCGATTAACCATTAAAACCATTGAGAGAAAGCACAGCTATGGATGCAACAGCAGCACCGGCTTCAGCGATATACCCCAATGAACACAGTGTCCTGGAAAACATTGCTTTTTATACACAGTGAAGGCACTGCTATTTACAGGAAACACTAAAAAAGACAGCTTCATTCTCCCTTGCAAAAGTTTCCCATAGTAAAAGCATAGCAAAGGGTAATACAGCACACTGCATAGGGAATGCATAGTAAAGCAGAGGTAAGCATTGTAAAGCCCAGAGAGGTAAAGCATATAGAAAAAAACAACATTGATAACTCTGGTAAATGCATAGTATAACCATGGGGAAAGCATGGGACAAAGAGCAAACATACTGTGCAAATGTACTATTGTTAAGGGTTTATTAAGGGCAGCAGTGTGGAGTAGTGGTTAGGGCTCTGGACTCTTGACCGGAGGGTCGTGGGTTCAATCCCTGGTAGGGGACACTGCTGCTGTACCCTTGAGCAAGGTACTTTACCTAGATTGCTCCAGTAAAAACCCAACTGTATAAATGGGTAATTGTATGTAAAAATAATGTGATATCTTGTAACAATTGTAAGTCGCCCTGGATAAGGGCGTCTGCTAAGAAATAAATAATAATAATAATAATAATTAAGAGAATTTAACAGGGTGATTTTTCTTACGCAGACACCTTACCCCACACCCCACACCCCACAACCCACAACCCACAACCGACACCCCACACCCGACACCCCTCTCTGCCCTCCAAGACACGACTGAGAAACATTCATCTATCGAAAAGCTGGCTACAAGTTTCTTGAGTTTGAAGAGTTAAAGTAGCGAATGAGATTGGAATGAGATAATGGCCTCTGCATTGAGAAAGTGCTTTTCTTTTTCAATTGGTCTTATCTGCACTGCGTTCTGGAGGAGGTGTGCACCCTAATAGCCTCTGTGAGGGCTGAGCACGCATTCCAGCTGTGAGTATGAAACCCAGCCTCAATCACACAGGCTGGCTGGGCAGGTGTGATCCCAGCCATGAGCATGAAACCCAGCCTCAATCACACAGGCTGGCTGGGCAGGTGTGATCCCAGCCTCAATCACACAGGCTGGCAGGGCAGGTGTGATCCCAGCCTCAATCACACAGGATAGCTGGGCAGGTGTGATCCCAGCCTCAATCACACAGGATAGCTGGGCAGGTGTGATCCCAGCCTCAATCACACAGGATAGCTGGGCAGGTGTGATCCCAGCCTCAATCACACAGGATAGCTGGGCAGGTGTGATCCCAGCCTCAATCACACAGGATAGCTGGGCAGGTGTGATCCCAGCCTCAATCACACAGGCTGGCAGGGCAGGTGTGATCCCAGCCTCAATCACACAGGATAGCTGGGCAGGTGTGATCCCAGCCTCAATCACACAGGCTGGCTGGGCAGGTGTGTTTCCAGCACTGAGCATAAAGCATGCTTTTAACCCCTGTCAGGTAGAGCTACTATTAAAAAGCTCTTGGTATATTTCCATGAGAAATCAGGTACCTAAAGCTCCAGCCTATTCACACGTTGTCTTTCCACACACTTAATAGACGAGAGCTCCCACTTCACCACCCGGAGCCACACTGCTCTACCTGTCACAGCACACAAGCCTGGGAGTGCGGACTGAAACGCCAGCATTCCCACCCGGAGCAGCGCCACCAGCACCAGAGCCCTGCCTGTATTAATCAAGCCACTGATAAAACACATGCAATCAGGAATACACTGCAACAAAAACACATGCATCAAAGTGAAGTGTATCTCGAGTTTCACAAGAGTGGAATTCTTTAGATAAATCTCCCAATCCCTGCGTACTTGAGCTCAAATGATTAGATAGGTGAGATATTATGGAATATTCTCACACAGCACTACTCCCTGCCAACAGCCTCTGGTGTGGACTGTGGGTTGAACTGTACCGAAGCACCAGTGGAAATGACTGCACACTTTACAATAATGGGGCGGGACCGCTAGTCCCTTAGCTCTAGAACCTTGGAGTGTCATTAGGAACTTCACGTACAGAATGTTTAAAAATAACACTGGAGTTCTGATTGTCAGTCCTAGCAGACCCATCACCATGAAAGGAAACACAATGGGTCCTGATTCTGATACCTCAATGGATCACCAATGTGTGTTGGGCTATACCAATGTGACACCATTACTACATGGGTACAGATCCGCCAATCAGATCTCATTATAGCTGCCTTTGTGCCTCCATGGTTCTTTAATACAGGACCATAGCCAGCAGACTGTTAGGTTAGGGTTCACAGTTGAACTGGTTTCAATACACTGATCCCCGAAATCCCGCTGTACCGTGCAGGTCACGCCAGGTCACATCTTCAGCTCTGAAAGCAACTGGAACAAGAAGACAGCCCAGTGCACCTTCAACTGCTGAAGAGAAACAGTGAAATCCAGCCAGAAAGAGACAGGATTTACTGAGGCGCACAAAAGCACATCGCAAACAGAAAGGAGTTTGAAATTCCTTTGCTAGGTTTTCTTCTTCCTCCGGTCGGTTATATAATTAATGAATCACAGGGCTGCCCTTACAAGGAGCCGCACAGACTTCCAGCCAGCCTTGAAAACAAATCAATCCCAACTGGAACTTTGTGGCTTTTATACAGCTTTCTTAAAGACATCAAAAATACCAAGAAACTCTTTGAAAAACAAATGCGAGGAATAAAGCATGTAGCACATTACATTAAAACAGTATGATCATTTAGAAGAATGTTTTCTTCTGCTGATTAAGTTACCAGTATGACTTTGAAATGAGTGCTGGAGTTTGGTGTCTGGTGTCGTGTTGTTGCCAGGGATGCTTCAATACACAACACCATGCCAACCGTATTGGCACTGGGACAAACATCTGGGTTAAACGACCAAACAAGTGATGCAATAAGACCAAAGAAGGGACGCTTCTTCTGGTTCTCAACTTTTCTTATGCTGTTATGGCTTAAAGCCATCCTAAAAGAGTCCAGTATAAACGTGGATGAGAGGCTGAGTGCCAGCAGGTTCTGTACTACAGTCGATGAAACAACCAAACTCTGCACTATCCTGCAGCCCGGTCATCACACTTCCACTGGCTTTCTCAGAGCACTATGAACCAGCAGCCCAGTCATCACACTTCCAATGGCTTTCTCAGAGCACTATGAACCAGCAGCCCGGTCTTCATCACACCTCCACTGGCTTTCTCAGAGCACTATGAACCAGCAGCCCGGTCTTCGTCAAACCTCCACTGGCTTTCTCAGAGCACTATGAACCAGCAGCCCGGTCTTCATCACACTTCCACTGGCTTTCTCAGAGCACTATGAACCAGCAGCCCAGTCTTCATCACACTTCCACTGGCTTTCTCAGAGCACTATGAACCCATCATTGCGCTGATCGTTGTCCCAATAACCCAGGGGTGTCCAATCCCGGTCCTGGAGGGCAATTCCACTCCAGGTTTTACAGGTAAAATGAGATCATGAACCACTTCAGGGTCTAGGTGGAGGGTTAATGGGTTCAATTAAACCATTTAGAACAGGGTTGGAACAAAGACCAGGAGTGGAAGGTCTATCTTTGGGCACCCCTGCAACAACCCCCCCCCCCAGCCTCATGACTTTCCAATGCTGCTCCACATACAATTTACATACAATTACATTATTTTTTTTACACATTTTGTTTTTCATACAATTACCCATTTATATAGTTGGGTTATTACTGGAGCAATCTAGGTAAAGTACCTTGCTCAGGGGTACAGCAGCAGTGTCCCCCACCTGGGATTGAACCCACGACCCTCCGGTCAAGAGTCCAGAGTCCTAACCACTACTCCACACTGCTGCCTTTACGGACTTCAAATGCATTTCCTACGTGTGTGTTTCTACAACTATTACACTTTTCTGCCAACATAGACAACAGATATCCTAGTTCTCTTGTGTGACAGCATTTGACTAACAACTGAAAAATGCTTTTAAAGACTATTACATCTGTTGAAGTGAATTTTTTTTTTTGGCTCAAGCCCTCTTTTCAGCTCCAGCTTCTCAAAGTAACAGGGGTTCCCATTAGCCCCTACTGAACCAGCTAGGCTATCTCTAGCTCCCAGGAAACTGCTGGGCCATGGAGCCAGAGCTGCTCCCATCCATCATTCTTATCAGCGGAGTCTGGCGGCAATGGAGTCCCTGGCTGCAGGGCCTGTTAGTGTTGGAATGGCCGGTGGAGTCTGAGTCTTGCGGTGCGGTGGAGACAGGAGAAGGCATTAAAGTGATAAGCAACGATACAAACAAAAACAACTGTCCTTATTCCAAACATCAAAGCCCCAACCTCTAAAATGTGTGCAGCTTAACAATTCAAATTCTCTGGGGAAAGTCTTTCACAAAATTATAATTCTGTTTTCTGTATACGTGACCTTCTGTATGTATGTTACAGAGAGAGAGAGAGAGATGGAGAGATGGAGAGAGAGAGAAAGAGAGTGGGAGAGAGAGAGAGAGAGAGAGAGAGAGAGAGAAAGAGAGAGGGAGAGAGAGAGAGGGAGAGAGAGGGGCAGAGAGGGGCAGAGAGAGAGAGAGAAAGAGAGAGAGAGAGAAAGAGAGAGAGAGAGAGATAAAAGACTTTCAGTTTTTGACAAATTAAAAAAGAATTTGCGGGGGAAGAAACCCCACCCCATCAGATTAAAAACGTAAACAGCTTCAAATAGTTTGGACCGTTCATCAGCAAGAACTCAAGAGTAATTTGTACCACTAGTTTAAAAAAAAAAGAAATGTCACAATAATTACTTGGGGCTCTATTTTTTTAACATGTTATTATGAAGCGAAGCCAAAACCACAAATGAAGCGCCAAGTCTTGGAAAAACTGACATCATCATCATCCTCATCATCATCATCGGTGCTGTAGCCTGGATGATGATGGGGTGGTGATAATATTAAAGGAAAGCTTCCTCCCAATGATTTCTATCTGCCCTTTACCTTTCTAATCTATCCTGACTCTAATCAGACAGGATTCGCTTTGATCTTGAGAACAAACTATTTTCCAATGTGTCGGGGGCCAGCTTCTTAGCATGGTCTCATCTCCTTCCATTAAATGAGAAAGTCATGCCATTCCTCATGTGAAATTCTACCCGGCCGCTTCATTCTCATTGTGATCTGTAGCTGGTGCTCCAGCCAGGACAAGGGGCAATGTGGTCTCTATCTGCTTGAGACTCAATAGACCGGCTGCTCTAGACACACTCACTTGAAAGACTTGCTTTCTACAGATCCAGAATATTTCACATGTGGGATTGAATAGGTCCTGAGGCTAAAAAAGACTGCGGCCAAGTTGATAAAAAAAAAAAAAACTTTCTTATTCCCTCATATTGTAACCACTGTTATTGGTATATAAAGCTTTAACATGCCAGTACTGAGAGTTACTGTACATGAGTTATAGTGGAAATGTTAAGAGCTGGCATATATAAGGTAAATAATATATATTCAGTTTTATTTCATTTAGAAATATAGAAATGTATTGAAATGGAACTGCATGGTAATAAGAGAAAGGGGGATGGAATGGACACTGGGGTGCAGTGCAGAACATCATGAGAACTTCATCCTCTCTGGCTTCACTGGTGACGGCTCCTCACATCATGAAGGATACTTTATGATATCAGAGCGTTCCACGCACCATGTGATCTGCCAACCGTATTTTATGAAACATTACATGAGATTGTGGATCACATTTAGCATTAATAAGGTAAAGTATAAATCCAAGAGTCAGCAGGCAGGAAGTGGAACAATAGCTGTTTAAAGAAGCGTGCGGTCCAGATGTGGCAAGGTGCATCTGAACAGGGGGACGGATTTACAGCTTTTTCTCTAATGAGGTAACATCCTTCTCATTCAGATGCTTCCAGCACATTCTCCACCACATGTGAAAGAACAGGAAGCAGCAGTTTAAAAAAAATACAAAAATAAGTAAACCGCAAGACATGTATTAATTGTTTCTCAATGGGATAAGCAACGTGACACGGCTCCTATAGGAAACTGAAGGACGGGGGACGGGGGACGGCTCCTATAGTAAACTGAAGGACGGGGGACGGGGGACGGCTCCTATAGTAAACTGAAGGACGGGGGACGGGGGACGGCTCCTATAGTAAACTGAAGGACGGGGGACGGGGGACGAGCTCTGGTTTTATATTGAAAAGGATTTCCATCAACGTGATGGCAAGTTAAACTGCTGTGTCACAGAGCGTTTGTCTTTGAAAAGCACCGGCACACAAAAAACCAACAGCTTCCTCCGTTAAAGCAAGAAGACTGAACGGAGGAGGCTGTGTGCAAGGCGTTATCTCTAACTAAACTGGACACAGAAATACATATCCCAGAGGAGGCTGTGTGCAAGGCGTTATCTCTAACTAAACTGGACACAGAAATACATATCCCAGAGGAGGCTGTGTGCAAGGCGTTATCTCTAACTAAACTGGACACAGAAATACATATCCCAGAGGAGGCTGTGTGCAAGGCGTTATCTCTAACTAAACTGGACAAAGAAATACATATCCCAGAGGAGGCTGTGTGCAAGGCGTTATCTCTAACTAAACTGGACACAGAAATACATATCCCAGAGGAGGCTGTGTGCAAGGCGTTATCTCTAACTAAACTGGACACAGAAATACATATCCCAGAGGAGGCTGTGTGCAAGGCGTTATCTCTAACTAAACTGGACACAGAAATACATATCCCAGAGGAGGCTGTGTGCAAGGCGTTATCTCTAACTAAACTGGACAAAGAAATACATATCCCAGAGGAGGCTGTGTGCAAGGCGTTATCTCTAACTAAACTGGACAAAGAAATACATATCCCAGTGTCCTCAGCGGCAGCGCGTGTTACACTGAAATTACTCTGAAGACACTAATTCATTCAGAGTGCCAGGACCAGCACTCAACTGCAATGCAGAGTTTCTTGGTTTATTGTGTGTCATGCTAATTCTGCAGCTCTTACATATTTGGGTTTCCCAGTTTGATGAAGCACACTATAGTGATTTAGCAGTGAAAGAAATGTCTGGAGATGTCAGAAGACTCCAGGAGTACAGCTGGGTGATGACTAAACTCCCAGTTGCATTTCATTGAAAGTGATGTAATCCTGTGCTCCAGGGCAGGCCGCTCTGTTATTATCTGGACTCCTTGTTCATTAATCCAATGCCAAGCAGCCTGATGACAGGAGTCCCACCTTCTCCCAGCTGCTCCAACCTGGCAGCTGATTTAGGAGAGCTCCCTGGCTTGGTATGTAAACCCATTCCCCCCAGGAATGTATAAGCAAGCCATAAAAAAAATCGCATTCGGGCCTAGTCACAAAAGACAGACTGTACCGTAACCCTCTTTCAGTGCGTGTCTCAGCTTCAGTGGATGAACTCCACGCAGGCTCCCAGGGTAATTGATGGCCCGCACAGTTACAGATTGCAAAACGACAGGCTGTAGATTCCAAGTGGCGTGTTTAAAGCTTTAAACACATTATTTACATTATCTATTGAAGCAGAGGGCATTTGGCAAGAACTGACCGTTTTCACTGCAAAAAAAAAGCCCAATTTCTTCTGACTTTCAAGAGGTGATCACTTGAAGCCCTAGCAGTGTATGCAGTTTCTGTAGCGCCGCTACGCAGCAATCCCATTATGTTTATTTCTGATGTCTTTGTTTTTAACATGATGAGAGATAGGTTACTATGCATGTAGTGGATATCATCGATACACTTGAACCAGTGAGTCAGGTTTCTATAGGAATTGCCTGGTACAGCAGCACTATCCAGCCCTGTGTGTGGTGAGTGCACAGAATTCACGAACTTCCATTCTGGTCCACAGCTGGCAATAGCCAGGAAGAGGGGTTATTTAATATGCAGAGCAAATAAGTGAAGTGGAAGAGGAACATGGGCTCTAAGGAAAGGAGGGCATTAGAACAAAATAGACAAGCTAGAGGCACTCAGACATCACATGTGCGTCACAGAGGGCCATGTCTGTATTGAGTTGTACACGTGTATGAGACTGAGGAAGGGAAGGGAGAGACCCCGCTGGATGAACCGTGGAATAGAAGCAATAAGGGCTACATTCTCAAAGCTATTTACTCCAAAAAAAACACCAAATAAAGTTACCAAACAACCAAAGGACAATTCATTTAGGGGCTGATGAGTTTCTTATTTGTGTTTGAATTGGAACTGGAACTGGAACTGGAACTGGAATTGGAATTGAAATTGGAACTGGAACTGGAATTGGTGTTCTTGATGGAAATACAATCTTGAGTAAATAGCTTTGAGAATCTGTCCCTCATGTACGCTCTGTCCCGAGCGCCTCAGTCTGTTACAATAGGATTCTAATCCGCTGGGATATCAATTCTCTGATCACTTTGTTATCTTGCAATGCTTTTATACTAATGTTTGCAGACTGATTTACTAGGAGCGCGTTCATGTATTTTAATGCCTGAAGCTTGCTTTTCTTATGCATGGCAAGGGTCATGTGTTAGCAAGGCTGCAGGAAAAAAAATAAAAAAAAAAAAAAAAAAAAAAAACGCTTTGGCAGTGGTGTCTGTCTTTTCTCACTAGCGAGCCCCCAGAGTGGAGCAGACGTGGAGAAGCCAAAGAATGAGAAGGCTTTGCAAGCAGGCCCAGTGGCTGCTCCTCACAGACCCCCAGACAGGCTGGGGAAGGAGCCCCTGCACCAGCGAGGCTCCACAGAGAGCAAAGAGGGCACCAGAAAGGGGTCCAGGGGTCATGTTTAAAATCATCAAGGACTTCTTCAGCGGGATAAGAACGTGAAGACTTTCTTCTTCCTCTCAGTTTCCATGGTATATTATGCATTTTGTATATTCATGCACAGCCCCGTTGGTAAAATTATATAAGTGATTCGGTTTAAACAAGAGGCTGATCATGAAAAGCCAACATAATAATCCATCAGAAGTGGAAGTATTTCTCTAAACGTCTAGACAGTCTCTAGACAGACTCTGTGTTTCAGAACCTCGTTGTAGCTGCTGTGTTTGGAGTTCAGTGTAATGGTTTTGTGGAATCCCCCCCCGACCCTCTTAAAACCCAGAGATGCAGACCAGTCGGGATCTTTCGCACAGTGCTTAAAATGCTTGCTTGTTTGTTTTTTTACCTAAACTTTTCGTTTTTCATTTTTTTCAGTAATCTTCTTAGTAATATGCCAAATCAGAGTAAATATGACTATAGAAGAAGTAAGAGGTGGACAGCAGACAGCTGGCAGTGGTAGAGCTGTTCATGCACAGCATGGCAGTCGCTAGGTTCTTCAAACAGACTTGACACAGCCAGAGGTTTCACTCCAGCCCTGATCATGCAATATGAGAACCTCATGCGCAAGCTCTGCTTAAACTCAGAGCAGCAAAACACCAACGGAGAATTTCTTTCTTTCTTTACATTTTGTTCAACATTTCACAAGAAACACCTACAAAGCAAAGCTTACGGTCTTCCAAAAATGTGTAAAAACATATATTTTTAAATTAAAACAATTAAAAATAAAACTCATTCCTATGCAGACATATGTACTGTGTTTCCATTGTAGTTCTTCAGAGCAGCCAGAAACATCAACCCATGAAGTAGAAAGTGAACCCTCATGAATGTGGAATTGACTGCAAGCGAGTCTGCTGAACCCAGGTCCTCATGCCTTTATAAGCATCTCCCCTCCAGCAATGCTCAAGCTTGTAGATCACCTCTGTGTTAGAAGCCCTGCTCAGCCTGGCCTCTCCTACGTTCACTATGCTGTAGCTCAGCCTGGCCTCTCCTGCGTTCACTGTGCTTGTAGCTCAGCCTGGCCTCTCCTGCGTTCACTGTGCTTGTAGCTCAGCCTGGCCTTTCCTGCGTTCACTGTGCTTGTAGCTCAGCCTGGCCTCTCCTGCGTTCACTGTGCTTGTAGCTCAGCCTGGCCTCTCCTGCGTTCACTGTGCTTGTAGCTCAGCCTGGCCTCTCCTGCGTTCACTGTGCTTGTAGCTCAGCCTGGCCTCTCCTGCGTTCACTGTGCTTGTAGCTCAGCCTGGCCTCTCCTGCGTTCACTGTGCTTGTAGCTCAGCCTGGCCTCTCCTACGTTCACTGTGCTTGTAGCTCAGCCTGGCCTCTCCTGCGTTCACTGTGCTTGTAGCTCAGCCTGGCCTCTCCTGTGTTCACTGTGCTTCAGTGCTTCAGGACACAAACATGGTACGCTATGCTGCTTTGCACAATATTGTCTTGTAACTTGGCTGTTGTCTTCGGTTGTTATTTCTGCAGGACCAGCCCAGCTGGTATTCTGTCTGCTAGCTCCAGATCTAATCCTTGTATTTACTTGCATACGCCTTGTTTGAAACCATGTGTTTCAGATCTCCAGTGTCTTCACTGACCTCCTATTGATTCAGGACACTCACTATGCTAGCGTTGTTAACCCCCTGTCGTCTAGCCTGTGATAAGAGCTAATCGAGTACACGGGAGGATCATTGATATTGAGTACTATATGATGTACAGGATCAGTGTGAATTTGTACTGATATTGATTACTATATGATGTGGTCTGGTGTGTGATTTCACTGCACAGGGTTTTGCATCAGTGTGAATCAGTCATCCATTCACTCTGTACCTGGCCCGCCCTTCTCTCTTGCTTCCTGGTATTTAATCACTTCTCGTTCTGCAGTTCAAATTCGCTCCAATGGTTAAGCTGCAATGAGACCATGTGACCTGCAGCCCTTCATCATTGCCGTTATAATAGTGACACATTCTGAATAAACCGGAAAACAGCAGGTGAAGATCACACCCGTTCAGGGGACCGGTTATAATGTTACTGAAGCCACAAAGAACATGGCTTTGAAAGCATTGGTTAGCACTCCTATAAGAGTTTGACATGCGGAAGCATTTTCCCACATTTAGAGATTCCCCCTAAAGGCAGTATTTCACTATATCTCACTGGGGAGAATATTTGTACACTGAGATACAGTCTGGGTAACATTTCTTTTTACTGTATACTGGAAAAACAGCTGAACACACTACAGATATTCAGATAAAGCTCCAGCTCCTCTCTAGAACAGGTTTGGTCAATCTTAAAATCACTCAACTCAACCTTTTTAAATGTTACACGAGCACAAAATAAAATATCTTGTCATTTCTTGTTTTAACATTTTCAAGCGCTTTGACACCCAGCAGCATGAACACTAAAACACAACAAAACAAAACAAGGTGTTCCAATAAAACCCCAAAGAGGGTCTCTGTAGGTCTGCCCTGCCTTATACAGCATGGACCTGAACCCTGAATCTCAACTCAAACCACAGCCCTCCCTCGGGGGGGAATCAGTGCTGTGCTGCTGGTGGTCTGGGTCTCAACATAGCAGAGCCAAGGGATTTGCATTGACTCTGCCAGGAGATCACTCCTCCTAGCCCTTAGACCCTGGTATCTCAGAGTGCTTCGGTCCAGCCTCCCAGCCTCCAGCATGCAGAGCATAAATCATCTGCAGAGAACATGCAGGGCTCGGACAGCCTCCCTTCAACTGGAAACAAGCACTGGAGTTTGTAGGGACAGCTGCCACTTCCTCTAAAACCTGTACATCCGCTCTGTGTGCTGCTTGAAGACGGCATGCTTAAAGATAGCAGGTGGATCCCTGGCTAACTGCACAGAACTGCGCAGTAGGTGCAGAACCAGAGGCAGGGAGGGCAGAATAAGGGTTAGACATCGCGTGAGTGGTCAAGTCAGATTGCTAGATAAGAACTCTTCTTTATAGAACCTCCAAACAGGGATGCAGAGAAACGCTTGTCAAAGAATTGAACTGCTTTCTTTCAGTAGCTATACCGCTGGGTATGTTTAATAGATTTAATGAATACAGCGGTAAGTGATATAACCAATAATACTGTAGACGTTAACGTGACTCGTAATTACACAAAAGGGAAGAAGGCTGAAATGTATTTGACTATGAAAATTTAACATTGTTAAAAAAAAATAATAATGGGGGGGGCGGTTACACATCAATACATTTATTCCAAAACACGCAATAAAAAAGATACAATGTTGTCTGTCCTTAATGACCAAACTGGGAAGAATCAATCATACATCCCTAATGGCATTCTGGTAATACGACGTGAGAGGAAGTGGTCATTTTATATATATATATATATATATATATATATATATATATATATATATATATATATATATATATATATATATATTCAAACAAAGACTTAAAAAAACGAAATGAATAACAGAAGCAATTAGAAACGCTTTCTTTTTTTTTTTTTTTTTTTTAACATGTCCAAGATGTTTTTATGACTTCTCTCTGCTGCGGCTGTGGCATCGTGCGAGAGTCTGAAATGCAACATTCCTGCAGCTTTTTTTTTCTTTTCCTTTCCCCTCAGCATTGCCTCATCTGTTTACAAATCCAAGCCATTAAACTGAATGGGAGGCGCTGGTTTATGCTGGTGAAAAAGTGTCAAGTGACAAAGTGCGGTGGGAACATC
Organism: Acipenser oxyrinchus oxyrinchus; assembly: GCA_030684275.1. NCBI lineage: Eukaryota > Metazoa > Chordata > Actinopteri > Acipenseriformes > Acipenseridae > Acipenser > Acipenser oxyrinchus. The sequence continues at coordinate 308,880 of CM060268.1, forward strand.
TGAGCTCGCAACGCGACTCCGATCCGGATAACCAGCGTTTTAATTAGCACTGTCGTTGTTTTAAGCATGTGCCTATAAGACAAGAAGGCGAATAAGAGAGTAAGATTAAACAGCTGAAGAGAATCAGTAAGTACACGCTGCATTTACAGCGGCGGCGCATCTCCAATGCGTTACAAGCCTCACACAGCCGGCTCCGTTCACTGGGAACGTTTTAATAGACTATGGACAGCAGCGGTCTGACGTCATAAGCTGGAAAGACCACGGGATTCATTCTGACGTCATAGAGACAGCTGACTTGCTTTGTTTTTTAGTATTCGCACAGTGTTTATGCCAAACAAACATAATAATAATAATAATAATAATAATAATAATAATAATAATAATAATAATCCGTTCATTGTAAATTCAATTTTTCTTGATACATCTTAAGAGTGTAGGACCTACATATTAAACATTATTTTTGGACATGTCCATTAAAAAACAATGAAAATGCCTCAATGTATTCCCAGTGACAAATATCCGATTGCTTTATTTCCTGTTAGTCGCAGACATTAACAGAATAGACAGTAAAACATTTTTAAACGGACACTAATGTAAGTAGTGGCGGGTTGGAACGCGTTTTATGGAATCGCTGTGTAACTGGAATCCGACACCCGCTGATTTACAGCTATATTTAGATAAGAACTGCAGTAAATGGTTTCTAAATAGCCTCCGTGTCATGTAATGTAATTGGGTAATGTTCCAGGCCGGTACAGATAAGGAGAGACTGTGTATCCAGCGGTGAGGAATGCTGCTTCATTGAGGTGCATGAGAATTAACAATACACACGGCTTTCGTGAGAAGCGAGGTGATACAACCACAAACTGGCCTCTCAGAGGGCTCGAGAGGCGTCTCACACTGCTATAGCCGCTACACGTATCTCACTTCCAAATAGTGGAGAGGCGTCTCACACTGCTATAGCCGCTACACGTATCTCACTTCCAAATAGTGGAGAGGCGTCTCACACTGCTATAGCCGCTACACGTATCTCACTTCCAAATAGTGGAGAGGCGTCTCACACTGCTATAGCCGCTACACGTATCTCACTTCCAAATAGTGGAGAGGCGTCTCACACTGCTATAGCCGCTACACGTATCTCACTTCCAAATAGTGGAGAGGCGTCTCACACTGCTATAGCCGCTACACGTATCTAACTTCCTCCATAGCGTGCATGGCACACCGGGCAGCACCGTCATGTTTTGATATGAACAGCAGTGTGCACATGTATTACAACACCTCCAGATAGGTGATTTATATACCTACCTGCCTACCTGCATGAAAACCCATGCCGGGGAGGATTTCAACTTTCGCTCAGTAATCACTGGTATAGAAACAATAGGCACGCGTGCTGTGTGAAAACGTGAGACCACCCTGTTCTTCAATTAGGCATCTTAAATAACTTCTGAAAAAGACTCCTGCGTTTTACCATGTGTGGCTCTGTGTTCTTTTCTCTTTCTGTTTTATATGAATTGCATGTGTGTCTTAATAAAGTCATCGATTAAATTCGACTATGAAGGATTAGCCTGGTTTGACAATCTTCCAAGGCGTTCAGTTCCAGCGGTTTGAATTTATACGCGCTACAAATCAAACCAACACAAGCGATGGGGTGTTCTGATAAACGCGCACATTGCTTTTGAATTCGACTATAGGAGCCTCCGGTGATAGCTCTTCTGCAATGTGGAGTTCCCTATATCGACGACGCGCAGCGCTGGATGTACAGGCTGTACTAGACGGGTTTAATAGGTCAGATAAGCAGGTTCGGTATACACGTGGTTTCGGATAGTCGTACTGTCTGTGTTGTAAATACCTCACGAGTCTGGACAGCGGGGGTCCCTGAGTCAGGCCAGTCAAAGAGGGACGTGTATCTATCTGGGCTCCCATCACGGAGCCGGTGCGTGTTCTACATTGCAGAGAATATCGTGAAGCCACACGGTCATATCCACGAGTCACAGCCGGTATGGAGAAATGGTTATGTGACATCATTTCCGTCTGACACAAACTACCCGATTCAAAGAAATATCAGGGTCTCCTGTATATTATATAAAACATGTAACATGCCCGTATCAAATCATGCCTATTATAAAGACGTTTCAGGTGGCTGTATCACATCAATATCAAGGTATACTATATATTATAAAGACGTTTCAGGTGGCTGTATCACATCGATTTCAGGATCTGTATATTATAAAGACGTTTCAGGTGGCTGTAGCATTTTACCCGAGTTTAGTATAATGTTAGGACTAAACGTTGTGCTTAATGCTTAGCCTATATGCTACCAATGGGGACTTTGCAATAACGAAGGGCGTCTGTTTAAAGAACTGCCAGTTTTTTCCTTGACGATTTTAATTCTGTTTGTTATATTTAAATTAATTCTGTTTGTTATATTTATACTAATTCTGTTTGTTATATGTATATTAATTCCGTTTGTTATGTTTATATTAATTCAGTTTGTTATGTTTATATTAATTCTGTTTGTTATATTTATATTAATTCTGTTTGTTATATGTATATTAATTCAGTTTGTTATATGTATATTAATTCTGTTTGTTATATGTATATTAATTCTGTTTGTTATATTTATATTAATTCTGATGGTTATGTTTATATTAAATCTGTGTGTTATGTTTATATTAATTCAGTTTGTTATATGTATATTAATTCTGTTTGTTATATTTATATTAATTCAGTTTGCTATATTTATATTTCTGATGGTTATATTTACGTTCCTTTCTGGTTGTGCAAAAGAGGAAAGGCGTTGCATTGGTTTGCTTTGGTTATATGCATGTCAAAATGATATATATAAACAGACCTTCATTTTTAATGGGAAGATGTTTTTTTAAATACATTATGACAGACGCTTCAATATACTCTCAGCCGCAATTTACAATCTTCCGGATAAATAATAATAATAATTTCAATAAAAAATCAATTCGGTGCGCGTGCATATCCGCTATTTTACATCACATTCTCCAATGTGTTATAGAAACTTGTTTGTAGTTTATAAACGCATTATCGGTAAGAAAACCTTAGACATGCTCACATTGGCGTTCTCCTTGTTGTAAGTCTGATGCATTTTTGCAACAAGAAAAGAGGTAACTAAATTAATAATAATAATAATAATAATAATAATAATAATAATAATAATAATAATAATAATAATAATAATAATAATAATAATAATAGCTTTATCACACACACAAAAATGCCGGGAGCAAAAGCTTCATATATTTTTACATGCTTAATTCTGCACGTTTAATTTCATAACTAATGTAAAATGTTAGCCTGCGCGGATTTGACATGTTGAGTACTTCCCGGAGTCGCTGCTGCTGTGAAACATCCGCTCTTTTACGATGGGTGGGATTCTCTGCTGCAGAGGTATTATTATACAGGCTTGTTATATGTATGTTTAATTCTAAAATATGAGTCACAAATAGTTCTAAAATATACACGGTCTAAACAACAATGTTAGTGTAAGCGCCCCTATCCGCACCTCTACCATCACGCCGTGTTTCCTCCGACACAATGCAAACTTTCAACAGAGAAGCCTCAGCAAGTGAAGGCGAAGTGGGTTTAATAGAATTAAAATATTTTCATAGGATTAAAAAAACAAAAACAGCAAAGCTTTACCGAGAACAAAACTTGAAACCTCTGAAAGTTTGCTTGGAAAGGACCCAATAAATACAACCTGGCAATTGTGCTTCCTTCCATATGATTTTCAACATCCTCGGTATGTGTGTGCATATATATAATTACCGATACATGTATACAATACAATATCTAAATAATTGTGATAGAAATAAAAAAGCGGTTTAAATAAATGTATATTGACACTGTATACTGCAGAACAATATTCATGCACTGGCTATATACAGTAGTATTTCAAATGAGCCGGTATATGAACACTGTGCAGTGATCAGACTAGTATTCTGTGTATTAACATCACGGTAACACGACAGGACCAGCACCTCACTTCACAATAATGTGTTATGTTCCCAAATGTAACCCTCAGTATGGAGTCGAGCCGCACAGACAAGCGATGCAGTCGCACCCGAATGAATGAAAGTTTCCGGGCATTTTGTATACTGTGGCGTGCTGTCGGGTCCAGTTAAACAAACAAACCATTTAGAAAAGCTCACAACGCCAGTCCCGGTCCCGCCCCGAAGCACGGCTCCGCTCTCTCCATTGGCTCGCTCGAGTTTGCGCGCAGCGTGTCCGACAACATAAGCCCGTGCCACGGGAGCGCAGAAGGGTTAATTCTGCAGCTCAAATGAAGATAAGCTGCGATTGTATTGCGCACACAAAGGCCTATATATAGAAGTGCATTGATTCATTTCATTCTTTAAATAGAAATGTACATATAGGCCTATCATTTATTTTGCGGTTAAATATTGTACATTATTGTACATTAAAACTATTTCAGCGATAGTTTGGAGAAATTTCTTTTTTCTTTTTTTTTTTAAATATGCAGCTGAAGTTCGTGCCGCTCTAGCTGAAGTAAGAAACCATATCGTTTTAATTTGGCATTTAGCGAGCGGGCAATGGGAACGTTTTAAATATTGAATTGAATTTGAAGCGGATAATTGAATTAGCTGTTTTATTTCGTGTGTCTCTGTGTGTGTGGAGGGGGTGGGTTTGCCTGTTTCCACGCATCTTTCAATATGAATTTAATTGGGAGCTGCCAGCATCACCATATGATGCACGAATCGTTTCCGTTTGTTCAGCGCTGTCGCCAGGAGAACCCCTATTTCCAGAGCTGGGTGCTGAACCACGCAGAGGTCTCCCCGGACTTCCCGATCCAGACTCCCTACAGCGCGGAGTTCGAGGTTCCGGGTGCTGCGCAGGATCACAGCCAGTTGGAAGCACTTTCGGGGCGGCTGGGGAAGAGGAGAGGAGCTGGTCCCAAGAAGGAAAGGCGGAGGACTGAAAACATCAACAGCGCGTTTGCAGAATTAAGAGAATGCATTCCAAACGTGCCCGCGGACACCAAACTGTCAAAAATCAAAACCTTAAGACTCGCCACCAGTTATATTGCATACCTAATGGACGTGCTGGCCAAGGACTCTCTCTCCGAGGAAACGGAGGGCTTCAAGGCTGAAATCAAGAGATTCGACAACAGAGACACGAAAAGAAAACGAGAACCGGTAAGAAGAGATCTCATAAAGTGTGTCCATTTGTTTTGGTTTAAAGCATATATTTAATTTTAATTCCTACCTAATAATAATAATAATAATAATAATAATAATAATAATAATAATAATAATAATAATAATAATAACATAGGCTATAGGCAATATTAAAGTTAAATATTTTAGCCTACAAACGACAAAGGCCTGTTGTTGCATATGTGGACAGTGACTTGTATAACGATAGATGTAAAACGGAACAGGAAAATTAAAAGACAACAAAGTAGAACAATCATACAGTAAATACAATTAAATCCGATAATAAAACCAGTGAATAAATACCAGTTTGCATTGTGTAAGTGTGCTTTGAATAATGTGGCTGTGTGTTCTTTACTAGGCTGTATGCTAACAACACTGACACGCTAGCAACTGAAATGTACAGGCTGCGTTCAAATTCACTATTAACAAAAGAAACCGGATGATTTAAGAAATACCACGTTTGTTCTGTCCATGTGAATTGTATTTAAACATGTTTTAAGTTGTAGCTTTTTGTAACATTTGCTATATATTTAGGATTTTGATGACAACAAACTGGCTGTGATATCTCAAAATGGAGCGATTCGGTTAAACGTGTTCACACGGTATATACAACGTGCAGCTGTTCATAACATTGTAATGAGGAGATAGCAGGACAAAAGATGCCTCTATTTCACAGGCGAGATTCATCCCCGTGTGCGTGGCTGTGCTAAATATTGAAGTAGATCATATTATCATATATTATTTCATAACATTAACATTGCTGTAAACGCTGTCAAGTTATTTCCTGTTAAATTAAATATTTTAAAATTAAATAATTACAAAAAAAAAAAATTGTTCGCAATATAATATTGTGCTGGAAGTTTTAAATGCCTAATTTACCGATCTTATTTTTAATAATAATGCTAATAATACTACTACTAACAGTACAAATACTACTACAATACGAATAATAATAATAATAATAATAATAATAATAATAATAATAATAATAATAATAATAATAATATAATTAATCAATCCCTTTCAATCCTCACAGTTCTTTAGCCGGAATGTATATCAGGAACCCGCAATGCAAGCGCTCATTTGAACCTGCTATTTCTACACCGGTTTAACTTCAATTATAAAGATGATGGTACACTACAGTCTAGATCAGCCCTTATAAATGTGCACCAATGCATTTTGCACCTTCCCCGTGCTTTCCCGCGGTTAAGAGGCTTTTTACCAGTGTACCCTGGTTTGCAATGCTTTTATTATTTCTATTAATTTGCTTTCCAGTGCCTCTCTGTACTTTCTAATGCTTAGCTTTGTTTCATCACGGCCCCGCTGTGCTTGCATTACACTTTGCTGCGCTTTGCGCGTGAGGAGACTTTTCTAAGGGAGACTAAGCGCGTTCTCAATGTTTTCTTGCAGAGCGAGGTCCATCCGGGATCGCTGGTGAACGGAAAGAAGTTGAAAGGCAGGACGGGCTGGCCTCAACAGGTCTGGGCTCTGGAACTCAACCAGTGACGCGTGAGAGAGATCTCGAGCCCACATTTCACATGGACTCCGATAGAATCCACCAAGAGAAGCAGGCACTGCATCGACTGGGAATACAAGCGCGCATGCACGTGTGCGCAATGATATACACCGGCACATATCACGCCAAACCAAGCAATACACGAACACAGACAAGCGTGCAAGCATCGACCACCTAACACGGAGCACTATTAATATACAGGTGAAGAAACCGACAAGAAGGAGAACACCTGACATTTACTCTCTCCTTCAGTTTCAAAAGACTGAAAATGCACGCTGCGCATTCAATTGGGTTGGGTTTCTTTTCGGTTTTATACTAAAATGTTGCAAGGACTTCACTGACAGTATCATTGTTAAAATGACAGGATGCTGCATGTTTGCAGAATGGTTGTTCTTCACATGTATATTCTTCTCACTTTAGCATTAGACGATGATGATTATTAATATTGTGATTATTATATTGGATCATCCGGGCGCACTGAAGCCCCGTTGTCGCAGCCGAGCGACGTGTTTGTTGTACTGTATGCTGTTGCTGTTCAGTGTCCAGATCTACCTCCAGTTTGTTACTCCACAATTATTAGAAAATAAAGTAAATAAATCTGAGATGCTGAATGAAACTTGACCATATCATTGTGATTTTCAGTCCCAACATGTAGTCTTATAAAATACAAATCAAACGAGAGAAGGCCCTTCCTTGTACTTCAAGCCTGCTGAATGAACCTGAAACGCGGTCTATCTTACTGGGTATAGAAGCGAGACATTGAAACGTGTTTTCAGGATAAGGCTCCTACTGAGGCACTCATATTTTGGCCCAACTGATGTAATCCGCGTTTACAAACTGAAAACAAAAACCTTAAATATGAGATGCACATGTTTCTGCGTTATTTATGCATAAACTAATTCAGAATCTTTACAGTAATATTTATAACAAGAACATATATGAATATATGAGTCGAGATGCACATGTTTCTGCGTAATTTTTGACATAAACTAATTCAGAATCTTGTTAATATGTTAAGTAATGTTAATTACGGACCAATCCAGACGGAGCTGTCAGTAAACTTCTTTATGCATTTGCAGCTCGACCATTGCATTATTAATTATTATTATTATTATTATTATTATTATTATTATTATTATTATTATTATTATTATTATTATTATTATTGTTGTTGTAGTAGAATGGTATTATCTGCTACAGTACTACAATCCAGTTACACTACAGCACGGTGTTGGGTTCATGTAAAGCGCTCTATGTTCTGTATAGGCGGCTCTTTAGCTACACTATAGAGGGGCGCTTCTTTTCCCTTTAAAATGCAGGCACTTGTTTTATGTCTCGAGGACAGTACCGATCGGTGATGAGTTGCATTGTTAAAATATTAACTATATATATATATATATATATAGATATATATATATATATATATATATATATATATATATATATATATATATATATATATATATATATATATATAGATAGATATAGATATATAGATATATAGATATGTAGATAGATCTATACTTCCATCCGGGATTTTACTGACGTGCACCGACAGCCTGGAGCTGCTGGTGTTTTGTTTTTTTGTTTTTTTTTTTAATAAAAAGGGCAAATTAATAATGAACCATAATGACGTAAGATTCCTGAATGATGACGGTGATGCACTTCACAGGGAAGGTGTCGGATTGCAATGGTTTAAATGTAACAACTGCAGCCCAGCATCTATCCACAGTCCATTCGATATTGCGTTTAGGTGCCCATAAAATGTATTATTATTATTATTAGTAGTAGTAGTAATAGTAGTAGTAGTTATTATAATCATCAGTATTATTATTAGTAGTAGTATTTATTATTATTATTATTATTATTATTATTATTATTATTATTATTATTATTATTATTATTATTATTTAGTAGTATTATTATTATTCGTAGTAGTATTTAGTATTTTTATTATTAGTAGTAGTATTTAGTATTAATTATTTATTATTAGTATTTAGTATTAATTATTTATTATTATTATTATTAGTAGTAGTAGTAGTAGTATTAGTATTATTTATTAGCAGCAGTAGTGTGTAACTGTTAACATGTCCAAACCAATAGATTTTCAGTCCTGATTTTCCTGCTCCTCTGATGCTGTTGAATTAGTTGTCATGGTATTATAAAGTCGCGTGTGTATTAGCATGCCGAGACGTCTTTACTGATGACTTTACTTCAGCCTTTGAGGAGAGAGGGATCGGCTATTCGTGATTCACTTTAGAAAAGAAACAAACAGCGCGTTTAGCTGCGGTTCCAGCGCACTTTCTGTGTGCAGTGCATTTTACACGGCGCTGGAATAATAATAATAATAATAATAATAATAATAATAATAATAATAATAATAATAATAATAATAATAATACTGCGTGTCTGCATGAAATGCACGCTCTTAGTAAGAGCGAGCACGGTGTCTCTGTCCTGTGTAAAGTATCTCACACGGCTCTCTCTATGCACAAGATAACGGCGATGTTGCGGCTCGTTTGTCGTTCTGGGCGGCTCTATACAGGTTGTGTTTGTTTTTGATCATTGCCGCGGTGTGTTTGTTTACTCCCATGGGAGTATCTCTTATCTCAGCTCTCTGGAGGATGAAACAGCGAAGGGTTCAACTGCAGAGCCCGGCAGACACCATGGAGCCACATTAAATACCGAATTGACATCAAAATTCGTTTAGGATGAAAGGCAAACGAGTGAGATTCCACATCTGGGCTGCTGAGGCAGAGGGGTGGAGGGTGGAGGGGTCCTAAAAGTCCTAATTGCTCTGCTAACGTAATTAGATACATGCACAGTGCATTAGTATATCGCTGAGTCATATAGGCGCGTTCTCACTTTCTGCTACCTTTCGCCAGAGAGCTGGAAAAGAAAGCAGCGTCAAGATTGGATATTGTCACGTGCTCACATATGCAAAACAAAACGCTCGATTATCTAAATTAGAAACGTCAGCGGAAGCTAAGGACGTTGCTATCACATTGCAAGAGTGCATGGTATGTATAATATACCGCTGATTTACATCACTTTACAATTCATTAAAGCGTCATGCTGCAGTCCAGCGCGTTCCTCGTGCAGTTACCAGGGTCCCAGCCTCCCGGGATCCAGCGTGCGTGAGCTGCAGTCCAGCATGTTCACTCATGCAGTTACTTCACTTGTGTTTTCAAACTTCGTCTCAAAGGATTAAAGCCGCTATAGTGCTAGATGCCCCTCTGCCCATGAGGTTAACTTGCACTATTAATCAGAATCAGATGGGGTTTCCACTAGCGCGATGTGCGATTGCCTCATTAGCAGCCGACAGGCTTGTGAAGTTTGGATGGTATCTCACCAGAACTCCCTAACCTGAGCTTCATTAATCTGCTGAAGACTTTGTGGATATTCTATTAAATGATAAGGGCTGCTGCCCCAGAAGAGGCGTTTCTCTCACTCTGTAACTGACAAGACGCATTAATACAGTAAAACTCCCCAAGGCTCTCAATGTTAACACCTAATTAACATTCAATAGTCCTCTTTCACAGCTCTGCTTTTTATAAAGATCTATACAAGTGGCTATTTCATGGAACTGGCCACATGACAGTGTTGAGCAGTTTGAGTTTGTATCTGGGCTTGTCTGAGGTCCGGTCAGTCTGCCCTTGTAACCGGTTGACTAACCCTTTGGTTTTGTTTGAACTGAATCGAGTCTGTCCCAGTCTGGCTGGCTTTTACTAACCCTGTCGCAGATCCTAGCTTCCCGCAGAGCTGGTCTCAAAAATGTGAGGGGGGTTGTGATGCACTGTCCAGTGATAATGTCCATTAATTACATGAGCGCTGATAACAGTGGCTAGAGAGAGAGAGCGAAACAGAAAACATGCAAATCATGAAATAAAATATTGAGAATTTCACACCTGCCTTTCAACACAGCACACCTGCTTAACAACGCACACCCACCTTTCAACACAGAATACCTGCTTAACAACGCACACCCACCTTTCAACACAGCACACCTGCTTAACAACGCACACCCACCTTTCAACACAGAATACCTGCTTAACAACGCACACCCACCTTTCAACACAGCATACCTGCTTAACAACGCACACCCACCTTTCAACACAGCACACCTGCTTAACAGCGCACACCCGCCTCTCATCACAGCACACCTGCTTAACAACGCACACCCACCTTTCAACACAGCATGCCTGCTTAACAACGCACACCCACCTTTCAACACAGCACACCTGCTTAACAACGCACACCCACCTCTCAACACAGCACACCTGCTTAACAACGCACACCCGCCTCTCATCACAGCACACCTGCTTAACAACGCACACCCACCTTTCAACACAGCACACCTGCTTAACAGCGCACACCCACCTTTCAACACAGAATACCTGCTTAACAACGCACACCCACCTCTCAACACAGAATACCTGCTTAACAACGCACACCCACCTCTCAACACAGCACACCTGTTTAATGAGCAGCTGCTCCCGTTCATTCGTTCTTTGAAGGTCCTTCGCGCAGGAACGTGGAGATGTTATTTCAGTGCGCGCTCCCGCGGCGCGCAGCTGACGGCTGCTACAGTGATTTGTTTTGCATGTCAAGATGGCGTCAAAGATAAGGGAGTAATTCAAAAGCTTTGGATAAAAAATAAAAAAAAAAGTCGAGAGAAATTGTGACCTGGGAACGACCTTATCGAGAGAAGCAATGATAAGCAGCGTTGCGTTACCAGCAGGTGAAAGGGTTATTAATGGAGTAGAATCGTTAACTTCGAGGTATTTCTATCTAATTAATATCACTGTTTTAAACAACCACTCGTATCAAAAATGCAATTCCAAACCAAACAACATATCAGCTAGAAGATATTTCCTGCTGACCTAAAAAACTATAATACGCCTATAATTAATATATATATATATATATATATATATATATATATATATATATATATATATATATACACACACACACACACACACGCACACACACACAACACGCATTCCTTTTTTTAAAGAGTATTTTTGATATCATAAATTGTAATTTCAGTTATTACCTAAATATGTTTTTATACATCAAATTGACAATGCATTTGCATATCAAGTAAAGATATTGGTTTAAGAACACATTACTGTTGTTATTATTATTAGTAGCAGCAGCAGTATAATTTGTGACGGACCTGTCAGGAGATTTCTTTATGCATCTGCAGTTCGGTTGGAAATTCATCTGTTGCTGTTGCATTATTCGTATTCCCTATCTTGACCCTAACCTATTGCGGTTTGTGTAGCTGCGGATTTGTCACATGGTTGCAAATTCACTTAGCATTGCGAGTGTGGTCGCGGGATGCTTATTTATAGAAACACTTCACGAGCCCTGTCGCCTCTCTCTCTGTCTGTCGCCCCCCAGTGGATATCATATTCACTGCATCCATTTCACGGTCATTTAAATGCGTGTGTAATAAGGTGCAATTTTAATGCGCAATCCACGTGAAAAAAGGCTCCTTTTGATAAAGCGCCATACTGAGTATTACTAGCACATCGTAGAAGTGTGTTTGTTTTGTTAAGATGGCCTATACATAATGCTCAGCGATACACTTCTGCTAAAATCATTTTCATTTTTCACTATTTTGTGGTTTGCTTTCCCATCACGGAAATAGAAATGCGAGTTAAAAACTTTTTTTTTTTTTTTTTTAAATTTATACAACACCGCCCTCAAGTGGAAGAACTGGGACATTACACAACCATGCGTTTAAATATAGAGAAGATACAGTATACAGGGCATAGAACTGCCATGCAACCAAATCGAACAAACATATTATTACATGTTCAATTGTTCTTTTGATTGTTTTTTTTTCTTCATCTCTAATTTCTATATCAACCCAATATTGATGTAACTGAACACAAAACCTATTCAACATATTTCACCAGCATGTGTTAAGACTCAGTTCATTATGGGCCCAGTACTGCTTTTATTAAATAAACAGGTGTGTTCAGTTACCTCATGCTGTGCAGCTCGCTCACGCGTGCTGGATCCCAGGAGGCTGGGACCCTGGTAACTGCACTAGGAATGCGCTGGACTGCAGCTCACACGCGCATGATCCCGGGAGGCTGGGACCCTGGTAACTGCACGAGGAACGCGCTGGATCCCGGGAGGCTGGGACCCTGGTAACTGCACGAGGAACGCGCTGGACTGCAGCTCACACGCGCTGGATCCCGGGAGGCTGGGACCCTGGTAACTGCACGAGGAACGCGCTGGACTGCAGCTCACGCGCGCTGGGACCCTGGTAACTGCACGAGGAACGCGCTGGACTGCAGCTCACGCGCGCTGGATCCCGGGAGGCTGGGACCCTGGTAACTGCACGAGGAACGCGCTGGACTGCAACTCACGCGCGCTGGGACCCTGGTAACTGCACGAGGAACGCGCTGGACTGCAGCTCCCGCACGCTGGATCCCGGGAGGCTAAGACCCTGGTAACTGGCTCTCTCGCACACACAGCCCTCAGTAAACCTTGCAACCTAAACCTTTAATTAGCTTCTCAAATAAAGAGCACAAACTCATTTCTACTGTACAAAGAAGGTTTATTAGAAACAGGAAGCAACCATTTGTATTCATTTCTATGGAAGAACATACAGCACAGCAATCGTATCTCAAGACAGCAGATACAGGGGGTGTTGTAACACCTTACAAAAACCCTGAAAGAAAAACACATTTCCTGGGATTGCTGTAAAATAATACAGGATTCAATCAAAATAAAAGCTAATCAGGGATGTACTGGACAGCATAGGAAATTCCTGATTCCACTCCTGCAGATTGAAAGAATGGATTCAAGCTGAACTGCAATTCACAATGACAGATGAACTGGGAAGTCAGGAGATTTCATCACCACTGTCATTCGAAGACATCAGTCTTTATTAGTATCATCTTTAAGAGCAGTATTTACATCCAGGTTTGTGTCCAGTGTTACTGTGTTTGAAACAACAGCTGCACTTATTTCTTAATACTTCAATACCAAATGCTCTCGACATGATTTTGGTTGAACGGATTTCTGTATAAAGATAAAATCAAGCGGACACAATGAAACAGCAGGGTGGTACTGCAGTAACAATGTATATAAATGGGTTCTGCATGGTTACCAAACGACTGGCTCCAACGCAGGCAGCGACACAAGCTGGGGGGGCTTACATGGAAACTGATACTCCACTAAAAAACTAAACGGGAAGTTGCTACTTTCAAAGTGAAAAGTCCCTATACAGAATATGTGCAAGTGTACATGAAGCACTGTTCAGTTAAAGCAGTTGTTTTTTGTTTTTTTTTTCCTATGCGTGTGTTTTTGAGGCGATTGTGCTGCAGTAAACACTGCAGGAGGTTCAAGGGGGTTTTAAACCTCAGCCCAGCACACAAAGCAGTGCCACTTCATTCTCTTCCTAGCACAGGTTCTGGGATGGCAAGAAGACTCCGATTGCTTAGCAGTTTCCCCCACTGCAGGTTTTACGACTACCAGCTTGACTAGCCCCAGTGTATAGGAAACACGTGCAGGTGTGTCTTATTAAAGTCATAGTGAAACCAGGAATGGATCACACTGCTACGCAATGGGAGTGTTTATTTGCATCGATACAGCGGTTCCCTGTTCAGTGCAGCTCCCCTGTACTCTACTTCAAACAAAAAGGAGCACATGTGATGTGCAGATTACTAACCAAGAACCAGCCCACCCTCCACTGCCTCGAACACAAACCAGCCCACCCTCCGCTGCCTCAAACACGAACCAGCCCACCCTCCGCTGCCTCGAACACGAACCAGCCCACCCTCCACTGCCTCGAACACGAACCAGCCCACCCTCCGCAGCCTCGAACAAGAACCAGCCCACCCTCCGCAGCCTCGAACACGAACCAGCCCACCCTCCGCTGCCTCGAACACGAACCAGCCCACCCTCCGCTGCCTCGAACACGAACCAGCCCACCCTCCGCCGCCTCAAACACGAACCAGCCCACCCTCCGCTGCCTCGAACAAGAACCAGCCCACCCTCCGCTGCCTCGAACACAAACCAGCCCACCCTCCGCTGCCTCGAACACAAACCAGCCCACCCTCCGCCGCCTCGAACACGAACCAGCCCACCCTCCGCTGCCTCAAACACGAACCAGCCTACCCTCCGCTGCCTCGAACAAGAACCAGCCCACCCTCCGCTGGCTTGTAACGTGCATTACCATGGCAACAAGTCAGACCCGCGCGCGCCCTCCTCACAAACTTGAAGGAAGCTTCACGTCACTTTTTACTTTGGAACGCGTAGTATTTTCAAACCAGGTAGTGTTAAGATTTTCACATTGTAATAAATTAGAACACACTGGCATCCATTCCCCTGCTTTCATATCGATGTTGTGAAACTTTTACAAAGACGCACAAAATACAGTATTAAAAAAAAACAAATACCAAGGTCACTAAAACAAAAACCAAAGTTATATAAAGACACAAACAGTTAGTAGCGAAAACACAGCTTAGCTTTAGGGGACACAACAACAACGCATTCAGGAACCTTAAAATTCACACTCGTGTCAACACATCAAATCATACACTTGCATGTGTTTCCATTCGAGCCCTCTGTGTAGAAAACAATATGAAACATGTGACCATGTGCTAGCTCTTAATGAGGAATGAGCAGC
This sequence comes from Acipenser oxyrinchus oxyrinchus, assembly GCA_030684275.1. Lineage (NCBI taxonomy): Eukaryota > Metazoa > Chordata > Actinopteri > Acipenseriformes > Acipenseridae > Acipenser > Acipenser oxyrinchus. The sequence goes on from CM060268.1 coordinate 324,253, forward strand.
ACACACTGCCACAGATATTCAATATGTAACACCCCGCCCCCCTCCCTCCACAATGCACTGCGTCTGCACCCAGTCCCACGAACATGCCGTCCTGCACTGGGCCAGTAATACATCTCTCTAGAGCGTGCAAAGCACACGTTTCCCTAATTCTGTAACAATCTTCTCTCGGCTGCACAGCCCCACATCAATCTCAATCTCAATTTTCACGTCCGTCTTGTATCGTATGGCTTTCTTCTCTTACTTTACAAGAACACAGATTCCTCATTTTCTTTGTGTTTTGGCACACAATCACATCACTCAAGTGAAATGTTTTCAAAATAACAGTTAGCTCCAAAAATGTCCCCCCCCCTCCCCCCACTGTGTAGGGATACAACATTTTCCAAACCAAATGCTTTTGCACTCATAATTTAATATACAATATCTACAGCTATGTCCAAAAGTTTTGCATCACCCTATAGAATTGACTCATTTTGCTTCATAAAGCTGAATGAAACCTGCTGAATAATGTTACGCTAACAAATTGTATTACATACCGCTTTGTAATTTTCAATATACTTAACGAAAACCTGACACATTTAAATACTGTACTACTGTTCTGGCTTCCGGTAGACTTTCGCGGTATCATTTAGTAGTTTCTTTGATCACATGATGCTAAATAAAATGATGTTGGTATAGTTTTTTTAATTTTTTTATATATGTCTCAATCCTGGTTCTGGGTAATGCAACACTTTTGTCCCAAGCTGTACGTATGCATTTGTAATATACATCGTAGCTACAGTTTTGAATGGATCCGCAGTCTTGAGGAGCAAGGTCTGGCTGCCTGCAATGCACTCTTTCTCTCCAGCATGCTTGGTGCGCACCCCAGCAGCTGTTCAAAGCAGTAAAGAAAGAGAAAGGCGCACAGTTATTCGAGCGCCTTGCTGCTTTCTGATTTGTGCTCCAGCCGGCTCTTGTTGCTTTTCACCATGTAGATGAAGTAGGTCAGGGTCTCCTTCTCGTTCACGGGGATATTCCTGAAGTGGCGACTGACAGTCTAGAGAAACACACAGCGAATAATCAGCATCACGCCCTCCGGAGCAGTCTGCAAACACACTCACTCACAGTCAATAAACAACTCCCATCACACCACACAACCCTTTCCATGCCTCTGCGCCACCAATGACACACACACACACACACAAACGCATGTTTCTACAGAGTCCGACTGGACAATGTGGGGTTTATAAACAGAATAATGACACCAGCGACGCGGCGCATTTTACTTTGCCATTAACAAAGAACTACAGTACAGACAGCACGGCCGTATCCAAACGGGTCACTAATTGGATAAACTGTTGACTTCCACTCTATTAATGGTGTGCAGATCACATTACAACATGTCTGGAACTTTGGAAATCCTTGGGAGCGCTCCACGACTGCAGAATAGGTCTGATTGTTCTGCAAACCCCCTAACGACTCAGAAACAGACTGGAAACACTGAAACATCAGAAATAACTGGAAACACATGGCCGACCGTGATCGCTCCACCTGCTGACTGACAACTGAAAACTACTAGTTAGGATGAGGATGATAATAATAATAATAATAATAATAATAATAATAATTACTATGTTAACATTTCACTCACAATAGCAGCAGCAGTTGAACCACCACAGCAAGGTTTTTCATTTTATTTGATATATTACTGTACAACAGAGACAGACAGTTTAGTATTTGTGTTCAGAGATGTAACAGAAGTCCATTGCCTGTTCCACACCCTGCCTTTTCTTTTATAGCTGCTCCAGTGCAGCAGTGTCTGGATTAGAAACTGCCAGCAAGGCTGGGACCTTTCTAGCGGCAGTACAGTTCAGAGCAGCAGAACACAAGGCAAGGAAACGGGAGGAACAAGGAAGAGGAGAGACAAGCGCTCAGCTAAAAACACATGAATCTGTACTGGAGACTTCAGAACAACTGCAATGCAAACAGTAAAACAAACAAACAAAGAAGATCAATAAAATAGCATGCGGGCATGATGTGAAGAGGTCCCTTTGCTGGCTACAATGTGTTAATGTGTCGACTCACAGCTGAATCCTGCAATCCTCAATCAAATGCACCTCCAGTCTCTGGAACTTAGTCCAGCAACTGCCTGGTAGGAGTCAATTATGAAATGAAGGAAACAAGCATGCAGTCAGAGCTGAGCTCAGAGTACTTCACAAATGAAGTCTTGTTTTCCCGTTTGGTTTTTGCATTTATATCCTTTCATGTTCAATTATTTTTCCTGAGATTCTGCCTGCACCAATAGGAACACTGAGGGTGGGGCTGGCTGGGGGTTCATTTAGCTCATAGCAGCCCGTTAACCTTTGGAGAGCAGGAAACAGATGTTTTCAGAAGCAGTTTCAAATACATTCATATAGTCCTGAAGCCCCAAAGTGACTTTCACACTGGAAATCAAAAGAAGTCTGTGAGCTCAGAGCACTGCGCTTCACCACAGCACTGCACGCTGCTAACTAGCTGGGAGTCATTATTAGAACATGCTTACAAGAGATGTATTAGCTAGTCCCTAGAAAATGAGAACGTGCTCCTTTCTTTAAATCAAACTGTGTATGTGCATAGTTTAAATAAAATAAGTATTACTTGAAACTGTTTCAGTACTAAATCCATTTCCAGAAACACACCCCTCGAATCGCTAAATTACAAGTCTGCTAAATAAAGAGAGAAATGCAATGCACATCTCGATCGGCACGCAGGAGACTAGTCTTCTCTTTTCAGTGGAGTCGCTGGATCTTTCAGCTGTCTGCTGCTGTGAGGCATTATCTGTGCTAGAGCTGTACACCAGTCTGCAAACTTGAAACAGCTCCATTAAACAAAGGCAGGCGAACAATGTAAACGAAAGCGTACCTCCGCCAGCTGAGCTTTGTTGAGGCCAGGTCTGGTCTGTAGCTTGTAATGCCTTTTGTAACGACGCAGTGTGTTCACCTGCAGCTGAAACAAATCAACCTGGAAAACAGACAACAAAACCCACTGGATTATCCACAACGATGCTGCATTTATACAGAGCGACACAGGGATGCGATAAAGACTGCTTCAGATCCATAAATGTGTGTCCTGCTGTGAAGCTTTGTGAAGTAAATACCTAAAAATGGGCTCACTATTATTTAAAAATACATAGAATTCAGGAGCCAGTTTCACAAAGCACTGCCAGCACTTAGCAGGCTGCTAGCTGGCAAGCTATCTTATCTTATTGAAACATGCCCTGGGTGATGCTGCTGAAAGCAGCTACTCGCTGAATGACCTCTCTGCTCATTGATTGGTTCAGTGGCTGCTGAGTTACCTCTCTGCTCATTGATTGGTTCAGTGGCTGCTGTGTTACCTCTCTGCTCATTGGTTGGTTCAGTGGCTGCTGTGTTACCTCTCTGCTCATTGATTGGTTCAGTGGCTGCTGTGTTACCTCTCTGCTCATTGATTGGTTCAGTGGCTGCTGTGTTACCTCTCTGCTCATTGGTTGGTTCAGTGGCTGCTGGGTTACCTCTCTGCTCATTGATTGGTTCAGTGGCTGCTGTGTTACCTCTCTGCTCATTGATTGGTTCAGGGGCTGCTGGGTTACCTCTCTGCTCATTGATTGGTTCAGTGGCTGCTGGGTTACCTCTCTGCTCATTGATTGGTTCAGTGGCTGCTGGGTTACCTCTCTGCTCATTGGTTGGTTCAGTGGCTGCTGTGTTACCTCTGGCACTTCTGCATCGTGGTCCGGAGATTCCCCCCCATCATCGCTGGTCTTTCTCTTCCTCTTGTTGCGAATGCTCTGGATGAAGTTCTTGTGGAAATCACAGATATACAGATGCCTGACCTGGAACACACACACACATCAACAATTACTCTCCGACTGGGAATCTCATACCAGTGAAACTAGGAACGGATCAAACCGCTATTATTATTATTTGTTTATTTAGCAGACGCCTTTATCCAAGGCGACTTACAGAGACTAGGGTGTGTGAGCTATGCATCAGCTGCAGAGTCACTTACAATTACGTCTCACCCGAAAGACGGAGCACAAGGAGGTGAAGTGACTTGCTCAGGGTCACACAATGAGTCAGTGGTTGAGGTGGGATTTGAATCGGGGACCTTCTGGTTACAAGCCCTTTTCTTTAACCACTGGACCACACAGCCAGTTCAGCTATCACAGGAAGGCTATGAAGACATTGGTTACAATTGAACAGCTTTAGGATTATCATGAAAACGAAACAAACAAACACAATCATCTTAACACACAAGGCTATGGGGAAAACTTTATCTAAGTTATCTAATGATATAGTGTGTGGACCACCAAGTAGAGAAAGTATCACGTTTTCCTTCTAAACAAGGTCATTAATTCTTACATTATTTATTTATTTGTTTTACATATGTTAAATTGAAGAAGGCAGTTGCCGCGGTGTAAGTGTTATCCCTGTGGTTCTGCTCCAGCGAGGTCAGCAGCAGGACACTCCAGTAGATTTCTATGCCGGCTATTCTTTAACACTCTCATCAGCATTCCTGAGACGGCTTTTTTGTCTCGCTCCCACTGCCAGCAGCTTACACCAAATGGAGCTTCCTTAGCAACCGCCCTTAAAGGGCGTGACGACCGGGAGGACATCCCAGCCCATTCTGATGCACAAGTCAGTCAGCTAGTGCAGAATTCAGACTGGCTGCACGGACTAGTCATGTGCAAACTACAAGCTCTTACTGAATATACATAATACCGAATCTTAGGGTTACAGTTACACATTTATGTACACTGACTGGAAATACAGTTCAACATCCTGCTGGCGATCTCTCTTATTTGCAGTCGAACCGATACTTGATAAAACGTAGTCCTTGCAAAGTAAACAGAGGTTTGATGTTCACACACACGCATGCACATTAAAGATACTCACGCTTTTGTCGATATCCAGCTTGAGTTTCTTCTGAGAGATGCTTTTCTGGATCCGCTTGCTAAAGGAGGCGTTCCCGGCGGATCGGCCGCAGCGCTCCCCGTCCTCGATCAGACAGCAGCTCTGGCCGTAAAACGGGGCAGCAGGCGGGCCGTCGTGGCTGTCCTCCTCGGTACTGAACCCATTCATCGCTTCCTCTCGTTCCTTAACCTCGAAAGCTTTACTTCGCTGGAACCTCAAAACGCCACGAATCTACTTTAAAATGCGCGCTCCGGGAATCTTTAAAAGGCGACAATATTGTTTTAAAACAACAAACTGTCGGTGTGTTTTTTTTGTATTATTACGGGTACTTGCGGTCTGTCGTGGCAATTAAACAAACAGAAAGAGAATTTTCAAGAGTTGCAGTCGCAACAAGAGTAAACACTGCACGCAAAGTTAAACAAACACAGCGAGTTTATACTTAAAAAGTGTACTAATTACAACAATAACACGATACAACGTGCGATGCAATGTTACTAAAGAGAAACCAGGCGAGCTGAGAATAGGAGATGTTTTTATGAGACTGGAGGCCTCTCGCTCAGCTCGTCATTATAACGATGTGCCGGCAGCCTCCCAACACGACACGACGCCAAACCAGCACTTACTCACTTTTACCCCCTTTTTGCTTCCCCGTCACCGGTTAAGAGAACAGAAAGCGACGGTGTGCAATTCAATGCCAAGGAGGACTTGACATACAAAACGATGCTACCCTCGCTGTGCGGCTTTTAAAGCACAATCGCCCAGGTCCTCTGGAGATTAAAACAACAAGGATAAACCGCCGGCGTACTGAAAAAAAATACATAAATAACCAAACCTTTTAATTTAGTTTAAAAACCCGCTGCAAACGATTGCAGTTCACGCCATTGAACTGCAAGCAAGCGAGATTTTACAATGAACACGGTCCTGCTGGCGGAAGTGCCTCCCCGCCCGCCCCGATTGGGTAGTTTGGAAAATGGAAGGGCGGTAACGTGCGAAGTGAGTTTTGCTATTGGAGGAACGCGTTTGTCACTCACCCAGGCCGTTTTACTTCCTGGAGTAGAGCTCGTGTTTGTGTTTTAGTGAAAGCAGGCTGGGCTCGACAGAAAGAGTCCAGTTTCGCACAGTCCTGTACAGCTAATCAATCTCGCAATCTCTCTCTCTGTTTCTAAAAAAAACACGCCTTTACGTACACTAGTTTTTGTTTTGTTTTGAAAAGGAAACGCAAAAAAAAGCGTTTTAAACAGGAAATCGTACAAAACATCAAAAACGTATTTAGCAATGTGCACGTTGCATGCTACACGTCTCAGGAAAGACGACACGTGTGTTGTATGTTGTCTCGTTGGTGTGCAGTTATGCGGTACGGTGCTGGGATTCAAACAGGGTTCCTATTGCGTTTTTCATGTAGTTAGCAGTGCTATGTGCAGGAGAGAGTCCCATTACAGTACTGTAAGCACCCTGTGTGTGCCTTGTTTCTAAACTGGGGTAAAAAAGTTAATGATCATCGTTCATACACTGAACCGTGGATTCCACTGACCCATAAGAACCCTTCACAGAACCGGCCATCACCCCAGTGCTGCAGCGAGAGGGCTGCCCCCTGTCCCTGTGTTCCCTGGATCATGCTGGTTTGAGGAAGGCGTCCCCAGACATGTCAATATGCCTTCAATCCCAGGGCACTAAAATATCCTGTTTTTAACCTTATACTTCCACATCCATGTAAAATTACTACAGCAACACCAGTGCAGTTGGAAGGTACAATCATTTCAGAATCAAAATCCATTAAAACAAACACACACGTCAATATATAAGACACTTTATTTTACAATCTCAGCAAAAATATTATACAATTCTCATTTAGTTTTACAGTTTGTTAAATCATGAAATACATTTTTTTTACAGTAATCTAAAAGTCAGTTAAAAAAAAATGTCCCACTGCCACATGAAGCCCCTTTAATCTCATGACAATTCAAAGAGTTTCTTTAACAGGTCCTCTGTCAAGTGAAACGTGCTTGCATGGCAGCTGAGAGGCAGTGCAGAATAAAAGAATGAGATCTTCATCTAGAGCATTCATGATGAACACACCGTCATGTGCTGATTAATGACAGGGCTGCATTTGAAACAGGTTACAGACACCCAGTTACAGACTTCATTTAGAAAACAACACCGAAGCCTTTTAATGATAACAATACCAATAATAATAAAACCCACATCTCTATCAACAAAGACATGCGTGTGTGTGTGTGTGTGTGTGTGTGTGTAGAGGTTATACTGGAGATAACAAGGGGAAGAATCAACCCAGACACACCTTTCCAGCATGGGGAAAAAACACACACAACAGGGTGTAGCAACATTCAGAGACCCATTTCATTTATACCTGAAAAAACTGGGGCAATGAAAGATTACAATTAGAAAGCAAAATAATGCTAAACACGATGAAACACTTCAGATACATAAACATTAACATGGGGATTCTCAGCAGACCCACAGACAGGCAGGCAGGCAGGCAGGCAGGCAGGCAGCTAAATACATCCGCTAGCTGAGAAAAAAAATAATAAATAAATAAAACCATTCCAAACCTGTTCAAAGCGTAACGTAAAGAGAGAGAGCGAGAGCGAGAGAGAGAGAGAGAGAGAGAGAGAGAGAGAGAGAGAGGAATCTCAAACTAGCATGCAGAGAAAGTCCAAAGATAGCCTTCACAGTAAACAGCTGCAGACCTTCAAATGAAACCAAGAACCATCAACCCTTCTTTTATATGGGGGATGGCACCTGGCTCATCATGCATTTGTCTTCCACACGTCCCCATATACAGACTAGAAGAGTTTTTATATATCAGTCCCCACCAGGTGAGGCGGCCTTGCTGGAAATGGTTAAATAACCCTCCTATCGCATGAATCATCTAACAGGGGGAAGCAGATGAGAGCGGTGGAGAGAACGCTAGGTCTGTCCAGTAAAGCTGTGGCACGGACGCCACTGGAAACGCTCATTTGGAGACTTTCAAAAAGCATTACTTGTTCCTGATCATTTTGGTTAAGTGGAGTTTTCTCTTCGCTCGGTGTTATTTCACACTGCACTGCCTGCTTAAGTGCAACAACTCTCAAATGCTGAAGAAGCTGCTTCGTGGCGATTCTGCACCTTTGAAGTTTGATTTTAAACAAACTCTGTTCAATAAATCCCTTTATTAAACTGTAGTTCTAAAGCTATATTACTCCACGTCTAAACCCAACAAACAGGCCTTTTGAAAACAGTTTTCCCTTTCGCCGCGCTGTAGTTTAGAAACAATGTGTTATTTATTTCCTCAATGAAAACAAACACACACACACACACACACACACACACACACACAATACAGGTTTGCACATTCAAAACACATGGCTAACTAGCTCAGGACTGCAGCTTTACCACCAGATCAGGACAATCTGCCCCCCGATCATGTCCAGGGATGTTTTCAGCTGCAAGCCCAGAGCAGAGCCTCATGAAGAGCTTCTGTAAGAGGGTACGAAGCAGGAAGGGAACGTCTGGGAACATGGATGATGGGAACGATCCCTCGAGGAGCGCGTGTTTGAAAGAGGAGGAGACGCTGCAAGGCACTGGAATGACATGCAAGTTTCACATGGCAAGAGCTCCTGCATTAAAACATCTCCCTTCACCATTCACACGAGTACGATTCAATCCTAAAAATAAAGCAAGAGCTGGAAAGCCACAGCAGAAGAGTTGCACAAGGCAGCCCCGTCTTCATGTGCAAAACGTTCCCTCCCAGTCCACCTGAATGCATTCAATACAAGAACATCATACAATGATGTGAAATGAAATTTCAATTCTTTAGTGAAGCGTGTCATTTCATAAACCTGTCTGCTCTTTGATTGCTAGAGTGCCTTCATGGTTTCTTTCCAAAGAGATCCCTGGTATTAAGTGTTTAACAGGCTGTACAAAATGGACTTGTCTGAATTTCAATTGTGCTTTCAGTGATCCCATTTTCTGTGCAATCCGGCAAAGCATCGAATGTGTTTGTCTTTGTGTCTGTCTTTGTTTGGTACCAGTTTGTCTCCGTCATTGTCCTGCATGAAGGAATATAGGAATATCTATTCTGCATGAAGGACACACAATTCTATCTCACCAAGTCTACAACATTATTGCAGCCATGCAGATTTCAATGCTGGACAGCAGCGAGATGTTTCACACAACTCTTCAGATTCGTTTGTACATTCAAGACAATGTATATCTAGCCTGGCTTTCCCATTGCACCAATAAAATCACTCCTGAGAAATATCCCTTAGAACCATTTATCTTATAAAAAATTTTAAAAAATCCCCACAGCCCCCCGTAATAAACCCTCCATTGGTAAGAGGTGTGAGTGTTTAAGTGCCTCTGTTGAACTCCTCCAGGACCGTGGAGTTTGTTTTCTCAAACAGCCAGTGCTGTGTCTGTGATGCAGAGTCACAGCCACTCATGAAGACCCGTCTCTCTGGCACACTGCAGTCCAGGCAGCTGTTTGTGATCGGGTGATAAATACTTCTGTCCTGGAGAGAGAGTTCAACATTCATTAGGTTCAGGTAGACAGTGTATCCCATTCAGTCCTGAGCGATCTCCCGTGTGTATGAAGTGCCACACAGCTCTCCTGTAACATCTATAAAGGACTGTGCTAACGCTAGCTCTTCCTGTGTAGAAATGGACCTCCCTGCACTAAGCTGCTGTCATCAGGATGCTGTGAAGGTGTTCTTTCAGAGTCCTACCTTCCTGTATCTCCACTGCTGGTTCCCCTTCATCCCGTGGCAGTCGTACAGCGTGACGGGGCTGCTGTGTGAAACTGCATCGAGGCAGACCTTCTTCACATGCAACGGGTCCCCCAGCCGGATATCTTCACGCCAGCCGAAGGTGAACACCTTCAAAACAGAGGAGGCTCGTTAACTCTCTTCATCCGTCACGTTCGATACTCAATGGAGCAAGGGCACCTTATACTACCACTGTGCAGCATTGTAGGAACCATTGTGTGACCTGAGGAGATGCTGTGCAGCATTGTAGGAACCATTGTGTGACATGAGGAGGTGCTGTGCAGCATTGTGTGACATGAGGAGGTGCTGTGCAGCATTGTGTGACATGAGGAGAGGCTGTGCAGCATTGTGTGACATGAGGAGGGGCTGTGCAGCATTGTGTGACATGAGGAGAGGCTGTGCAGCATTGTGTGACATGAGGAGAGGCTGTGCAGCATTGTGTGACATGAGGAGAGGCTGTGCAGCATTGTGTGACATGAGGAGAGGCTGTGCAGCATTGTGTGACATGAGGAGGGGCTGTGCAGCATTGTGTGACATGAGGAGAGGCTGTGCAGCATTGTGTGACATGAGGAGAGGCTGTGCAGCATTGTGTGACATGAGGAGAGGCTGTGCAGCATTGTGTGACATGAGGAGGGGCTGTGCAGCATTGTGTGACATGAGGAGAGGCTGTGCAGCATTGTGTGACATGAGGAGAGGCTGTGC
>CM060268.1:335121-353823 GCA_030684275.1 Acipenser oxyrinchus oxyrinchus
CAGCATTGTGTGACATGAGGAGAGGCTGTGCAGCATTGTGTGACATGAGGAGAGGCTGTGCAGCATTGTGTGACATGAGGAGAGGCTGTGCAGCATTGTGTGACATGAGGAGAGGCTGTGCAGCATTGTGTGACATGAGGAGAGGCTGTGCAGCATTGTGTGACATGAGGAGAGGCTGTGCAGCATTGTGTGACATGAGGAGAGGCTGTGCAGCATTGTGTGACATGAGGAGAGGCTGTGCAGCATTGTGTGACATGAGGAGAGGCTGTGCAGCATTGTGTGACATGAGGAGAGGCTGTGCAGCATTGTGTGACATGAGGAGAGGCTGTGCAGCATTGTGTGACATGAGGAGAGGCTGTGCAGCATTGTGTGACATGAGGAGAGGCTGTGCAGCATTGTGTGACATGAGGAGAGGCTGTGCAGCATTGTGTGACATGAGGAGAGGCTGTGCAGCATTGTGTGACATGAGGAGAGGCTGTGCAGCATTGTGTGACATGAGGAGAGGCTGTGCAGCATTGTGTGACATGAGGAGGGGCTGTGCAGCATTGTGTGACATGAGGAGAGGCTGTGCAGCATTGTGTGACATGAGGAGAGGCTGTGCAGCATTGTGTGACATGAGGAGAGGCTGTGCAGCATTGTGTGACATGAGGAGAGGCTGTGCAGCATTGTGTGACCTGAGGAGATGCTGTGCAGCATTGTAGGAACCATTGTGTGACATGGGGAGAGGCTGTGCAGCATTGTGTAACATGAGGAGAGGCTGTGCTGCATTGTGTGACATGAGGGGAGGCTGTGCAGCATTGTGTGACATGAGGGGAGGCTGTGCAGCATTGTGTAACACGAGGAGAGGCTGTGCAGCATTGTGTGACATGAGGAGAGGCTGTGCAGCATTGTGTGACATGAGGAGAGGCTGTGCAGCATTGTGTGACATGAGGAGAGGCTGTGCAGCATTGTGTGACATGAGGAGAGGCTGTGCAGCATTGTGTGACATGAGGAGAGGCTGTGCAGCATTGTGTGACATGAGGAGAGGCTGTGCAGCATTGTGTGACATGAGGAGAGGCTGTGCAGCATTGTGTGACATGAGGAGAGGCTGTGCAGCATTGTGTGACATGAGGAGAGGCTGTGCAGCATTGTGTGACATGAGGAGAGGCTGTGCAGCATTGTGTAACATGAGGAGAGGCTGTGCAGCATTGTGTGACATGAGGAGAGGCTGTGCAGCATTGTGTGACATGAGGAGAGGCTGTGCAGCATTGTGTGACATGAGGAGAGGCTGTGCAGCATTGTGTGACATGAGGAGAGGCTGTGCAGCATTGTGTGACATGAGGAGAGGCTGTGCAGCATTGTGTGACATGAGGAGCTGCTGTGCAGCATTGTGTGACCTGAGGAGATGCTGTGCAGCATTGTAGGAACCATTGTGTGACATGAGGAGAGGCTGTGCAGCATTGTGTAACATGAGGAGAGGCTGAGCAGCATTGTGTGACCTGAGGAGATGCTGTGCAGCATTGTAGGAACCATTGTGTGACATGAGGAGAGGCTGTGCTGCATTGTGTGACATGAGAGGAGGCTGTGCAGCATTGTGTGACATGAGGAGAGGCTGTGCAGCATTGTGTAACATGAGGAGAGGCTGTGCAGCATTGTGTAACATGAGGAGAGGCTGTGCAGCATTGTGTAACATGAGGAGAGGCTGTGCAGCATTGTGTAACATGAGGAGAGGCTGTGCAGCATTGTGTGACATGAGGAGAGGCTGTGCAGCATTGTGTGACATGAGGAGAGGCTGTGCAGCATTGTGTGACATGAGGAGAGGCTGTGCAGCATTGTGTGACATGAGGAGAGGCTGTGCAGCATTGTGTGACATGAGGAGAGGCTGTGCAGCATTGTGTAACATGAGGAGAGGCTGTGCAGCATTGTGTGACATGAGGAGAGGCTGTGCAGCATTGTGTGACATGAGGAGAGGCTGTGCAGCATTGTGTGACATGAGGAGAGGCTGTGCAGCATTGTGTGACATGAGGAGAGGCTGTGCAGCATTGTGTAACATGAGGAGAGGCTGTGCAGCATTGTGCGACATGAGGAGGGGCTGTGCAGCATTGTGTGACATGAGGAGAGGCTGTGCAGCATTGTGTGACATGAGGAGAGGCTGTGCAGCATTGTGTGGCATGAGGAGGGGCTGTGCAGCATTGTGTGACATGAGGAGGGGCTGTGCAGCATTGTGCAACATGAGGAGAGGCTGTGCAGCATTGTGTAACATGAGGAGATGCTGTGGTGATATTTAGAAAGCTTTAACATGTGCTGAAAAGCCATCACAAGACTGCATGTGTGCAGCACTTCACTGTAAATGAAACAGACTGAAGAAAGCTTGAATATGAAATACAAGGGCCTGCACTGTACACTCACTATGGAAACACAGAGGCTAGATGTGCCCGGAATTATTTTCAGCACCAGTTCTACACAGTCAGGCAAAATTGTAAACGTTTCCCACGAGAGGAATGTTTAAGCTCTAACCTATTAGAAGGGAAGGAAACAAGACTCCTATTGCACAGCCGCTTCCCCCATTCCAGGTGTCAATGCAAGCTGATTACCTGTCTGTGATTCCATCCACCCTCCCCTCTTCCTTTGAGGCAGGACTCGAGTCTGATGGGGGAGTCGGAGGCGCTGTGCTTGCTCTCCACACACAGGCCAGTGCCTACGTTACGGATCTGGAGAGGAGCAGCAAATGCATTCAATTCAGAGATTTAAATACATGACTTTACCCTGCTGAGCCATTTCCATGTGATCAAGGAACAGCAGCAGGGCTCTGAAACCAGTTCAAGTGGGAATACCAGAGTAAAACTGGAATGAAACCACTGAGCTGCTAGAAGGAGTAGCAGAAGAACTGTTCTAAGCATTTAAAAAAAATGTCCCTCAGAGAATTTGTCTTTGCATTTGCTCTGTCTACAGTATATCATGTGTGTGAATTTCAGCATCTCTTACATTAATATTGTGCTTCTGAAGGTGGCATCGATCTTCTGATTTTTCTCTCTGGATTATTTTATCAGTGCGCACACACACACACACACGCACGCACGCACGCATGCATTGCACATGCTCCTCTGTTCTTTACTGGGTGTGAATGTGTTTTTCCCATGCTCCTCTGTTCTTTACTGGGTGTGAATGTGTTTCCCATGCTCCTCTGTTCTTTACTGAGTGTGGATGTGTTTTTCCCATGCTCCTCTGTTCTTTACTGGGTGTGAATGTGTTTTTCCCATGCTCCTCTGTTCTTTACTGGGTGTGGATGTGTTTCCCATGCTCCTCTGTTCTTTACTGGGTGTGGATGTGTGTTTCCCATGCTCCTCTGTTCTTTGCAATGTCTGCCCATGCTTTCGCTGTGGGACGCTCCTGTAAGGGTTCTGAATTACCTCTCCCCATGCTGCTGCTGGAGGCTCCACGGGTGGGTAGTGCTTGGGCAGATCCCAGGCCACCTCCGTCATGAACCACTTGAAGTTTTTACAGTTCAGGGAGCTCCTGAGCTGCTTCTGCGCGCTCATGTCCCCAGCAGAGAGGTGTCTGTACTCGGGCCTGCGCTGGTAAATGTACTCTGCATACTCGTCCATCCACACCTCGGCCACGCGCTTCAGGTTCTGTGAAAGGCATGAAAACACTGCGTGTGACTAACAGCAGAGCCTCCCCGGCACTCACAGCATCCTGGGCTTGCCTGGCCTGTTTCCAGACAGCACAAGAAATGCCATGGGATTACATGCAACCAGGACTGAAGCGTGTCTGTAGGGTTCACACCACAGGCTGTACTCTTCATAGAGCTTGGATCTGCCGGGGTTTATCAACAGGATGCTGCACTAACAGAAGCAGTCCAGCTGAGGGCGCCATTGTCTGGGGACATGACCTTACTTTACATGCAAACTGAAGGAACTTCAGCCACTTGGTTTTAAGGCGCAGTTTAATTGCTTTCTATCCCTCTCTATTGCTGCGTATGTTCCTGGATTGGATATCTGCCTAACAGTGCAACACTAAACAGGAGTTTCAGCTGGCCTGTGTTGAGGGAAGTGAAATGAGCAGCACACATCAGGGAGTGCAGACGCACTGACATTACCTGCAGAGGCCTTGGAAAGAGCAAGCCTGCAAACAGCACCAGACACAGCCTGTCAGTGTGGTAGCAGGTGCAACATGGGGTCCCATTTACACTGGATCCCTGACGCCCTGACGCACCGAGCATTCATAACAACGGCCTGCTTTAAATGAATTCAACACACCGGCACTTCAGCCAGCATCCTGTCTGTTTCAATAGAAGTGTTGGAGCGTTCTCAATATGAATCTGCTTCATTATTCTTGAGCAGAAGCGCAGCTCCCCTCAAGACGAGGAGGAGATGCGGGTCCTTTCTTTGTCTCTGAAGAGCTCCTTACAGAAACACAAGCTTCTTGAAGCCTCCTGCTGCTGCTGCTGTGACAGCGCCAGGCATGAATGCAAAGAAAGAGAATTGCTTCAACACAAACTGCTCGGGAGAAACACAGAGCAGATTTACTTGCAAGTGACCTCCTGACAAACAGGGCATCTCTGACTGCAAAACATCCCTTTACCGTTCACCTTATTCAGGCTTGTGGGAACACAAACGAAGAACCAATTACTGCTTAATCCATCAATCAATGCAAACACAGCTTCGTCTAGGAGTTCAGTGTGAACTCTGCACAGCTTCTTTACAATGTGTGTCTGATGAAGCAGGAGCTTTTCATCTCTACATGAAATCTGTGCCACTCCTAACCAGGCAGAGGAGCGCACATACAAACTTCACAAACTGAATGTTTAGGTTTTCCCCCGCGCGGAACCATCGCGGGTTTGTGTTTGTCCGACTCCAAAAAAAAAAAAAAATCAAATCTTACCTTTTGTACTTAAACAAAACACACTGATCGAACACCAGCCTTGAAAAGGTCTGACTGGTAAATAGCAGACTTACCCTGGCCAGGCTGACGCCCCCAGGAACCTTGTAGGGAACGTACTTCCTGTAGATGTGCCCCACCCTGGAACAGGGGATATCCTCCATGCGACCGCCGCACATCCATACCTGCAGAGAGCACAGCAACAGGACAAGCGCAGTTAGGACAGGGCTGCACTTTCTTCTGTGTGTTAGGAACTGAAAAGCAGCAGCTCTGGAGAATCCCAGGAAACCTGCTGGAAACCCCTTCTAAATAAAGAGAGGGAGTCGATCTCGGCATGTCGATGAAGATTAAAGAAATCTTACTAGACTCTCGTCTTCCAGTCCCATTATGATCCCAACAGAGGAAGGGACTGTGTTAAGAGACACATTCCTGGGATAAGACGAGGCATTACTCAACGTCATGCTGGAGATCACAGCCATTTATCATGATGTACAAAAACGTGGAAAACACTCCACTTTAAATCAAGAGAAGAAACCACAGCCAATTAAGTGAACGTCCACAAACCTGCCCGTTTCAGCTGGGCATGTCAGAGCCCGATGAACACGATGCCTTCACTTTGAGGAAGCACACCTACCTTGAACGAGATCTCATACTGCTCTCCTCCCCAGATCTCAAGGCCAGTGTCGTAGCCCCCGAGTTCCCAGAACCACTTTCTGTCAACAGCAAACAATCCTCCGGCCATGACAGGGGACCTGCGAAAACAGAGAGGAGGGCTCTGTACTGAGAGACCCCGTGAAAACACACAGAGAGGAGGGCTCTGTACTGAGAGACCCAGTGAAAACACACAGAGAGGAGGGCTCTGTACCGAGAGACCCAGTGAAAACACACAGAGGAGGGCTCTGTACCGAGAGACCCAGTGAAAACACACAGAGAGGAGGGCTCTGTACCGAGAGACCCAGTGAAAACACACAGAGAGGAGGGCTCTGTACCGAGAGACCCAGTGAAAACACACAGAGAGGAGGGCTCTGTACTGAGAGACCCAGTGAAAACACACAGAGAGGAGGGCTCTGTACTGAGAGACCCAGTGAAAACACACAGAGAGGAGGGCTCTGTACCGAGAGACCCAGTGAAAACACACAGAGAGGAGGGCTCTGTACCGAGAGACCCAGTGAAAACACACACAGAGAGGAGGGCTCTGTACCGAGAGACCCAGTGAAAACACACAGAGAGGAGGGCTCTGTACCGAGAGACCCAGTCTGCCGAGGCACGGGTTCATCACACAAGATCGCTGCATCTCAAAGGGTTCAATGAGGAATTACACTGGTGACAGGAGCAATCTACTGATCGATTGTGCTGATTAGACCCACATGTAAATGGGGCATTCAGGCAATAGGGAATAGACTGGCTGTCATTAAACATCAAGAATTACTTACAAACAAAACAGATGTAGCATAAAAGAAAAACACATTACAAAAGTGAATTACATAATCAATAAAGAAAATACCACATCTTGTATGAAATTTATGGGGTGTTTTTAACAAAACGCTAACAAGAGAGTAATGAAGCCCTGAACCCAAATTAGACTGTGTGTCGCCTCATTTATTTAGAAACACACACTAAATGAATGCAGAATACTGGAGCAAAGCTCACCTCATATACTTCAAAGTTAGGCCCATGTTACAGAACTCTTTATGCCGATTTAGTTTGATTAATTATTATTATTATTATTATTATTATTATTATTATTATTATTATTATTATTATTATTAGTGGTGTTCAGTCAGCACTCACACATCCGACCCTATGAAATGTTGACTTCAGTGACGCAGATCTGATATTTTCATTTTGGCCCGTTCCAACCCTTGTCCGTTTTTCAGGGAACACAAAAAAGACGTCACAGTTCACTTGCAAATGAAAATGCACAAAAGCAATTAAAGATCACAGATTAAAAAAAGAAAATACATCACAGTATCTAAACCTGTTTAATGATTAACTGTTACCTTAGACTGCATTTTCTTTAGGTGAAACTGGAGGTTTGTAACTGCGTAATAAAACTAGACTGATTTGGCACGCGAAAAAAAAAATGATACAAATAAATTGTACCACTGAAGAGACGGGCTGTGACGGATAATCAAATAAATTGTATCATTGAAGAGATGGGCTGTGACGGATAATCAAATAAATTGTATCATTGAAGAGATGGGCTGTGACGGATAATCAAATAAATTGTACCACTGAAGAGACGGGCTGTGACGGATAATCAAATAAATTGCATCATTGAAGAGACGAGCTGTGACGGATAATCAAATAAATTGTATCATTGAAGAGACATCGCGTGTGACTGGGAAGTGCATTCATTGTTACACACGTTATATATATATATATATATATATATATATATATATATATATATATACTGTATATATATATATATATATATATATATATATATATATATATATATATATATATATATATATATATATGTAAACGGTGATTGATTTTATTCTTAACACAAAACGCTGGACGGGTATCTGGGTAATGGATATCCGAGTGCTCACTGGAGTAGTAATTTAATAACAAACAGGAAAGGCAGCCGAAGACCAGCATAGCCATTCTTTGACAAAGGCAGGTTATTAAAACAGCATTGCAAAGACGATGCAAATATGCCTTCCTAATTAGAGACGCAGAGCTTTGAAATGATCCAAATAATTCTTCCTGATCATCAGTAACAAGCAGCCCAAGCACAATAGAGCAATTACATGAATTATCAAAGTTTAATAGAGATTGCGTTTTACAATTTTCAAGAGCCCTGTAAAAAAATGTTTAGAAATTAATGAGCTCCTGGCAACACAATGCTTTCTCTCTCTCTCTCTCTCCCAGGTCTGTTTGCACTGTGCTATTAGAGCAGTCATTAACACAATGCTCTCTCTCTCTCTCTCCCAGGTCTGTTTGCACTGTGCTATTAGAGCAGTCATTAACACAATGCTCTCTCTCTCTCCCAGGTCTGTTTGCACTGTGCTATTCGAGCTTAGAGCAGCCATTAACACAAAGACAGGGCTCTGAAACCAGGCACTGCAGCAGTTATGCATGAAATGTGATACAAGAAAGTGATGCAAGAAAGTGATACAAATACAGAAGAGGCTGAAAAAAGAACAAATCGCATATATAGTGACAGGACTGAAGCGCCATAACCCAATGGTGACAGCAGAATGGAACAGCATCACACAATAATCAAGGAGGAGTAATGGACAAATATTCCGACTGTGTAAACTTCAATTTACAATTAATCTCATAAATATTCTGACTGTGTAAACTTCAATTTACAATTAATCTCATGCAATTCCGAAACACACCCAGTAAACTCAACTTTTGTTGAATTGTCTATGAATTAAATTAACAGTGTCAATTTTGTGGGCTTCTCCCAATACTTTGACCTCCGAAGAACGGTCATTATAATAACAATGATAATAATAATAATAATAATAATAATAATAATAATAATAATAATAATAATAATGATGATAATGATAATGATAATAATAATAACAATGATGATAATGATGATAATGATAATGATAATAATAACAATGATGATGACGATAAGCAGCACATGAACGCACAGCGCGTCTCTCTCCACTCACTCGAAAGGCTCGCTGGGGTCTCTGTTCTGGATCTCTGAGGGAATGGGAATGCGCTTGTAGTACATCTCCCAGTCGAAGGCTCCTCGCATGGCGTCTCCTGCCTGGGTTTCGTAGCCGAAGTTGTCGTGGTCGATCACATCGATCATGGGGCACACGATCGTCTTCCGGTTTTGGGCTATCCTGTCTGCAGTCAACAGAAGGGGGGGAGGTGGGAGGTAAATGCTGAAGATTTCAGAAGTGGGGCTACTCTGTAATGCAGATGTTACTGCAGGACACAGACATGCACACTGAGCTGGGCTACTCTGTAATGCAGATGTTACCGCAGGACACAGACATGCACACTGAGCTGGGCTACTCTGTAATGCAGATGTTACCGCAGGACACAGACATGCACACTGAGCTGGGCTACTCTGTAATGCAGATGTTACTGCAGGACACAGACATGCACACTGAGCTGGGCTACTCTGTAATGCAGATGTTACTGCAGGACACAGACATGCACACTGAGCTGGGCTACTCTGTAATGCAGATGTTACTGCAGGACACAGACATGCACACTGAGCTGGGCTACTCTGTAATGCAGATGTTACTGCAGGACACAGACATGCACACTGAGCTGGGCTACTCTGTAATGCAGATGTTACTGCAGGATACAGACATGCACACTGAGCTGGGCTACTCTGTAATGCAGATGTTACTGCAGGATACAGACATGTGGGTCTGTATTCATAAACTATGAGCGTGCAGTTAAATGACTAAACTGAACTTACTGGCACATCAGTGGTTTGAGTATGGCATGCAGAAACAAGAAAAGCTTCAGGGCTATACTCATGGTGTCCAATGTCATTCACACAGGCATGCTTATATAGCGGTCAAATCTCACCATGGTTTCTGACGATAGGACACATGCAATTGTTCTGCGCAATGCATCCTGCATGCTGATCATGTGCCAACTCCATGCCACTACATCATGTCACATCACATACCTACTTCGCTGACAGACAGCATAGCCTCCAATCAGACCAGTGTGTCCAATGGCATGACATGCTACATCGTCATCCACGATCCATGACACATGACCATCCATGTCCACACACACCTCCACATCGCATCCATCCAGCACTCCATCCGTCCAGCATCCACACATGTCCAGCTCATCCATGTATCCATCACAGACATGCACATCCACCCAGATGCATCCTCCATCCATCGCACAGCATGCATCCATACACAGCATGCATCACATCCATCCATCCATCCATCCATCCATCCACATACCATCCATCCACACCATCACATCCATCCATCCATCCACCATCCATCCACATCACACATCCATCCATCCATCCATCCACACACATCCATCCATCCATTCATCCACACACACCATCCATCCATCCATCCATCACATCCATCCATCCATCTATCCACATCCATCCATCCATCCATCCATCCATCCATCCATCCACACACACACCATCCATCTATCCATCCATCCACACACACACACATCCATCCATCCATCCATCCACATCACACCACACATCCATCCATCCATCCACACACATCCATCCATCCACACCATCCATCCATCCATCCACACACACCCATCCATCCATCCATCCATCCATCCACCATCCATCCATCCATCCATCCACACACACACACATCCATCCATCCATCCACACACATCCATCCATCCATCCATCCATCCATCCATCCATCCATCCATCACACACACCATCCATCCATCCATCCATCCATCCATCCACACCATCCATCCATCCATCCATCCACATCCATCCATCCATCCATCCATCCATCCACACACACATCCATCCATCCATCCATCCACACACCCATCCATCCATCCATCCATCACACACCCATCCATCCATCCATCCACACACATCCATCCATCCATCCATCACACACACATCCATCCATCCATCCATCCATCCATCACACACACCATCCATCCATCCATCCACACATCCACACACACCCATCCATCCATCCATCCATCCATCCATCCATCCATCCATCCATCCATCCATCCATCCATCCATCCATCCATCCATCCATCCATCCATCATCCATCCATCCATCCATCCATCCACACACACACCCATCCATCCATCCACACACATCCATCCATCCATCCATCCATCCACATCCATCCATCCATCCATCACATCCATCCATCCATCACACATCCACCCATCCATCCATCCATCCATCCACACACATCCATCCATCCATCCATCCACACACACATCCATCCATCCATCCACACACCATCCATCCATCCATCCATCCATCACACACACACCATCCATCCATCCATCCATCCACACCATCCATCCATCCATCCACACACCCATCCATCCATCCACACATCCATCCATCCATCCATCACACCACCATCCATCCATCCATCCACACACACATCCATCCATCCATCCACACATCACACATCCATCCATCCATCCATCACACACACATCCATCCATCCATCCATCCATCCACACACACCATCCATCCATCCACACCCATCCATCCATCCATCACACACACATCCATCCATCCATCCATCACACCCATCCATCCATCCACACACACACATCCATCCATCCATCCATCCATCACACACACCCATCCATCCATCCATCCATCCATCCATCCATCCACACACACACCATCCATCCATCACATCCATCCATCCATCCACACACACCATCCATCCATCCATCCATCACACCACATCCATCCATCCATCCACACACACACACATCCATCCATCCATCCATCCATCCACACCATCCATCCATCCATCCACACACATCCATCCATCCATCCACACACACACATCCACCCATCCATCCATCCATCACATCCATCCATCCATCCATCCACACCCATCCATCCATCCATCCACACATCCATCCATCCATCCATCACATCCATCCATCCATCCATCACACACCATCCATCCATCCATCCATCCATCCATCCATCACATCCATCCATCACATCCATCACATCCATCCATCCATCCATCCATCCACACACACCCATCCATCCATCCATCCACACATCCATCCATCCATCCATCACATCCATCCATCCACACACATCCATCCATCCATCCATCCACACACATCCATCCATCCATCCACACACACATCCATCCATCCATCCACACACATCCATCCATCCATCCATCCATCCATCCACACACCCATCCATCCATCCACACCATCCATCCATCCATCCATCCATCCATCCATCCATCACACACATCCATCCATCCATCCATCCATCCATCACACACACATCCATCCATCCATCCATCCATCCATCCATCACACATCCATCCATCCATCCATCCATCCATCCACCCATCCATCCATCCATCCATCCACACACACCATCCATCCATCCATCCATCCATCCATCCATCACACACACATCCATCCATCCATCCATCCATCCACCCATCCATCCATCCATCCACACACACACATCCATCCATCCATCCATCCATCCATCCACACACACACACCCATCCATCCATCCATCCATCACACACACACACACACACACACACCTCCTCAATGCTTACTGCTGGATTCTTATCAATGTAAAAGTGGAAGCTGCTTCAAGCACAGCCTCTAGTTTAGTTTCAACCTTTCATCAATTTAAACAGCTTTCAAATGACTTTGTAACCTTAAGGACGCTGTCCGGGTCAATTTGTATGAACAAAGTGTGTGAAGAGCAGAGAAGCCCCTTGGACCCCTGATTGCACTGCCTGGTGAGTCCAGAGCACATGCAGCAAACCACAATAAAACAGCTCCAGTTTCTAGACAGAGGCGACGACACAATCAGCATTTATAAACTAGATGGAACACGTCCACATTTCTCAGCCGACGCAAGAGAAGAAAGCAAGTCTCTCTAAATGGAAAATCACAAAGTGGCTGCAGCTGCCAGAGGGGTGTTTTCTCATGCTTCTCCTGATAAGTGGAGTCGTGCACCCGGAGCACTCATACTCTACCAGAGTACTCTCCTGCATGATTACTCAACATTTCATAAAACATCATCTCAAAAAAGAGGAGCAAACAACATCACAGCACAGGCACAATCTAGAATGAAACGCAGCGTCACTGAAGCATCACAAGACAACTGCAGAAATTAAATCAGAGCAGCTGGTTTGAAACAGAGCCCAGAGAGAGGGGGACAGGACAGGGCTGTGGGGGGAGTGGGGCGGGCGCACGCACACACACACACACACATGCACACGCACGCACACGAGTCCCTGCCCTGCTGCCTTATTCACCAGAATATTCTGCCTTTGTTTCAGAGACATCATTCGTAGTCAGACTCCTCTGAGGCCTTTTTAAAGTCAAATGTGAAACGGATTCATGAAATGACGCTGAATTTCTACAGACGTTTTTACTGTAAGATGCCATTTGTACATCATAACTTGGCTCCCAGGGCACTGCCAGCACATGTATAACTCACTCTCTGTGAAGGGAAGGGCGTGGAGGGAGAAGCACGGCTTTATTCTGTCTCGTTCTTTTCTGTCACAGTGGCAGGAAGTCCCTGGGTGCTAATTAATGTTTCTTTCCAAGCCCCTCCCTCCTGCATTTATTTCTGTGTGCCGTTCAGCCTCCAGACACACAAAGCTGTACATGGATTCTCTGAAAGCACCTGATTGAATGAACAGCCATAGAAAAAAAGAAAAATCAAGGTTATGGAAATTGCGATGACAATGTAGGGTAGAAATTGCACTTTGGTTACAAAAGTAAAATGATGGCTTGTGTGCACAGGATTAAAATATGGTAGTGAGAGAAGTGCTATGCATGATAAAGCTGAAACGCCTGCAGGAGAATGTATATGGGAAGGTGATGCACTGAGAGAAGTGCTATGCATGATTTTGCACAATAAAGGGTTTATATATGAAAAGCCATGAGAGTGGAGGATTTTTACACCAATTCCTGTCTTTTCTTACTCTTGTGTGTCAGGAGGAGAATGTCTACTCTGAGCTTACTGTCAGGGGCATGGGATAGGCAGAATCTCACAGTAACCCACTGCACCGCGAAAACAACAGAGCCATGCAGTCCTGTCTTCCTTTCTCACACTATCTCATCTGCTTCTTATCTATAATAACAGATTTGTGAGAGCTACACATGTAGAAATGAATTCAACTACTTCTTAACAACCACATACAGAACAGCAATCTCTGCTGCAGCATTACTCATCAATATCACCACAATCTGAGCACATTCAATATTCAATTAGTGCCTCTGAAGAGCCAGCCGCCCCTGTGAGCCACAGAGCTGATAATGAGCTGAGCTCAGAGATCTCCGAATGAGAAGATTCAAAACCAGAGCCTCAATCGCAGGCATCTCTGCAGGAGACGGCTTTTCATTAAATCAAGCCAGGCCTGATGAAGAGGCATCAGAAACATGGAAACAGACTAACATGTTCAACGTGGAGTGCAAAACAGAGTCGCTTTCTTCTCGGTTTGACACATTTTAAAACCTTCCTGCAAATAGATAAAGCTATCTGCTATGAAAAAATGATGCTGGCTGGTAAGCACGCTGCCACATTCAGAGGTGAATGAAGGGAGGCTGGCTGGTAAGCACGGCTGTCACCATTCAGAGGTGAATGAAGGGAGGCTGGCTGGTAAGCACGGCTGCCTCACGATTCAGAGGTGAATGAAGGGAGGCTGGCTGGTAAGCACGGCTGCCTCACGATTCAGAGGTGAATGAAGGGAGGCTGGCTGGTAAGCACGGCTGCCTCACGATTCAGAGGTGAATGAAGGGAGGCTGGCTGGTAAGCACGGCTGCCTCACGATTCAGAGCTGAATGAAGGGAGGCTGGCTGATAAGCAAGGCTGCCTCACGATTCAGAGCTGAATGAAGGGAGGCTGGCTGGTAAGCAAGGCTGCCTCACGATTCAGAGCTGAATGAAGGGAGGCTGGCTGGTAAGCACGGCTGCCTCACGATTCAGAGCTGAATGAAGGGAGGCTGGCTGGTAAGCACGGCTGCCTCACGATTCAGAGCTGAATGAAGGGAGGCTGGCTGGTAAGCACGGCTGCCTCACGATTCAGAGCTGAATGAAGGGAGGCTGGCTGGTAAGCACGGCTGCCTCACGATTCAGAGCTGAATGAAGGGAGGCTGGCTGGTAAGCACGGCTGCCTCACGATTCAGAGCTGAATGAAGGGAGGCTGGCTGGTAAGCAAGGCTGCCTCACGATTCAGAGCTGAATGAAGGGAGGCTGGCTGGTAAGCAAGGCTGCCTCACGATTCAGAGCTGAATGAAGGGAGGCTGGCTGGTAAGCACGGCTGCCTCACGATTCAGAGCTGAATGAAGGGAGGCTGGCTGGTAAGCACGGCTGCCTCACGATTCAGAGCTGAATGAAGGGAGGCTGGCTGGTAAGCACGGCTGCCTCACGATTCAGAGCTGAATGAAGGGAGGCTGGCTGGTAAGCACGGCTGCCTCACGATTCAGAGCTGAATGAAGGGAGGCTGGCTGGTAAGCACGGCTGCCTCACGATTCAGAGCTGAATGAAGGGAGGCTGGCTGGTAAGCACGGCTGCCTCACGATTCAGAGCTGAATGAAGGGAGGCTGGCTGGTAAGCACGGCTGCCTCACGATTCAGAGCTGAATGAAGGGAGGCTGGCTGGTAAGCACGGCTGCCTCACGATTCAGAGCTGAATGAAGGGAGGCTGGCTGGTAAGCACGGCTGCCTCACGATTCAGAGCTGAATGAAGGGAGGCTGGCTGGTAAGCACGGCTGCCTCACGATTCAGAGCTGAATGAAGGGAGGCTTGCTGGTAAGCACGGCTGCCCACGTCTGAAGGGGGCTGCTCGATTTAATCGATCACGTCACACATCAAAGTACTATTAACTGCTGCTTTCACCTTTCTTCTGGCATTTCACCTTCACGTCCCAACATGAAAACAACCTCCATTTATTTGCAGCCTCCTAAATAAACTTTTTGCTAATAAACAAGAAACATCTTTTGCGATGATCAAGGTAGTTCAAATGCAATTAAATGTTTATTTTTAGGCATCATTGATATTTCAGAATGACTTCAAACACAACCAGCTGGTTTTCTTTTCTGCAAACCCCTTTGTTTCTTTTAAAAGCAACAGAAGTGACTGAGCTACTCTGAAGCACCCCTCCTCACACAGGACCTCAGTGATACTCCAATCAATGAACACGTGACTGGGGAGGACATGCAAGCTCATTCCCAACGCTTTCACTGGCTGTGTTACAGAGGCAGTGTGTTAACAAGGTGCTGGATACATGCATAGCAACATGAAACACAAACACACGCTGATCAGAACACAGGCAACCACATCCTTCACCACCCCATGTTAACACACCAGTTCTTTATTAATACAACACAAAGTAAGTAGATTCTCATTAGCAACAGAGGTTACGACTCTTCAGAGACACATTTTCTTTATATTAAAGTTTTATAAAACTATATCAAATCAATATAATTGAACCCAGAAACAACACAAACAATGCTCCACAAAAGCCATGAGAAGGATAAAAGGATCAAAGTGGCTTCTGTAGTCAATGTGATTGTGGACAGACAGTCTTTAACAAAGCAGCACTCCTTTCACTAAAGATAAAAATCAATTCACCGTAAAGCATTGTCTGCAGTACATCCCAATATCGACCGACACAAATAGAAAAAACTCAAATGCCATTAACAGCTCTCTCCTCCGAGCAAAGAGTATTCCCAGAAGTTTTAATAGACATCGTGAACTGAATTAAAGTTCAAACCTAATCATTTACTCTGAAAGTCGGTTTCACTGCATGCAATTGAAGGATCTGCTTCTGAAGCCCCTAGAAACGAAGTTGTAAAAGGCTTTGACGCTTATTACAGAGAGGACGTGTCACGGAAAACCACGGCTCATGCTATTTATGTCACGAGCGGACGAAGCGATAACAAACGATGCAAGTAAAAAAATGAGGTGAAGGCTTACGTCCATCTTCAAATATTTCAGATTCTGTGAACAGAGCTTTACAAGCAGTTAAATGAGAAGCAGTGTGCTCAGCAATGCAATTCCTAGCAGTGCCATGTGTCACAATGCGATAAAGAAGATCTGCTCACTAACTGCTCATGGGAAGTGCTGGAGATGTAGTCACATGACTGGTTGGATAAGGGACGCTCGTCTGCCTCTTACCTTTGTCGCTGAAGTCGTCCACCAGGATGACCTCAGCGAGGAGCTGCGGGGGAGAGCGGTGCAGCACACTGTGCACGGTGCGCAGCAGGGATGACCAGCCCTCGTTGTGGAACGGGATTATGATGCTTGTATTGGGCAGCTTTTCCAAGTACAGCTTCGTTCTGCAGCTGCAACACAAACAAAAGAAGCACAATGTACTGACAGCTGATCACATGAGCCACTGAAGACTAAACCTCAACAGCTCGCTCAATGGCTTGGGCATCTGGGGTTTATAGATATATATACACATAGTAAAGTATGAATTAAACACCAGGGATGGAAATAAAACCCATTCCAGGTTTTACTGCAAGCTTGATTAGCCACAGTGTGTGAAGTTAACAAGGTCAGGTGTGTCTTATTAAACACAAAGTAAAACCAGGAATGGATCAAACTGCTATGAAATGGGAGTCTTATTACAATCCCTGAACTACTTGTTCATAGTACCAACTTCTGAACTATTAGCCAGGAACCCCACCCGACATGCATTACTGAAGCAGAGCCCGATTACACACAATCCATATCTCGACGAGCCAGCCTGTTCAGCCACTTCAGACAACAGGCTACAGGGACTGGACTCTTTGGCATGTCTCCAACTTGCTCTCTCTCTCTGTCTCTGTCTCTCTCTGTCTCTGTCTCTGTCTCTCTCTCTCTCTCTCTCACACACACACACTTACTTTGGGTGTCTGATGTCCGGTATGGAGCGGTTCACAGAGATCCTGTCGCTCACGTAGATATTGAATCCATTCTCCCTGTAGGCCTGGTCCTCTCGATCTGCATCAGTCAAGAGGAAAGGCTTTCCTTGCTCTCCAGCTCCTACAATGCAAACACAGTCCACCCACTGTTACACACCTTGTGCTTGAGTAGCACTGGCCTCTTCATGACAAACTCCCGCCAGGCTACCTGAGCGAGCTGCGTCTCTCCTGATGGCTTCCTGATCATGCCAGTCCCTCCTTCGATCCCCGTCCAAGCCCAGTCTCACCTCCTTCTTCGGTCTCACGTGGAATCCCTTCAAAAGAGTTAGACAACATCAATGAATAAGATTCATCACCACCATCCTCACCACCACTGTCATCTCCGATCTGGGCTTGAGATTGAATCTCTTCCATTGTAAAAACGTTTGGGTGCCAGGGCTCCGACAGGCGTAGAGGAACACGATCCTACTGGGGATAAACACCTACAATCCAGCCTGCAAAGCTTCTGGATAGAAGACAAGCAGCTAAACGCAGCACAGCTTGAGCTGTGAACAAGAAAAATAAACAGCCATTTACATAATGACACAGATCCATTTAGCAACAAGCTGCTGAAGGCTGCATCATCAGTATTCAAGCTGTGTATAAACATTAGAATAACAGGGCAATCGCATGCAGACGCTCTCTCACACATCACACATTTTACTGTCTTTTAATGGCATCCTGGAATGCATTGACGCTCAAGCTTCAATTGAATTGAATGGAAAGAAATGAATAACTAAAGAAAGAAAGAAACTCTGTCCATGGTAGCTGCCTCAGTGCTTCTGAATTCACTTCAACGCCTTCCTGAAATGGTCTATTCTTCTGCTGGCCGTTGGTGACACATTGTGGCTGATTGCATGCAGCTGTGTTTGTTATTGTGCTGAGGGAATAGCGGTGCCTGCAGCGCTGCTTCTAATAAAACATGTGAACGCTCGATACGTGTGCCAGAGTGATTGCCCTCAATGCTGCACCTCTCTCGTGTTGCCCTCAATGCTGCACCTCTCGTGTTGCCCTCAATGCTGCACCTCTCTCGTGTTGCCCTCAATGCTGCACCTCTCTCGTGTTGCCCTCAATGCTGCACCTCTCTCGTGTTGCCCTCAATGCTGCACCTCTCTCGTGTTGCCCTCAATGCTGCACCTCTCTCGTGTTGCCCTCAATGCTGCACCTCTCTCGTGTTGCCCTCAATGCTGCACCTCTCTCGTGTTGCCCTCAATGCTGCACC
>CM060268.1:354323-364323 GCA_030684275.1 Acipenser oxyrinchus oxyrinchus
GTGTTGCCCTCAATGCTGCACCTCTCTCGTGTTGCCCTCAATGCTGCACCTCTCTTGTGTTGCCCTCAATGCTGCACCAGAGATAATGCAGACCCCACTCATGTAATACAGCTGTGCTGTAACAAGACAGGCTGCTGCAGTGCAGTGCAGCATCACAGGACGATCTCACATACCAGTCAAGGATGGATTAGAATAGAAATGGTGTTGGAAGGAGGGTCAGAGAAGCTACAGTACGACGGGCAGTCGGTCCGTTTTCAGGTTAAATATTATTGCATATTTGAATTAGGAGCTTGTATAGTCGGGTTGCTGCACGGCTTCTGTGCAAAAACAGCCTTTTCAAAACACGTGTACATCTCAGAAAACCGTAAGCGCTCGGAATGTGCCTTCTGCTACTGCACACTGCCACTGGAAGAGATTCCCAGTGCAGGTCCAGTGCAGTCTGTGGAGAGAATCTCTGATATTGCAATAAGGACACACTGTAGTCAGACTCCACTTACTGTATCACAGGTAGCACTGAGCTCTACACTCATGACTCTCACAGCATGCATGCAGATGATGCTGTCAGGTCTCCCACTTGTAGTCCTTACATAATCAATCCTGCTGCGCTGAGCCGGGACCACTTCCAGGAGGGAACGAGTTCAGTGGAGCTGCGTTTCTGGGGTAGAGTTCTGCAGGCATTTCTGTTTGAAGCAGGAATGAGGAGGGCGGATTTCTGCATTCTCTTTTCACCTCTTACAGAACTCAAAGTTCAAAAGCATTTCAGTGCAGAGGGAGAGACGGCTCAGTGCTTACAGCATGATTGAATTCATTTCCATGTCATTACATCAGTGTCATTGTTTCTGAAACATTTCTATGCAGGAGGGAAACCCAACAGGCTGTAGCGCTGCACACTGCAGGGCTTGTGTATTACCCTGCTCCACCACTCAACAAAATACAAACCATAGATCAGCGACCAGGCACAGCAGCAATCTCAGACTTTCCACTTTCAAATCACACAATGTGGAGATCATGCTGTTGGGACAGAAGGTCGGAACGACCCTAAACAAGCAGACATTAACAAAGCCTTGCCTGGATTTATTATGTCTGTTGCAGATTGCTGAACAGCACAGCTGTTGATTCAATGCAAAACCTACACTGCCTGGCCACTTCATTAGGACCCGAGCCTAATCTCACATTGAGCCACTGTTCATGCTGATAGCTAGCAGCAGACTGTTCCTATGTTTCCAGGGCTGGTTTATCCTTGTGTGTTCAGGCAGTCTGCAACTGAACCCAAGTCATAGAGACACTGTGCTAACATGTCAACGTGTTCATGCTCACTTCTGCAAGTACTGGATTTTCTATAATGACGTATCATGTAGGTCAAGTTGCTGAATAGGAAAATCCTACTTCATGTTTAATGAGCATCTACAAAGAAATGAAATATGCAGGACGTGCGCCCCTGAACCAGCGATCAGAGACCACACCGCTGAACCAGCGACCAGGCCCCTGAACCAGAGACCACACCGCTGAACCAGCGACCAGGCCCCTGAACCAGATACCACACCGCTGAACCAGAGACCAGGCCCCTGAACCAGATACCACACCGCTGAACCAGCGACCAGGCCCCTGAACCACACCAGAGACCACACCGCTGAACCAGAGACCAGGCCCCTGAATCACAGCAGATACCACACCGCTGAACCAGCGACCAGGCCCCTGAACCAGATACCACACCGCCGAACCAGCAACCAGGCCCCTGAACCACACCAGAGACCACACTGCCGAACCAGCAACCAGGCCCCTGAACCACACCAGAGACCACACCGCTGAACCAGCAACCAGGCCCCTGAACCACACCAGAGACCACACCGCTGAACCAGCGATCAGGCCCCTGAACCACACCAGAGACCACACCGCCGAACCAGCAACCAGGCCCCTGAACCACACCAGAGACCACACTGCCGAACCAGCAACCAGGCCCCTGAACCACACCAGAGACCACACCGCTGAACCAGCAACCAGGCCCCTGAACCACACCAGAGACCACACCGCTGAACCAGCAACCAGGCCCCTGAACCACACCAGAGACCACACCGCTGAACCAGCAACCAGGCCCCTGAACCACACCAGAGACCACACCACCGAACCAGCAACCAGGCCCCTGAACCACACCAGAGACCACACCGCTGAACCAGCAACCAGGCCCCTGAACCACACCAGAGACCACACCACCGAACCAGCAACCAGGCCCCTGAACCACACCAGAGACCACACCGCTGAACCAGCAACCAGGCCCCTGAACCAGAGACCACACCGCCGAACCAGCAACCAGGCCCCTGAACCACACCAGAGACCACACCGCTGAACCAGCAACCAGAGCTCCTTCATCCTGCTTGACACAAGCTCTTACTGCTTTAGACTGACTTACTAAAACTAAAAACGATTCATCCAAAAGCCAGACCGTACCATTATGCTTTCTGTTTCATTTGTTTGCTCTATGCATTTTCCTAACAGCAAATCCTCTGTATTTGTAAAGCAAATATGAAGAACGCTTGGAGCACCTGCTTCCAATTGAATCGCACGCTTCTTCATGATTAGCATACAGAATAGCTGCACTACAAGCCTGTGCTTTTAGAAACACAAACGCAGATCTATTGAGAAAGACAGGCAGCCTGGCATCCGACCATACACTTCCCTGTGATAGAGGAGCAGTCTGCTGTGAGAGTCACCATGCACCAGGACAGCCCAGCGCACCCCTGTGATAAAGGAGCTGTCTGCTGTGAGAGTCACCATGCACCAGGACAGCCCAGCGCACCCCTGTGATAGAGGAGCTGTCTGCTGTGAGAGTCACCATGCACCAGGACAGCCCAGCGCACCCCTGTGATAAAGGAGCTGTCTGCTGTGAGAGTCACCATGCACCTGGACAGTCCAGCGCACCCCTGTGATAGAGGAGCTGTCTGCTGTGAGAGTCACCATGCACCAGGACAGCCCAGCGCACCCCTGTGATAAAGGAGCTGTCTGCTGTGAGAGTCTCCATGCACCAGGACAGCCCAGCGCACCCCTGTGATAGAGGAGCTGTCTGCTGTGAGAGTCACCATGCACCTGGACAGTCCAGCGCACCCCTGTGATAGAGGAGCTGTCTGCTGTGAGAGTCACCATGCACCAGGACAGCCCAGCGCACTCCTGTGATAGAGGAGCTGTCTGCTGTGAGAGTCACCATGCACCAGGACAGTCCAGCGCACCCCTGTGATAGATGAGCTGTCTGCTGTGAGAGTCACCATGCACCAGGACAGCCCAGCGCCCAGCACAGCACCCAGCACCCAGCACCATCTACTGAACGACAGCTCACTCCCAAAACATGAATGAAAACAAGAGAGATGTTTGTGGTTTAATTCCTGCAAACCTCTGCTCAGCTTGAATGAACCCATCTGTGTTAAAAGCCAGGCAGATGACTTGTGTCCATGTTGCATGGGGTCCTTTATTACTGAAAGACTGCAAGACAATGGGGCCCAATCACTCTGCTTTTATATACAGTAGAACATTTCCATTCATTCATTCAGAACAAAAACTACACACAGGGAGTTAGAAAGAGTTTAATGAAGCTTAAAATAGTTCTTTGTTTTGCATATTAAGGCCATCCAAATGGGAAGGTTGGGCTATTCAATTCTATTAAAAAATTGACTTAATCAGAATAATGGTTTTGCACCTGAGCTAAATGAAGCTAAAGCTGGAGTTGACTAGTCTGCAGTGCAGCTCTGTGGAGTGCATGGAGCCGAGCCCCGCACTGGAGCAGAGAAGCAGACAACTCCCCCCCCAGCCCTTCACCTGGGCAGGGCTTCTGTCATGCAGACACCTCCCCCCCCAGCCCTTCACCTGGGCAGGGCTTCTGTCATGCAGACACCTCCCACCCAGCCCTTCACCTGGGCAGGGCTTCTGTCATGCAGACACCTCCCCCCCCAGCCCTTCACCTGGGCAGGGCTTCTGTCATGCAGACACCTCCCCCCCCAGCCCTTCACCTGGGCAGGGCTTCTGTCATGCAGACACCTCCCACCCAGCCCTTCACCTGGGCAGGGCTTCTGTCATGCAGACACCTCCCCCCCCAGCCCTTCACCTGGGCAGGGCTTCTGTCATGCAGACACCTCCCCCCCCAGCCCTTCACCTGTGCAGGGCTTCTGTCATGCAGACACCTCCCCCCCCAGCCCTTCACCTGTGCGGGGCTTCTGTCATGCAGACACCTCCCCCCCAGCCCTTCACCTGGGCAGGGCGTCTCTCATGCAGGTTAATACAGACTCGATCATCTGTAAACCCATTCTGAAAATAATACAAATGACTTGCTGTGCTGAATACTAACATTTCCATATTTAAAACCAAGCCTCCGGTGTGTTTAAATGTTTTGCACTGTCCATGTGTCTCTACCTTCTTATTAGAGAATAGAGGACCAGGCCAACTTTGAACTGCCTATTAAAATGAGCCAGTTCACCTCCCTCAATAGATTAGATTAAATCACCCATTTCAGCTTCCATGCAACATTTACCAGCCACCCTACTGCACACCCATAAAAAGAAGCAACATGAAAAGAATAATACTAATAATAGTACTAATAATAATACTAATAGTACTAATAATAATACTAATAATAGTACTAATAATAAACCGTTTGTCCTGGATGTTTTCGATTTGAAGTATCCAGCAAACCAAGCACAGGGTGTCCCAGTAGAGACGGGGCTGTTCTGCTGTTTGATTGGAATGACACGACACTTGAATGCTATTTGAAGGTAATTGTAAGGCTGGGTGATACTGTATCCTACCTGGAGCTCAGTTTGCAGACGGAGCTGCACAGGTCTTTATATCTTACAGTATTGAATTATCATGACATTTCAAGGCACACTGAAAGGTCAGTTAGCAGAGGGAGGCTGTGCTTTACCAGAAATACAACTTCACGGTTTGTTTGTTTGTTTGTTTGTTTGTTTGTTTGTTTTTGCATTATTATCATAAGTGTTTTAAAGCAACACGGATTCTGATCTAGAAATACCTGTTCTGAAGTTCCGCGTTACAGCAGGCATTGTGTAAGCATTGAGACAGCCGCTGCCTTGAGAGCACACGGGCAGAGTCAGAGATCTGCCGAGTACAGGAACATTCACATAGGTGTTAAAGAACCGAAAATCGACAGCCTCAACCTCCGAGCATGCGAGCCCTGAATTTAACCGGGACACTGCATAATGTAGCTGTTTGCATTTCATTATAGAATCGGGCATGTTGACACAAATAGATATTTACAGGATATAAAGAACAGATCCTATAGTAATAGAACAGAAATAATCAGATAGATGACATCTGGCAAAGCTGAAACCGAGAGTACGCGTCATCCCATATCCTGGATACAGCTTTCCTTTCCCTATCTCAGCATATTTAAAAGCTTACACGGCAGAGATTCGAAATGAAATGGCATTACTCCATTATACAGTATTTCAAATTGCAGACTCCATAATCGGCGGCAAAGCAATCCATCAACTGGGTTCAAACATGTTTAAATAAATACATGCGGCCACGTTACACGGGACTGTATCTTCAGACAGCACTGTGAAAATGACCTGGCAGCTGTGGCGTGAAACAATACCGATACAATCAACAGCGTGCACTGCCCAAAGCAAACACTATCCCGCTGGGCTGGGCTGGGCTGGATCTTTCATTTCTTACACCTTCTAAAAACAAGCACTTTCATTTAAATTCAGATCCACGTTTTGCTTTGCTCTATGCTACTGAACAATCAGCCTTTTATTGCGCGGGCGTAGCAAGCAAACGCAAAAAATGCATTTTACTAAACCAGCGCAATAAACTGAAGACGACACTATGTAACTAGGCGTGCCACACTGTCAACACGCCGCTTACTTCGTGTGTGTGTGATCAGCGTCACTTCGAGGCTCTGCTGTTAACATCAACGCGCTTCACAAAGTCAAGTCGTTACTTTCTTGGAGAGACACCACAAGAGATACACTTTAAACCAAAGCGAGCCAGCTGAACACATGCACAATGCACGGCTATATAAGGCGCGCCCGCACCGCCTCATCCAGAGAAAGCGATGCACAAATAAAGGGGTTCAAAGGAGGGAAAGAATCCAGTTGAAGTAACGGGACAGGAGGTGCGCGTACTTCCTTACCTGTGCCGCTTCAGCGCCAGTGCCCCCTCCTCTCTCCGGCGGGTTATCCAGCACTTTGTCTCGGTACAGGGACCACAAGCCCACGTTTGGCAGGAAAAGGATCGCCGCGATCAGCAGCCCTGCGATCTGGAGCAGCCTCTTTTCTTTCCGTCTCATTTCTACTCGTGAGAGGCGAAGATCAAGCGCTCCTGTAGCGTCTAAACTCGCCCCAGCTTCAGGTTAAAATAACTTTCTCGAGAGAAGAAATTACAGATAGCGCAACTAACTAACGAACTTCCGCTGAGAGGAGCGAACCATGCCGGGAATAGGGGGGGTGCCTGGGCAAATTAAAGACTTCTGTTTGGGATTTTGAAAGATCATTTGAACGTATATAAACCTGGCTGTGCTATGTAATTGGTTTTATTGGTGTAAAAACACGACGTTTCTCATTATATTATCTGTGACTCGTTGACACGAGCAACGCGTTGCTGCAGTAACCCCTCGTCGGTATGCCAATCCTCTGTAGCTACTCGTACTATACGAGTTACTCTATAAACAGTAACTGATTGACTGGAGAGCTGCTTAAGAAAGCGGGCGGTCACAGTTTTGATTTTTTATTTTTTTTATTACAGACCAGAAAAGCGACACCTGTTGATTTGCTTACTTGTTTTATCAGAGTTTTATGTTGAGCAATGTTTCTTTTTACGCACAGTTACTTTTTTAAAAACAACATTGCAATGACAAAAATGTTTTCAGCAGTCTGGGTGCATTCTTCTTCTTCATAATAATAATAATAATAATAATAATAATAATAATAATAATGCTTTAAGCACACGCCAGATTGCTGTTTTAAAGCCGCTGCCACTCGTAAAGATAAGCACAAAGCAGTTATCACGTCTAAACATGATGCTAACACAGTGATTGCGCTGCAGGTGCCCTGATAGAGTAAGATGTTTCAAACCTTCATT
The DNA here is from genome assembly GCA_030684275.1 of Acipenser oxyrinchus oxyrinchus. Lineage (NCBI taxonomy): Eukaryota > Metazoa > Chordata > Actinopteri > Acipenseriformes > Acipenseridae > Acipenser > Acipenser oxyrinchus. Next base: position 361,407 of record CM060268.1, read on the forward strand.
GCTCTCTCAGTAAACGCGCACATGGTCTGCTCGGGGTACAGATCCTCTGGGGATCGCTGCTTTCCACATGGTTTCACATGGCAGCAGTTTAAGTGGTGTATTCCCTTCGGCTCTGAAGGTTTTGCAACTGGAGCTATTCAGCGACTCGCTCTCAGTTTCACCCCTGACCCCCGAGCCAGCGCTAAAGCCAACACGCTAATAGACTCCCCGCGTGGAAGAGCAGCGGTGTGGGTGTGACCCGCAGAGACAGACCCAACAGCAGCCACGGGGTGCTCTGCGTGAGGTCTGAGCTTACCGGCTGTGAAAGAAACACACGAAAATAATGCGCAGAGACACACCCTCTCTCTACTTACAATGGGCCTTGTTTTTTTTTTTTTTTTTGTAGGTATGTACACTAATTAAGACAATCTGCTTTTCTTTTGTTTGAACGATCTAGGTGAGGCACAGATATTTAGGGATTTTACACTTTGATGCTTGTACCAAAGACCATGACTAAATACACGTACAGCCTTTAGTCTACAGGAGACGAGTCGTGTTGTACCTTCTGCGTCCACAAGGTGGCAGTAGCACAAAGTATCGGTCTCAAGACATTCATGTCAATAACGTCATGCACTTGAAATTATGATATATATATATGGTCATCTTTAAGCACTGAAAAGTACGGTGCTTGTGTTTTTTACCAGGAGTAATTCAAATCATTATAAAGGCATTATGCTACCCATTTAAGCATATCTAATGCTAATGCTAGCTCCCATAGTCTCTAAATGAGCTGCATGATCTATCAGGTCTTCACTATGCAAACAGGTGGCGTGACCAGCTAATGCCATAATCTGTGCTGTCAGCTCAACAGTTTAGTAATTATGTAATTACAGCCATTGGGCATTGCATGTGCTTTACCATGACGTCACTGTGATAAACCGTGCATGACGTGGACACAACTGGGCATGCGTGACAGTTTGACATGCAGGCCGGCTGTATTCTGCCAGCGGACAGCGGCAGCTCTGCCTGCCAGTACCCGCTTAATTAGGGAAGGCTTTGATCATCAAGTGGCGTGCATGCCGATTCAATTACGCAGCGTGTGCACAGATGTGTTATCTAGGAAGACAAGGCAAATGCATTCATCTGAACAAGCCCTGTGCTCGCGGGCACCTGTTGTTTTCTTATTGATCATCACTCCCTTGTATTTGAAGAGCGTTTTAACTTGAGTCCTCCTCTCATGCAAGCTGTACGCAGCTGTACCCATAGAGCGGAGGCACCGCGGCAGAGTCCATAACGACCGAGAGATCCTTCAGAACGAGAACGCGAGCGAGACAGGCAGGGGTGTCAGTTCCGCTTAAAACAAGCGACATTGGGCTTGCCTGTGCAGGCAGTCGCTTACAGCACCTATTCGGGGGGTTTCTTGTTCCTGGTCGTTTATGTCAAAAAGTAAAAAAAAACAAGAAAAACACGTAACACATGTCTGTGGTCAATGCATGCATAAAAGTGTAGATTCCCGGTCTCAGCGCGCAACACAAGACTGTAACCCTCCCCGATTTCTGGTTCTGAAAGATTGGCAATTGTGACCATAAACGGGCCGTGGCTAGGGTGTCTCTTATTTTCTGTTCGGTTTAAAGAACAAGGTCGCTTTTTTTTCTGGGTTTATTAGAAGGGACACACAGAACGCGTGTGGTGTGTGCAGCTATGGAGTCCCGTCACAGTTAGGATTTCACAATCAGAGGCGTAGCTGCTGTTATTTTGGTAATGGTCAGGATTAGTGCATTCTGCAAAGCTGGATGCTTGGTACCTGAAGCAGATGTGTGATGCTCTGGTATATTGTGCTGATGTACTGTGTGTGTGTGTCCTGATGCCAGGTTACCACCGTGGCACATTAGCACGGTAATAATACCGTTTCCCAAGGTTATACCAGGAATTTACCATATTTCACCATGTCTTTGAAACATGCTCTACCATACCTGGCTGGACCCCTTTTAAGGTATAAATTACAGCACCCCTTTAAGGTATAGTGAATTACAGCATCCCTTTAAGGTATAGTGAATTACAGCACCCCTTTAAGGTATAAATTACAGCACCCCTTTAAGGTATAGTGAATTACAGCACCCCTTTAAGGTATAGTGAATTACAGCACCCCTTTAAGGTATAGTGAATTACAGCACCCCTTTAAGGTATAAATTACAGCACCCCTTTAAGGTATAGTGAATTACAGCACCCCTTTAAGGTATAAATTACAGCACCCCTTTAAGGTATAAATTACAGCACCCCTTTAAGGTATAGTGAATTACAGCACCCCTTTAAGGTATAAATTACAGCACCCCTTTAAGGTATAGTGAATTACAGCACCCCTTTAAGGTATAAATTACAGCACCCCTTTAAGGTATAGTGAATTACAGCACCCCTTTAAGGTATAAATTACAGCACCCCTTTAAGGTATAGTGAATTACAGCACCCCTTTAAGGTATAATTTACAGCACCCCTTTAAGGTATTTTTAAAGCGTTCACTACTATTTTTTGAAAGGAATAATTCATCCCTTTGAAAAATAGAAGTGTTAAAACACTGCATTCATTTCCATACCTTGTGAGGCACAAAGACCTCAGACATCCAACACCTTCAGATAGGTGTGAATACAACACAGGCTGCTGGCAGAGTAAAAATAAAACCAAAAGCTGCTTGCATCTGAAGTGGGAAAGCAAGCTGACATGACCCAGTAAAACACACAAGCAGACTCACTGATAATAGCAAAGTATTTGTGGGGTTGAGTATTTCAGGTTTTATTTTGTTATTGTGTTGGATCTGCTGACATCAGATCACACCTCAATTTACATTATGAACCTGTATGAGATCTATACAGATCTATAGAGATGTACAGTATAAAGAGATGCACAGATACAATCTGTACAGATCTATAGAGATGCACAGATA
>CM060268.1:366823-369323 GCA_030684275.1 Acipenser oxyrinchus oxyrinchus
GCAGTTCAAACCCAGGGCTTAATAACACCAACAGCAAGTTAATAAAGAAAACCAAACTACATTTTTTTTTTAAAATAAATAACAGCTATTGAAATGGATTCATTTTCCAGAGCCTTTTTTTTCCTATGTAGAATGGAAGTGAGCACTGGTAATGACTGCAATGACAGTAAATAAGCCTCTGTGGCCTTGGGCGCTCTCGTTCCTCTCGCGCTGTCATTTCTTATTGGGTAATGTATATTATTATACAAATTCTCTCCTGGGCTGCTGCGGCTTCATTACCCGTCCTCATGAACAGTCATCCTGGTTCACCTCATTGCAGAAATACGAACGTTAGCATCATTTTATTTGTGGGACACATATGGCCCTTGTAGCTTAAAGGCTCAAGATATTATTGGAATAGAAACAGGAGAGCCCAGCCCAGCGCTGCTGGTTTCTGTGCTTGGGCCCCTCTCTGGAGCAGGTCTCACTGTCTGGTACAGGCACTGGCATGCCACTGCTTCCCATGATTGTTGCTGAATAGTTGCACACTGCTTACAGTACATAGGTTTCATGGGTCAATTGACATGTCACAGCACGTGACCATACGCATTGGCACCCAATGCAGGCGGGAGGGTTTTTCTAACTCCGGCACCATTCTCCAATGTGTTGGGTTGTTGTGTCTCTAAGGCATTATTCTGAACTTTCACAGACCTGGATTCCTGCTTGGTCTGCTGTTTACCTGTTGCAGCGCATTTCTTATTAAAATACTCATGCGGGCACGACTGGGCCAGCAGCAGCAGCAGCAGCATTTCCATGAGGCCTGACAACAGTGTGCTTTTATTACCTCCCTGCATTAGCATTTAATAGATGCTTTTTAATTCCTCTTCTCACAGAGGGCAGCCGTGGCCTTTGCTTCTCCGAGCAAAGGTACAGTATGTTTTTCACGAGGTCTCTTGGAAAGAATGAAAAATATTTTTTTCATTCAATCTTTTGAACCAAAATTATTCCCTCCAGCTTTGTTATGCTAATGTGTTTTGTGTGTTTTTCCAGCAGAGAGCTGTTCTGGTAACACCTCACAGCTCTAGGTTGGAGCTGGCTCTCATGAATAAAGAAGGGACAGAGTGTGAGTCAGAGGCTGGGAGACTGTGAGCAGCTGGTAGTCACAGCTTGAAAACAGGCCGTGCATCCCGTGTTCTGCAGGCCTCTATAGCGCACCTGCGCTCGGTCAGTGCTTGAGAAACTATCAGAGCTGCACACCGCCTTGCTCTGAGCTGACCAGGCTGCAGTTCCACCCACACTGAACCTGATTATCATTGAAACTGCAGAGAGAGAGAGAGAGAGAGAGAGAGAGAGAGAGAGAGAGAGAGAGAGAGAGAGAGCGAGAGAGACTCTCTGCCACGCTGCCATCACAGCCCATCCCTCAAAACCTATGAGCCGCTTCGCACACTTCCTTCTTTTCAAATCGCTCTCTAAACAAATACAAGCTACCAGATTTCCCAGCTGACGCTGTCGATGCATCTTTAAACAGACTCTGATTTGCTTGAGCTGTCGTTTTCAGTACTAGAAAAGCATCCTGAAATGATAAATGTATATGACCTCTAAAGGCTCACTGCTGATGTTGTCAATTAGTGAGTTACAATGAAGTGCAGGTGAAACATCAATGCATTGTGGTGCTCCACAGTGATGTTTCAGTAGCACACGTTCTTCATGATAGGAAATGGAATGGGGGCGTATATGCTGTGCAATGCACATTCAGACCAGTTATGTGACCGAGAAGTCATCATTGCATTTCATTCAAGAGCAAGCACCAAGTCCGCCAAGCATTTCAGTTTCTAATCCTGCTCGGAAAGACAATTCTCACTTTGCTTTGAAGCTCAAGTTACACTAAAAGCAATTACTGGCAGACGTCATCCGACAATAATTGGTATAAATTGGCATTGAAAAACACACGCTGCGACTCGGCTTGGAGCTGCATCCGAATCCACTCTCCCTTCCTGTCCATCTATTCTGGAAGGATGAGAAATCATTGAAATAAAAGGAAAGTGTTTTTAAACTGAGAGCCGCTGTATTATTCATCAAAGGCGAGCCAGACGATCTCCCCTAATACTGTTCATCATCGCTGCTGAAAGGTGTGGGTGAGCATGACGACTTCAAAAGAGATGTTCCTTTGCTATTATAAACTACTGTAGACCTCGCCTCCATCAAAGAGGCCCCATTCTGAACTGAGGAGTCCAGAGAATAATGCAAAAGATTACAACGCACATGCAGGTACAAACCACAAAAAACAACCAGCACAGCGTTACTTTAAGAGAACACAAAACAACGGCCCCCTTGCTGCGTGTGGCCTTTGGAAGCGGCTGCTGTGAACATCAAGATATTCCTCATGCCTCCTTCCTTATAACACTGTGCACCAAGTCATCAACAGAAGCTCCTCCTTGTGATCTCAATCTGCAACACTGGAGCTGTCAGCGGTCGCGTTTAGCAGCGTGAGGTAGCGAAACAGAGAAAGCACATTTTCTAT
>CM060268.1:374323-414514 GCA_030684275.1 Acipenser oxyrinchus oxyrinchus
GAGTGAATCAGAAGAAAGTCTGTGCCTCACAGGCTCTGGAGCCACACTGCGCATCTCCTTCCCTTACAGATGAATGCAATAATGGCTTGAACTCAGACTCTCTGACTGAACTCTGCATGCACCATCAGTGAGGATGCTGCTGTGATGAGGAGACTGCAAAGAGCAAACAACACCAGGAGGAACTAATGGAGTGAGGAGCAGTGTGGAGTAGTGGTTAGGGGCAGCAGTGTGGAGTAGTGGTTAGGGGCAGCAGTGTGGAGTAGCGGTTAGGGGCAGCAGTGTGGAGTAGCGGTTAGGGGCAGCAGTGTGGAGTAGCGGTTAGGGGCAGCAGTGTGGAGTAGCGGTTAGGGGCAGCAGTGTGGAGTAGTGGTTACGGGCAGCAGTGTGGAGTAGTGGTTACGGGCAGCAGTGTGGAGTAGTGGTTAGGGGCAGCAGTGTGGAGTAGTGGTTAGGGCTCTGGACTCTTGACCGGTCGTGGGTTCAATCTCAGGTGGGGACACTGCTGCTGTACCCTTGAGCAAGGTACTTTACCTAAATTGCTCCACTAAAAACCCAACTGTATAAATGGGTAATTGTATGTAAAAATAATGTGTAAAAAAAATAATGTAATTGTATGTGAAAATAATGTGATATCTTGTAACAATTGTAAGTCGCCCTGGATAAGGGCGTCTGCTAAGAAATAAATAATAATAATAACTAGCTTTGTGAATGTGGGGCTCTGCATTGCTGCCTTCATCTGGGGTCTTTAACACACAAGACTTTAAACACTCATCCAGGACTCTTACCATGAACCACGAGAGAGAGAGAGAGAGAGAGAGAGAGAGAGAGAGAGAGAGAGAGAGAGAGAGAGAGAGAGAGAGAGAGCTACCCGCGGAGGATTGAGGCTTTGAACTCATTTAACTAGAGCAGCACAGTGAAGCTGCGATTTCTGATTCCCAGGAAGAAAAAGCTGCATTTCTACCCAATTTCATAATTTCTCTGTCTCTCCGCGGGCAAACCATTAGCCCACACTGCTACCTGAAATCATAAGCAATCTTCAAATTACTCTCAGTGTCGGTGACACGGCTGCTTCTGTGTCTGTCATTGTGCTCTTCTGAATGAGACACACTTAGCTGACCCTGCTGCCTGTCTCAGCACTGAACTTTGAGCAGCTCACAGCTTTGAACAATGCGTGCAGATGCAGCCTGGCAGAGAAGCAGTCTCTCTGAATAGGAAATGCACAGATGAAGCACTGCATCATTTTCACGTCTTGAATACTGAACAGACTCACAACAAGTCTATTGAAAGTCTTCAGCAATCTCTATAAAAGCGTAATAGCATTTTGGTAAGACGTGCACTTAGAAAAAAGTGACAATGTCATTATGCATCGTTACAAAGTACTTAAAGGGGAACTGTCCTCAAAATCACAAGGCTCTCTGAATGCTCTGTACGCAGAACACACGCGTCTCGCTGCGCCCATGTTGTTACAAAGTCAAGCGTTTGGCCAGTATTTCAGTTTTTGGGTCAGCTGGAAATGCAGGCCGTTGCCATATTGGATCCTTTCTGGCATTGCTGTTCCGTCATATCGCTGACGGCCCCCCCGCACCACGGAACACCAGGCAGGGTGAATGATGTCACAATGCAAAACGCTCGGGTGTAAAAATAACACAAGGAAAAACAGAAACAAAAAGTATGTTTGTGTGCCTGAGCCTTTAAACCAACAAAGGACGGCCATAACAAAACAACGGATACATAATCTAGGAAGGGGACACACGCTCAATAGAATACTGTGCTCCCAGGTAAAGGTGCCTGTACTGGAAGCCAGCTCCCACTACCTACTGCTTTTGTTTCTAGCTCCAGTTTTGATGAACGCATGCGATTGGCAATTAGAATTTTTATCTAGTGGTATAATCTGTATTCCAAATATGCAATTGTCCATTAATATCCCTTCTAAGCTTTAGTTCCATGCATATCTTTCCTGGCTCTTGTAAACGTGGGAGTGCACCTCTGGTTCTTGGTATGGCTCTGACTGCTGTATTTACTGCTGATTTGATCATGCTTCGTATTTTAAAAGCTCAGCGAAGGATCTGAGAAATATGCCTGTCTGATGTCATATATTATTGTGAGCTGCTATATATTGTTAATATGCTGGAGAGTCGGGTGTCAGGCTGCTTCGGGTTCACTTACTGTGATGATTTCCTGAATTAAAGGCAACATGTTTCATCACTGTCAGTCCTGAGCAGTGAGGATTTTCTTCACACAGAGCGCTGCTGTAGGCTGGCTTCAGAGAGATCCATCATGTGTCAGGAATGCTGTGACTGTACATAACTGCTGACACACTGTGAAAGGCAGAGAAGTTACACGAGTTTCCTTTTTCACTTCTAATGTAAAGATGCACACGTTATTATAAACTAAACGAGACACTGAAAAAGAACTTCTTTTCATGCATGGGATTTAAAAGGGGTATTTTATCATCATATCTTCTACTATTTCTCAATTGTTTTGTATATTAGATATTTTTATCTGTAAAGCTCTTTCAGGCGATTTATCACGAAAGGTGCGATATAGAAATAGAGATTGATTGAATGATTTATTAAGATCAATAAGACAGACACAAGCACAGGCTATGCTGGACTGCTGATCCCATTTCTGAGAAGGAGGCTCCATGTTCATGACTGCTGATCTCATTTCTGAGAAGGAGGCTCCATGTTCATGACTGCTGATCTCATTTCTGAGAAGGAGGCTCCATGTTCATGATTGCTGATCTCATTTCTGAGAAGGAGGCTCCATGTTCATGATTGCTGATCTCATTTCTGCGAAGGAGGCTCCATGTTCATGACTGCTGATCTCATTTCTGAGAAGGAGGCTCCATGTTCATGATTGCTGATCTCATTTCTGAGAAGGAGGCTCCATGTTCACGACTGCTGATCTCATTTCTGAGAAGGAGGCTCCATGTTCATGACTGCTGATCTCATTTCTGAGAAGGAGGCTCCATGTTCATGACTGCTGATCTCATTTCTGAGAAGGAGGCTCCATGTTCATGACTGCTGATCTCATTTCTGAGAAGGAGGCTCCATGTTCATGACTGCTGATCCCATTTCTGAGAAGGAGGCTCCATGTTCATGACTGCTGATCTCATTTCTGAGAAGGAGGCTCCATGTTCATGACTGCTGATCCCATTGCTTTGCTTTGTTTTCTGGGGTCAGCACATTCTGCACAGAAGCTCTACAGCTATTTAATGGTTTTCCCTGGAGCTGCACTCTTGTAGATTTTTTTTTCCTGTCTGGTCTTGAACGCTCTTGTGTGCATTTGTATCCTCGTAATAAGCAAAGGTCACTGACCTCTTAGACAGGGTTACACCTTCCTCAGGGGGCGTCACCCCCTGGCCTCAATCAGGTACCAAGTCAAAGACAGGCATTAGCAGGGCTAGGAGAGGCAGACTGCATGCCCAGTGTCTTTGCTAGAACACCTCTCTCCACATCTTCCAAAGCAGTGCTGGTGGAATGTGATCCGCTGTGCTCTGTGCAGGGCCGACTCTTTTAAAGAAGCACATGCTCCTTGTCACAGCAGTGCTTTCAGAACTTTGTAATCCACCTGTCTGGCATCATCCCGAGCTAGGCCTGCCTCGACTCCCACTCCTCCCCGCTGCCTGGTCAACCTTCAGTGATTAACTCAGCAATTGCTTCTCCTTTTCTATCTTTTTTATGCTCTCAATACTTGCCATCTGTCAGGAAACCTGCATGATATTAAATGAGCCAGAAAAAAAAGCTTAAAAAAAGGCATACAAATAAATCACAGACCAAACACCCCAACAACAAAAATATCAAATCACAAATCACATGTTCCATTCCAATACTTTCATGCTTTTGTTCATGAACGTTCATAGCTAGATTTGCTATCTGCCTATACCGATAGCTTAGTGACGGGCCCCTCTAAACACATCCCTAAACAGACTGCACTGTAGTTACGTAGTATCTTACTAGCCAGATACAGCGAACACTACACAACGCATTTATATGTCAGAGAAAACATGTTTTATTTGTATTTGTGACATTTGTGAAGCTGATACTGGGCAATCTGCCAAGTGGACGTGACGTGCTGTCCAATGCCTTCCATCTGCCTGTCCATCTGTTAAACACACGTACAGGATCGCCTCTGCAAACCCAGCTTCGTATCAACCGGTACTGATCACACAGCTCCTTCCAACTTAACATACCACAGAAATGGGGAGGAGAGAACGTGGGTCTAAAAGAACCACTAATGGAATGTCTTGCAAAGTGAGCTTTTAAACTGGTTACATGATCAAATCTATAAACACAAAATGAAAGCTCCGAACACGTCAGTAAACTTCAATCAATACATTTAATAAGTGACCCTAAAACGACCGACACCCTCAATCCCTCTGTTGCTACTCTGCTGTCTCTGTTTCTGCTGGGGATTAGAAATAATTACAATGATCTGGGCACAATATATTACAACGAAACTGAAGTCTGGAAATCATAAGCAAAGAAGTCACTGTTTGGCATGATTCATTGCACACTGAATACAAACGTGCCTTACCAGAGGCTATTAGTCTCAATTGTGTGTGCATCTGTTAGGAAAACACATCCCCTGCCTAGTTTATTAAAACGCAGGTGAATTACCAGCCAGTGCACCGCCATGTGTTACCCAGCACCTGCTGTTTGACTTCATTCAGCCTCACTCAGTGCAAACAGAACCTGTACAGGGAGGGAACAATACTATTGTGTCCTAAAGATAGAGTTGCATTAATGAATGAAGCTGATTATTTATTCATTAATATATTTAACAGGCTGCTTCATGTCAACTTTGTATTATACTTGATCAAGTCTGCTGAGCGAAATCCAGAAATAATTCACTCACAGTACTTTAGTTCTTTAAAAAGAGGTTCTGTCTTGAACACACAGGGTTCACCAGAGGAGAGCTCATCATGAAATCTGTCTGAATCCAACAGGAACACCACCTGGTTATCTGGTCCACTTTCTCCCAGCTCTGAAGTCATTCATTTTGATTTGAGCCGTGTTAATTCAGCATGATTTACAAGCGTTTACTGTCACTTCAGCTTCCCCTCCACCCATCCGTTCCCAATGAATTCACGGTTTATTCTTCACTAGTTCTGTCTGAATTCAAACCCTCTTACTCGCCCACCGCGGGATTGTGAGAAGAGTTAATTCATGCATGCTGTACGCTTGTTACAAAGGAATTAAATCCACGTTTAATTACCCGGAACAGGGGTTGAATTCACAATGAATGACTTCAGAACTCAGAGGCAGTGCAAGAGATATTCAGGTGTTATTCCTGCGGGATTCAGTCTGAATTCATTAGGAATTAACGCCCGTTATTTTAAAATGTTCCTGAAACGAGAGAGGATTACACACACAGTGTGCTTCCCACACAGCAAGCCTGCTAACAAGCACATCGTTTTGGTTGTGCAGTGTAAAGCATTCATTCATCAATGCATCACTCCTCTTCTGTACTGTATATTTCTGCTGATCAGGCATATGCTGCATCACTGCTTGATGTCTGGCATGCTGTTTGCTGATGGGGTGATTCATCACAAACACTCAGAATGTGTGCTTGGCACGAATGATATTACCTGCTTCCTTGGGGGCGGGGGAGCCCTCACCCAGTCTTCAGTTCCACAGTATGTCCTGAACGTGGGAATTCAAATGTCAATGTTCAATTAAAAGAACTCATTGAGAGGATGGGAGATTACTCGGACAAGTGCCGTCATTTCACTACAGTTAATTCAAGAAGGCCAGGACAGCTAAAAACTAAATGAAACGCTCAAAATATTTAAAAACAAGGTTCATTAGGAATCTTTTAACCTGGAATACTCCACAACGCCAGCAAGAAAAATACTACAATTACTGAGATCACGGCTCCTTCCTATCCGGACAAAACTAATAAACTGCATATGAAAATAAAATCAGTTCTGAAAATAGAGGCCAGCTGAATTAAAACTGTACCAGCTATCCACAGCAAAGTGCCCCCCCCTCCCCACAGGAATGTTGGCACAAATCATTACACTTCAGAGTTATAAAGGGTCATCAATTCTGTAGAAACAGCGTATGAATTATTGACAGCCTAGCGATGAGAACAGCAGCTTCTCTGCAGACGCGTGTCGTTAATAGTTAAAGCACTCAATTGTCCTGGTTATCTACAAACCATTTCTTATTGTGAGAGACAGAAGCTCCACTTATGAGCTCCTCTGTGGGGATCAGGAAAGGGAAATGCATTTATGTTCAGGGAGGTTTTTTTAAAAGCCTTTTTACATTACAATGGAATGGTTTGTTTTAAAAAAAAAAAAAAAAAGTCTTAAAATAGACAGGCCGATTGGTTTTGAGAAACAGATGAGACACACAGCTAAGTTATGCATGAAGTATTTCCATCTTGTCAGATTAAGACAGTATCTAAAGATATATCGTGCCCTGAACACTCAGATAATGTCAGCGCACCCTTCTTTCTAACTTCTCAAGATCATCAGCACCGAGAGCCGATGCTTTCTGTCTGGAAGTCAATCATGATCTGCAACACGCCACTCAGGACCTGCAACCAGCGCTTCACTGCTCTGATCAAATCCGTTTCAGAAGGGTCAGCTTGTCATTCTCACAATCATTTCAGAAACCACACAAAGAAGAATCTCTTTGCACAATGCTCAAGGTCGTTGAAGCCAATTAGAGTATGTGGCAGCGGTGGACACAGGATATATTATCACACACAGAGCAGTCTGGACAGACAACACAGGATATATTATCACACAACGAGAAGTCTGGACAGACAACACAGGATATATTATCACACAACGAGAAGTCTGGACAGACAACACAGGATATATTATCACACACAGAGAAGTCTGGACAGACAACACAGGATATATTATCACACAACGAGAAGTCTGGACAGACAACACAGGATATATTATCACACACAGAGAAGTCTGGACAGACAACACAGGATATATTATCACACAACGAGAAGTCTGGACAGACAACACAGGATATATTATCACACACCGAGAAGTCTGGACAGCCCAAAGCTGACCATAAAAGTTGTATAAAGCAGCAGAGTACAGAGAATGAATTCACACTACCTGCTGCCACTCGTCTTTCCTCTTTGATGGAATAGGAGAGTAATGTTATCTATCTCTGCATGTCAAGGGGTCGGAATAAATCTGTTACAGCCAGCAAGATAAAACTTTGAATTACTGCAACTCAATTCCATTGTGCCTGGGCAGTTCAACAGCAGAGAGCGAGAGAGAGAGAGAGAGAGAGAGAGAGAGCGAGAGAGTGAGAGAGAGAGAGAGAGAGAGAGGTTTTGCAAATGTAAGATGTTTCAACCCGAAGTGATACTAAGTGGATCCCTCAGAGATGGGTAGAGCAGGAGTTGGAGATTGTCTAATACTGTATTCAGTTAGTTTGAAAATGTATTTTATTTGGCTTCAGGGAGATTTGTCCTGACTTGACCAAGTTTCCTGTGAGTTTTATGTGAGATAAGGTATGTTGGTGATGGAGGCTGTAACCCATATTCCTGGAGCTCCCAGATGGTCAAGCTGCTGGTTTGGATAAAGCCGTGCTTTATTAGTCAAGCTGCTGGTTTGGATAAAGCCGTGCTTTATTAGTCAAGCTGCTGGTTTGGATAAAGCCATGCTTTATTAGTCAAGCTGCTGGTTTGGATAAAGCCGTGCTTTATTAGTCAAGCTGCTGGTTTGGATAAAGCCGTGCTTTATTAGTCAAGCTGCTGGTTTGGATAAAGCCGTGCTTTATTAGTCAAGCTGCTGGTTTGGATAAAGCCGTGCTTTATTAGTCAAGCTTCTGGTTTGGATAAAGCCGTGCTTTATTAGTCAAGCTGCTGGTTTGGATAAAGCCGTGCTTTATTAGTCAAGCTTCTGGTTTGGATAAAGCCGTGCTTTATTAGTCAAGCTGCTGGTTTGGATAAAGCCGTGCTTTATTAGTCAAGCTGCTGGTTTGGATAAAGCCGTGCTTTATTAGTCAAGCTGGAGCTATAGATCAAACAGGCCTGCAGTGCACGACTCTGGTCCTCCATTCTAGTCCAGGTCTTTATTCCTACCAGGTCTGCAATTCCAGTTCATTGAACCTGCTTAGGATGCGTTTAAGACCCGACTGGAACAAACCCCCACCAGCTACAATGCACCCGGGGGTCAGAGCTGTGCAGTGACACACGGCATCAGTTTGCAATCGGTTACAGTGGCTCATATGATTTCCATGCAAGACTACGGTACTTCCAAACCGCACAGTCTCCATTACAATTTGACAGTACGTTACATTGCTATTTAAAACTACCTGAAACTGAGGGGGCGGGTTTTCTGTCGGCTGCCAGATCCAAACCTTCACCATGTTTGCTCTTAGACCTCTCATGGAGTCATTAATACCACACTCTAACTTCCCAGCCTTGAACAGAAAATCAACTTGCACAATACTTCATTCATATCAAAAGCACCAAGTTTATTTCATATATATTATACACACACACACACTGCTGTGCACAAGTCTTAGACTTGATGCATTATGAGCATCAACAATCTACTCAAAGCCTCCACTAGTGTTTTCTATTATTATAACAACCTTGACTTGGTTGTTGATTTTCAAAGTGTGGTATCCGAAGCATAACCAACAAGCACAGAGAAACATCATCTGTTTTTATATATGTATATATATATATATATGTACATAGTGCTGGGTACAATGGATCATCAAGCAACACAAAAAACAAACAAAGCAAGCTCATCCACTCCTGCCAATTCAGAACATAAATCTCCAAAACACTGAATCCATCGAGCAGCATTAACAATAAACCTGCATCTGCTTCAGCTTAATGAGGCACAGCTCGGATGATACCACACACACACAGACACACACACACACACACAGACACACACACACACAGACACACACACACACACACACAGACACACACACACACACAGACTGACACAGAGACACACACTCTCACACACTGACACAGAGACACACACACACACACAGACTGACACAGACACACACACTGACACACACACATACACACTGACACAGAGACACACACTCTCACACACTGACACACACACACACACACTGACACAGACACACACACTCTCACACACTGACACAGAGACACACACACACACACAGACTGACACAGACACACACACTGACACACACACATACACACTGACACAGAGACACACACTCTCACACACTAACACACACACACACACACACACACACACTGACACAGAGACACACACACACACACTGACACAGAGACACACACTCTCACACACTGACACAGAGACACACACACACACACACACACACACACACACACACACACACACACACTGACACAGAGACACACACACACACACTGACACAGAGACACACACTCTCACACACTGACACAGACACACACACACACACACACACTGACACAGACACACACACACACACACACACACACACACACACACACACACACACAGACACACACACACACACACACACACTGACACACACACACACACACACTGACACAGAGACACACACACACACACACACTGACACACACACACACACACACACACACACACACACTGACACAGACACACACACACACACACTGACACACAGACACACACACACACACACACTGACACAGAGACACACACACACACACACACACACACTGACACACACACACACACACACTGACACACACACACACACACTGACACAGACACACACACACACACACACACACACACACACACACACACACACACACACTGACACAGAGACACACACACACACACTGACACAGAGACACACACTCTCACACACTGACACAGAGACACACACACACACACTGACACAGAGACACACACACACACACTGACACAGACACACACACACACACACTCACACACTGACACAGACACACACTGACAGAGACACACACACACTGACACAGACACACACAAACACACTGACACAAAGACACACACACACACTGACACAGACATTGACACACACACTCTCACACACACAGGTGAAAATCCAATTAACTGACTGACTTTCAGAAAAACTGTATCATCTGCTCTAGAAATGTAGTTTTATCGTTTATGAGGCTGACAGATTATTATTATTATTATTAGTTGAAAGGGATTGTATATTTACAGTTAGTTTCAATATTCTCTATTCTGCTGACATTTAAATCTGGCGGAGGCCCTGTTTAATAACCCAGGTAGACGAGGTGTGCAGAGCATCAATTATCCGTAACAATTTCATTTGCATGTTTTATCAGGGCCCTACCCACTTCCAGAAGTTACACACAGGCTGGCAGAATGTGTTTTTATGCACTTACAAGTACCATACCAGTATGAGCAACGACTCCTGAGCACCCCCATATTCGAAACGGTTGCTTTTTTAGATCAATTAAACAGCGGCTGAGAGCTTCTAAAGGACACAGCCCTGCTAACTGCTGCTCCCGCCTTAGCAAATCTGACGTTGTCATTAGAGGGAGTTTGCCTGTGGGAGTCCAAGATATCTCAAAAATCACCCCACGCTCTGGAGACGTGACAGCTTTCCAAGCCCTGCTATTAGAGTATTTGAACTCCCCTTCACTTCAAACATATCAGGCTTGTGTCATCCCACAAAGTCATCTGCTTTCAGAACATCTCCAAAAAAAAAAAAAAAACCTGAAAATGTTCCAAGGTTCTAGTTTTTTAATTCTTTGTTGCAAGGTTCTAGCTTTTGAATTCTTTGTTCCACGGTTCTAGTTTTTGAATTCTTTGTTGCAAGGTTCTAGTTTTTGAATTCTTTGTTCCAAGGTTCCGATCAAACGGAATGCCCCTCTCTTTTGATCACCGCTGTTTGCATTCATTTAATTTCTCTGCACACTGTCCAAAATAATTATTTTGTGTTTGTTTGTTTGCATAGCTTTATTTATCGCTTCTCCCAGCAGATGTTTTTCAGTTCGTGTAAGGAATATCTAAATGCAGGATTCCTGTCTCTCCCCTGGCAAACTGTTCCTGCTGATATGCTTCCACCCTGCTTGATCCGTCTTTAACAATGCTTCTTGTGCCACTCCACACCTGGGAGAAGTGATGGCTCCACAAACTGTAATCACCTCTGTGCCTGGCACAGAGAGGGCACCGCGTCTGCCACTGCATTTATACTGCTGCAGTCAGCCTCTAGCTCTTAACTCTACTGCAGTGTTACATCTCTGATAACAAGTCTTAGATTTAGAAGCAGCGCGGCTCTATAAATCAACAGAAATGGTGGTATGTGATGATATGAATGCAACATGATATTCCAGGCCCCTAAATTCACAACAAGGCAGTAGATGCCTGCTGACACAATTAAGAGCCTTTCCCAGATCACTGATGGAAACGCTGTATTTCTGTGAAACTAATTTTCTTGCTAAATAGCTTCTGTGTTGTAGAAAGGAGCTGGATGAAATGACACACTCCACAGCAGAGCCACAGTTACTATCAGCTTTACTGAGCCGTTCTGATTCATTGTGACATTCTCCATTAAAACATGACAATATCATGCAAGCGTGGGCGAAGCAATTAATGTGGAATTGTTACAGTCAGTTCTTATACAAGGACATAGTTGTACATGCCCCTTGGAGGTGAAGGAATAGAGAGGCATATTCTTAATGAGTTTAAGCCAGCATTTAATGTACACTGCTGTTTATTGAAAGGAGCAAACACACCTGTTCATGTCAATCCAGGTTCTTAAACACCATCAAGCCACTAGGTTCCCATTCTGTAACATTAACATCAGAAAACCAGGAGGGGATTAGAGACCGGAGTCAACGCTTTGCAAACATCACCGCGGCATCCTAACTTGAGGAGATGCCTGCAGACCATGAAAAAAAAAGAAAAATCACATGCCGGCACACTGTTCTGCAGCAGGTACTGGCTCCAGACTAGCAAATTAAACGAAAGATTCAAGGACACCAAAATGTGTCCAATTCGTTTACTACTTTTATGACTTGATCAGTTTGAAAATGCTCCAACCGTGAGAACTACTGTAACCCGATACTTGCAGTGCTTACTTTCCCAAACTAACTGTACTCAACGTTATTTTTTTCTGTTACAAGATGAAGTTATTTCAGCTCTAACTGACATCTTAACTGCTATAAAGGGCTCCATTATCACAGCACTCTCTTCAAGGC
Organism: Acipenser oxyrinchus oxyrinchus; assembly: GCA_030684275.1. NCBI lineage: Eukaryota > Metazoa > Chordata > Actinopteri > Acipenseriformes > Acipenseridae > Acipenser > Acipenser oxyrinchus. Next base: position 386,522 of record CM060268.1, read on the forward strand.
CCATTGAATAATGAAGTCCAGCAGCTTTTCATTGTATTCTGAACAAAAGCAGTTTGTGCTTCAGCATGCACGATTACATTGATGGGTCTCTAACAAGTCTGACATAACAAATAACTCTGGTTATCTCTGTTTTGCATGATTCCTCCAAGTTAAACCTCATATAGCGGTTCAGTGCACTAATCTCTCTTACAGATATGCTAATGGTTTGTAGGAGTCTGCCGTTCCCTCTCTTCAGCGGCTGCATTGATGAGCCCGACCACGTAGTCTGGACTCAAGTCAGAGTCCATCTCGCTGTGCTGCAGGGCTGGAACAGGGAACTAGAGCAGCAGCCGGGTCATGCAATCAGTGAAGTGTTTTTACAGGGGATATGTTGCTGATTTGATTTTCAAGTTCAGCGTGGAAACGTACATGCAACTACGTTGTTGTCTCAATGGAACATGGCATTTTTACTTCCTGGAGACAATGTTCATGCGTTGACAGGAAGAAAATAAAATCTTATTAAAATGGAGAAAAGCACACCTGTTGTTATTGCTTCCATTTACGTTCCAGCGTCTTCAGAGTGATTGGTGTATAATGGAGTGGCAAGGTTTCCGTTCTGCCCCTGTGCAAGAATGATTATCATGCTCACAGCACACCCGCGTAATGAAGTTCTCCATCAGCCTGAATTGTGATTATCTGCATGCACTGATATCGTAGATGAGTTTCATAATAGGAACTGATTGGGATGTACTTATTAATGCATCAGTATGCATTCAATGACTGCATGGTTATTATGAGTTTCCAAAAGCCATTGCGCTTTAATGAACAATTCTCCCGTGGGGATATCATTGAAGCAGTTCTCCATGATAAGGGGCACGGCCATGCTCCTATCACAAGCAGGTTAAACAATGGTGAAGATTTGTAATAGTACCTGCCTGGGGGAATGACTGGTACCATGTTTCCAGATCATGGTATAAACGTGCTTGCTGTCTGTCTGGGTTCAGTTCTTAACATTAAATCCCAAATGATTGAACCCCACCCAGGTTGTAGATTGTCCTTTAATGAAATGTCAGTTTAGTGCGAGGGAAGATCAAGCCTTCCCAGCAGTTAAAGATCAGCTTTCTCTGCCATTCTCGATTTCTTCCCTCAAGCTCACAGTGAGTGATCTTGAGAGACTGGATCTTCTTTGATGCTGTTTGATGTCTTGTATCATACATAACGGCACTTCTAGAGCCTTTCTCCTTCGTTCGTATTCCTGGTTAAAATATATATAAATGGGAGGCTTGCCGCGACTCCAGGGGGGTTGGCATGTCTGGCTCCATTTCCCTTGGCATCAGTTTAACAGCTGCTTTACTCAATGCCATTACGGGAGCTTCTCGATTTTATATTGCGTGACACTGAAATTAAAAAAGCACTGCAAACAGGACACAGATTACCAGGTGGCACAGACGGTTAGAAACAGTTAAACATGTACTTTATTAACACAAAAACTAGCCAACAATAAACCTGCCCGGGTACATTTCTACATGACACACTGGCATGGTCTGGTCTTTGTTGGTTAATGCATAAAACTACATACAGAAATACTACATACAATACACACACACAACCCATTCATTTATAGAAAAGCCATAAAGAAAACTGTACGAAATATACCTGAATATACATGTGTTAAAGGATGCAGGTTTAGGCTATTACACAATACAGTCACCATACTACAAAACAGCACGTACAAATACATCCTTCTTCTAGACACACTGAATAATGTGCAGAACCAATACCATCAAAACCATGCTTATAAACGTATGAAAAATCCCTGGATTTAAAAGTATTTAAAAAAGACAAATGTGTCTACTTGAGGGTCATGCTGGTTACTGTCATTTATAGAAGGCATTTGGCACATCCTATTAACATGCCTGTTCTTGTACTATTTCATTACACAGTCCATTATTTTACAGGCAGTAAGGCTGCTGGAATGGAATGACCTCGCAACTAAATTGCTCTACAGTTCACTCTACACAAGTTTAATAAGCTTCAGTCTGCTCCTAACTAACCCATCCACTTCATCCTGGAGCATCAGGGCTGACCTGGCAGGTGTATTCTATTCAGCAGGGCAGCTAAAGCACAAACACGGTACTTTTTCAAATACGTGTCTGCAGAAGTGTTTCAGCTAGAATGAACAGCTGTGAAATAATGATAATAATACAATTGATAGGATGACACACCTTTATCTTTAGGATCAAAAAAACACCCATTAGAAGAGTCCCTGTTATAGGCAGCGGTTTTATCTGACAAGGAAATCGGTTCTGTGCGTGCTTCTTTGTTGTTCTTTCCGCGCGGATGACAGTTGCCCAATTATTGTGATCCCTGTAAAAGGGTTTGCTTATTAAAAAGGACTCGCAGTCTTTTACAGCTATTCACTGGAATTTAGAAGAGGCTCAGGATCTGTACTGGTGTCAACACCTCCCTGGTATTTATAGAAATCGTGAAGTTTTAGAAGGGATGAAAAAAAAAAATTCTATTGCAATTCCTATCATCAAAACCTATAAGGGTGTCCCATCCCACAGGTTTAACAGGTACAATGAGATCATGAACGACTCCAGGGTCTGGATGGACGTTTAAATCGGTTCAATTAAAACCATTTAGATCAGGGTGGGAACGAAGTCCAGTGAAACACCCCAAAACAGTGTTTACACATTAAAGGGGTTCCCACTGCACGGCTACGTCTTTGCTGACGAATGCTTCATGTACCGTTCGGGGATTTCACTGCTGCAACGTCTCATCACAAGCATCGCGAAAGGAATTAAAACCACCATCTGGAGAAATAAAAGCACACACACTTCATCACAGCTGATCACATCAAAAAGGATGTCAGCTTCGCACTGCGCTGTGCCAGCCTTTTAATCACGCAGAGCCCAGAGGACAGAAGGGCAGTCAGATCACTTTGTTAAAGAGGTGTCCAGTTTGCTCCAGAAAGCCTCCTTCTGGAAGTGCTTCAGAAAGGCAGGTAAAGAGAATTCAATAAGAGCCTAAACACTACTGCAAATACAGCTCTCCCTCGAGGATGCATTTACTACTGCAAATACAGCTCTCCCTCGAGGATGCATTTACTACTGCAAATACAGCTCTCCCTCGAGGATGCATTTACTACTGCAAATACAGCTCTCCCTCGAGGATGCATTTACTACTGCAAATACAGCTCTCCCTCGAGGATGCATTTACTACTGCAAATACAGCTCTCCCTCGAGGATGCATTTACTACTGCAAATTCAGCTCTCCCTTGCTATTGCACCATTCAAGGATGCACATCTTACTTTGCCAGCTGACAGACATGGATAGCAACGTAAAGACTGAGCACCGGTTGTATGGTTTCCTTACTGGAAAACACATGTTGTATCTTCATTTCTGAGAATGACTAAAACTAATCTCCATTTCTTACCCCTTTCATTTCCTGTCAGATCGTTTCATTAGTAGAAACAGCTGGTAGTACGAAAATGCACCATAAAATGTGTACAACAGCACCACCAAATGGGTATTGCATTGCATTATCTTGAAGAGTAAAATTATATTATATATATATATATATATATATATATATATATATATATATTACACACACTTTAGCACCAACAGAAAGAATGAATAAATAGATAATGAAACTAGAAATATACATATCACTGATTAATTGTGTGTTTTTCCTATCATTTTTATCTATCTTTTTAAATGTTAGCAGTTTGCTCTTCCTGAAAATTAAAATGCACTGGACTAAAAAGATTAAACCCGACACCAACCCTTCACTGCTCACAGCATCGCAAACCTAATGACTGGGTCTGCCTGCCAAGTGAGCGGAGAATGGAGCAGTTTACATATATAAAAGCAGACGGGAGAGAAGACGACTGCTGCACGGTGCTGTCCGGCATGTTAATAAAGCACATGTTTCTGCTCGCTCGGGTCCAACATGACAGCGGTCGATTCCTCTTGCTCTGAATGACTGCTGCTGCTGCTGCTGCTGCTGCTGGAAGCCGTGTCCATGTCTCGCTGGTTGTGCGATGCAGGATGGACCGACGCCTGCACTGCTATTTCCTGGCCCTGCTGAGGGGTGACAGCGTCCTCTCCTGACTCGATGGTGAAGACCCTGTCTGGACAGCCCCCGATGGCCCGGCCCCCTTTGCCTGCCTGCCGCGGGTGCAGCGGGTCGTCCACGCGCACGGCTTCGAAGATCTCCTCCACGAAAGCCCTGCAGTTGAGGATGAGCGGAGGCAGGGGGATGCTCCGAGCCAGGTCTTCCATGTGCCGGGCGAACTCCATGGTCTTGTACTGGGTCACCTTGGCCAGCTCCAGCGTTTTGGCCGTGGTGATGATGGGGATGCGCTTGGCGATCTCGAAGGCCTTCTGCAGCTTCTCGGCCCCCTCCGTCCGGAAGAAGTCGTTGATGGCCTGCTCGGTCTTGCGCAGATGGCTGCTGATCATGCACAGGCGGGTGACGTTGAGGACCATCACGATGGTGAAGGCGACCAGGCACACGATCACGTAGTACAGCCCCATCACACCGTGGGTGGAGATCACACGCAGGGTGATGGTGTAGTTTGAGCTCCCGGAGGAGCTGTGTACAATGCAGGTGTAGCGACCTCGGTCTTCAAAAGCAACCACAGTGATGTTCAACACTCCCCTGTCCACAACCAGCCACTTTCCTCCTGAAAACACAAAACATATACACTCAATATAGTCCTTCCAAAGGGGCTGGACACATCCACACACTCCTCCGTTACACATGGCAGCACTGCCAGTGAAGGAGGAAGCTTCTCACAATGGAAGTCCTTAAATGTTATATATCCTGACTGGCATGTTACATAAAGACGACCAGCACTCACTTTACAGCTTTTAAAAAGTAATTTATTATTATTATTTGAAGATGCGACGCTAGTGCGGGTCATCTTCTGGTAACATGTAATATTTCTCTTTGACTCAAGCCCCCGTAGTGATTGCTGTGCATTGAGACTCCAAGTGTTCTCTAGAGTTGAGCAAGCCCTTTGATAATGTATTGAGATATACCTGGCTTGTGAATACAGGACATGACGTAGGAAGCATGACACGACATCTTACCTGCTTCTTCAGCTTCCTCCAGCATCTGTCCCTTGGAGTTGAACCAAACAATGCGTGCATCCTGACCTCCAGTAACATCACAGGCTATCACAGCACTGGAGCCTTCCCTGACAATGACGTCACGGCGCGCTGGCAACCGCGCGAGAAGTTGTAAAGGAAGCGCGGTCTCGTTGCGTTGTTGCTCTCGGGCCCACTGTTCTGTGGTATTCTGTGCTTTACCTTCAAGAGCAAACGCTAGCAAAGCGCAGAAAGCAAGCGCCCAAACCATTGCAGCGGTGTTGTGTTTCAGCAACATCACAGCTAGGAGAAGTTACTCAATCACTTATGAAAAAAAAAAAAAAGTGTGTTCCCATGAAACAAGTGCAACATAAGCTATGCAGGGAGTCTTCAACATGTGATCTTTTCTGGAAAAGAAAAAACAGAAAAGCACTAATTACTCTACTACAGTTTAATTACAGCATCGCATAGTACAAATACATGCATACAAATATATTTGACTTCAGCATTCAGGACCAGCAGGAACATTACCATCCGATGCACTATTTAGTTAAAGGTTCAGTTCATATGAAGCAGCTCGGGTCGGTACACATCACTCACACAACCGGCTACCACATTTTTCATCCTTTACCTTTATTATATATGAATATAAAGAAAAACGAAACAAGGAAAATAACACAATTCCAAACTTACTTACAAAAATATAAAATTAAATACAGCTGTACCTAACACAGGCAACTACAGCACCAAAAGGCAAACCCGCTTTTAATCTCTTCTATCTTCAACACTGCTTCATTACGCAACATTTCTGTAACTTCTCTGTCTTCTTTATCCAAAACCCAGACACCTTCTTCAACAGAACTAACTGAACTGAACGCCATGTTACTCCTTCACTCAACTTACCTCATTTACAATGACTAACCCCACCACTAACCCTACCCATAAAACGAACTCTCTTACTATTACTTCAACCCCATCCGTTTCGCACCCTGTAGCGGCCTCTAGTGGCTACTAGTACATCCGGCGTTCACCGCCTGAACCGAAAGGGAATACGCAGTAATATTGACACATTAACCGAAAGTTGCCAATAAGCGAAAAGCCCCCGTTTTCAAGCGTATTTATATGGAACGATATATACTATAGTTGTACAAATATGGCAGTGAAATACATGTGTGTTAAATGTTACCGTTAAAAATTAACATGCTTAACACGAAATACCCAAACATAGAACTGTTTACTTCCCGTGTGTGTAAAACACGCAAAACAAAAAGGAGTAGGCTTAAATGATACTTCAATTGTCCTTACAACGAGTAAAGCAAAAATATGTGTTGTAATACTTACAATCAATTCTAAACAACACAGTTTTAAAATAAGAAACTGTCCAACGTTGTCTGCTTTTTACAATGTACCACCTCCCGCTGTAAATCCATCTCGCTTTTGCGTGCAGTTTCGTATCCAGTTTCAAAGCCACGATTCTGCCTCAGTCCGGTTTTTACACAGTTGTGAAGTTATAAAAGCTGCATAAATCATGCAAGGGCGCTCTGTAGCGCTGGCAACTAGAAATAAGTCGTCAAATAATAGCGGCGTGCAGAAATAATATCAGAATTTAATTAACATTAAAGTCTACGGGACGGGATTGGTCCCTGGGAAAATGTTGTTAATAACCGAGAGTTGACTTTATTTATTAATAACCGACATCTACTGTATACATTACATGAATAAATTCATAATTTCTGTATTTTCCTCAATTTATTTTTTTTAAAAAATGACCTATATTAAACTCGACAGGTTGTAAATACACACACAGCACTCGTTTAACAAACACCCGTGTGGCTTGAAAAAACATGCACACTGTGATCAAACATACCGATATAGGGTTATTCACAAACAAGCAACAATGCTATACAGTATCCTGACATCAGGCCAGTTTAAAAACGAGAAACACATTCATTACCAAAACAATAACCCGTACCATCGCCTTCTTCCGCCTTCTTCCCTGTCCAGCCGGAAGCGGAAGCCGCGTTTGAACTGCGCACGTCCTGTTTTTAAACTGATAGAGTGAAAACATTTCCAAGCTGAAGTGACGTGGCTGCGGGAGTTCACGGTACTCGCAGGGCGTTTCGAAAGTACACTGTACAGGTAGGCAACGCTGTGTTTTGTTACTTCATGCGTGCTTTTGTAAGGATAAAATGGGGTTAATAATATTATAACACGCAGGTCAAATGAATGAATGTGGTCAAACCTAAGTCGCTGCTGTAGAGTCAAGATCATGTTGGGTTTTACTACAGTATACAGTCTGGCCAGGGATTGAAGGGTTTGAGTAATGCAGATTGCATTTGCCTCCTCCTCCTCTTTCTCCTCCTCCTCATCCTCATCATCATCATCACAGATACAGTAAATTTACACAGCCTTTGGATTCAGTCAGAGTCACGTACAACGACAGAGAACTATACCCAACAACACTGCCGTGGCGCACAGGAAGCGATTGCAGTATTATTTCAACGCTGGCTGTAATATATGAGCGAAGAAATGATGTCCTTACATATAACAACGCGAACACAAGCCATGCCGATACCCCCTTTGTGTCGCACTAGTCTGTACGCTTTCCTACGCACGGCACAGTTTGAAGGGCCGGTTATTTGGATGTGGAATTCGGATAATCCTTGCATGTTAATTCGTTTGCATTTCTTGTGATTTTCTGTTATTATAGCAAAATCTGAAAAGGGTATTTATTATATGTTTGTATTGTATTCATATTTTTTTTCTACCAATCAAAATACTGTTTTTCTCCAGGAATGTTTCAGGATGTCTGAAGCAGAGAACGGCAGTGTCACAGGGGTGACATGTGACAGCCAGGAGCTCTCCCTGCAGAGTGATGATGCTGTCGGGGGCTCTATAGAGAGCGAGGCTGGGTCCAGAGAAAAGGGTGGCACAGCGGTAACTGCAGTCAGTCTGACCCGGAAAAGACCTGAAAACACCCCCCCTCTCTGTGAGCCCCAAGAGCCGTGTGAGGAAAAGCAGATACAGAGAGATGCACGACAGGTAACAATGGTACAGGTGTATGAAAAGCAGACACAGAGATGCACGACAGGTAACAATTGTACAGGTGTATGAAAAGCAGACACAGAGATGCACGACAGGTAACAATTGTACAGGTGTATGAAAAGCAGACATAGATGCACGACAGGTAACAATGGTACAGGTGTATGAAAAGCAGACACAGAGAGGTGCACGACAGGTAACAATGGTACAGGTGTATGAAAAGCAGACACAGAGATGCACGACAGGTAACAATGGTACAGGTGTATGAAAAGCAGACACAGAGAGATGCACGACAGGTAACAATGGTACAGGTGTATGAAAAGCAGACACAGAGATGCACGACAGGTAACAATGGTACAGGTGTATGAAAAGCAGACACAGAGAGATGCACGACAGGTAACAATGGTACAGGTGTATGAAAAGCAGACACAGAGAGATGCACGACAGGTAACAATGGTACAGGTGTATGAAAAGCAGACACAGAGAGATGCACGACAGGTAACAATGGTACAGGTGTATGAAAAGCAGACACAGAGAGATGCACGACAGGTAACAATGGTACAGGTGTATGAAAAGCAGACACAGAGAGATGCACGACAGGTATCAATGGTACAGGTGTATGAAAAGCAGACAGAGAGGTGCACGACAGGTAACAATGGTACAGGTGTATGAAAAGCAGACACAGAGAGATGCACGACAGGTAACAATGGTACAGGTGTATACACAGTAATCCAGTCTCAAGGCATTTGTTTGTATTGTTTTTATCAACGTATTAAGTAATGAATGCACGTATAATTGCTCATTCCTAACCTGTATGCACTGTGGGTCACCAGTGCCACCTGGAATTGAAAACCTTTGTCCTCCAGTGGAGTTGCTTTGCCAGGCTTTTGCACTGTGTAGATTACAATTCTACAGGAAGCATATCTAAATGATGGAGGAGGTGAACTTGGTAGACCAGGCCTGCTACTTTGTGTTACTGTGAATCATGTGGATGTGTGTAGTGTACAGGTAGTCTGAGTTGTCACTTACTCTGTATAGGAGACTCAAGCTGCTGTGAAAGCCCAGGGGGGCTGGGGATCCTGGGGAAGCTGGGGCAAGTCTCTCATCACCACTGCGTCAGCTACAGTCGCCACCGTCGGTAAGAGAAGCAGCACCCTTATTCACTGCTCGGGACAGGCATTACTGAGTCACATGATACAGTACATGTGCAGTGCTGACTGATTCCTGCTCTGTGTGTTTTATTAAGGTCAAGGCATTTCCCAGGTTATTGAGAAAGCAGAATCATCGCTTGGAATTCCGAGCCCTACAGACCTGTCGACAAAAGTGAGGGAGGAAGTAAAGCAAGAGGGTGAGAAGCAGTACAAGTGACCTCGACACTGTCCAGCACCTGATAAATCATTGGTCTGTGTGCTGTGTTTAAAATGCAGAGACCCTGAACAAAGCAATCAGGGTAATGTACTGAATACACTGTGCGCTGGCTTTGCCATGTTCCATTATTTCCATTATTGAGTTTAAAAGCCCAGTTAAGGAACATGCATTATGAAAATGTAACACACTAAAATCAAAATATGATTCATTTTGTAAATACAGAAGGTCTTTAAATTTTTTTGACTTTACTAAATCAAATAAGACTCTTTAAATTGAGAGCCGGCTATGTGTTTAAGTGCAGGTGCAGCAGGCAGTGGTAAGGACAGTGGGAGCAGCGCTCCGGTGGGGGCTGCGATGGGCATGTTCTCATCACTCAGCAGCGTGGTTCAAAGCACTGTGAGTATCTCTAAAGCAAATAGACAAAAGAGAAAACGGGCCCTCGGGGGCTGTATGGGATTCATGTCAGAGATGCAGCTGTGCATCTTTTATTAAAGTAAAACTAGCAAAGATGAATCCATCATGCCAACAAGGAATTAAGAATAAAGCACCAGCTACACCTGCAGGTGAATGCAGGATAAAACGCGTTCAAAGAGTAAAGCTGCTGTTTAAAACATCGTTCCTGTGCGTGGCATTGTAAAACACTGTTCAAGCTGCTGTTTGACATGGTTCATGTACATTGTAAAACACTGTTCAAGCTGCTGTTTGACATGGTTCATGTACATTGTAAAACACTGTTCACAAGGTACAAGCTGCTGATAATGATGTTATTACCTCTCAGGGGAAAAGTGTTATAAGTGGAGGTCTGGATGCTTTAGAATTCATCGGGAAAAAGACCATGGATGCTATAGCAGAAGGAGATCCAGGGTTTAAGAAAACGAAAGGACTGATGATCAGAACTGAAACACTGTCCCAGGTGAACTTTATTTCATGTGTGTGTGTATTGTATGTGCGTGTGTATTGTTTGTATGTATGTATGTGTGTGTGCATGAGTATTGTTTGTATATATGTATGTATGTATGTATGTATGTATGTGTGTGTGTGTGTGTTTGTATATACAGTACTGTGCAAAAGTTTTAGGCAGGTGTGAAAAAATGCTGTAAAGTAAGAATGCTTTCAAAAATAGACATGTTAATAGATTATATTTATCAATTAACTAAATGCAAAGTGAGTGAACAGAAGAAAAATCTAAATCAAATCCATATTTGGTGTGACCACCCTTTGCCTTCAAAACAGCATCAATTCTTCTAGGTACACTTGCACAAAGTCAGGGATTTTGTAGGCATATAGTCAGGTGTATGATTAAACAATTATACCAAACAGGTGCTAATGATCATCAATTCAATATGTAGGTTGAAACACAATCATTAACTGAAACAGAAACAGCTGTGTAGGAGGAATAAAACTGGGTGAGGAACAGCCAAACTCAGCTAACAAGGTGAGGTTGCTGAAGACAGTTTACTGTCAAAAGTCATACACCATGGACCAAGACTGAGCACAGTAACAAGACACAAGGTAGTTATACTGCATCAGCAAGGTCTCTCCCAGGCAGAAATTTCAAGGCAGACAGGGGTTTCCAGATGTGCTGTCCAAGCTCTTTGAAGAAGCACAAAGAAACGGGCAACGCTTGAGGACCGTAGACGCAGTGGTCGGCCAAGGAAACTTACTGCAGCAGATGAAAGACACATCATGCTTACTTCCCTACGCTAATCGAAAAGATGTCCAGCAGTGCCATCAGCTCAGAACTGGTAGAAAACAGTGGGACCCTGGTACACCCATCTACTGTCCGGAGAAGTCTGGTCAGAAGTGGCCTTCATGGAAGACTTGCGCCAAAAGCCATACCTCCGACGTGGAAACAAGGCCAAGCGATTCAACTATGCACGAAAAACACAGGAACTGGGGTGCAGAAAATGGCAGCAGGTGCTCTGGACTGATGAGTCAAAATTTGAAATATTTGGCTGTAGCAGAAGGCAGTTTGTTCGCCAAGGGCTGGAGAGCGGTACACGAATGAGTGTCTGCAGGCAACAGTGAAGCATGGTGGAGGTTCCTTGCAAGTTTGGGGCTGCATTTCTGCAAATGGAGTTGGGATTTGGTCAGTATTAATGGTCTCCTCAATGCTGAGAAGTACAGGCAGATACTTATCCATCATGCAATACCATCAGGGAGGCATCTGATTGGCCCCAAATTTATTCTGCAGCTATGACAACGACCCCAAACAGTACAGCTTAAAGTCATTAAGAACTATCTTCAGCGTAAAGAAGAACATGGAGTCCTGAAGTGATGGTATGGCCCCACAGAGCCCTGATCTCAACATCATCGAAGTCTGTCTGGGATTACATGAAGAGAGAGAAGCAACTGAGGCTGCCTAAATCCACAGAAGAACCGTGGTTAGTTCTCCAAGATGTTTGGGCCAACCCTACCTGCTGAGTTCCTTCAAAAACTGTGTGCAAGTGTACCTAGAAGAATTGATGCTTGATGCTGTTTTGAAGGCAAAGGGTGGTCACACCAAATATGGATTTGATTTAGATTTTTCTTCTGTTCACTCACTTTGCATTGAGTTAATTGATAAATATAATCTATTAACATGTCTATTTTTGAAAGCATTCTTACTTTACAGCATTTTTTCACACCTGCCTAAAACTTTTGCACAGTACTGTATGTATATATGTATGTGTGTGTATGTATTGTTTGTATATATGTATGTATGTGTGTGTATGTGTACTGTAAGTATGTATGCATCTAGGTACAGCTATTCAAACAACCCCACACAGTACAGCTATTCAAACAACCCTACACAGTACAGCTATTAAAACAACCCCACACAGTACAGCTATTCAAACAACCCTACACAGTACAGCTATTAAAACAACCCTACACATTACAGCTGTTACCCGATTGTGTATTGTGTTTGAATTCCCCTGGACTGCTTGCATTCTCATCTAGGTTTTACGGGAGGCGAAGGAACAAGAACAGCAACAAACAGCAGGGCAAGTTGCCACGGATACCAGTAGGAAAGCTCATTATGGGATGCTGTTTGATGAGTTCCAGGGCCTTTCCCACCTTGAGGCTCTGGAGCTTCTCTCCAGGGAAAGTGAAGCCAAGGTAAAGCACTTTCATCAGCAGCGTTGTAATGTGGATTCCATGAAGGGCGGGAAGCAGCATTGTACTGAGATTTCCATTCTGCCCTCGTCACATTCAGCACCTTCACTCAGATCATCGTTACACACGCACATTATTACAGGTGTCTTAAAATACATATTGTTAATTAAAACTTACTTTTGAAGCTGGAATGGTTTCTCAACAGCTGCTTGTGGAGATCCTGGCTTAGTGATGGCTTTGTGTTTGTCCAGGTGAGATCAGTCCTGACCTCGATGTCTGGGGAGGAGCTCACCACTTTGAAGGAGGAGCTGCAGCTGATCAAAGAAGCCTTTTCACTGGGGGAATTCGACGATGAGGAGGAGGAGGAGTTGGAAGAGAGAAAAGGTAAAACGGCAGTGCAGTACGACTGATCGTCTTGTCAATGGGAAAATGCTTTCATGGAATTTTCACATGCAATGCATCGATACGCCAGTATGCTCACGTTGAAGCAATATCATTTCTCGTGTGCACGCAACGAATTCTGCATTTCAGTTGAAGCTTCTTTGAAACACGGTTGAAAACAGTTGCAATATGTATGTATATATTTCTGTTTTTAGATGATGATGGTTCGGAGTTCGTGAAAGAGCTGACCGCTGTCATGGCAGAGCTACACGTAGCTACAACTGCAGACAAGCTCGGCAGGGTATGTCCTAATGATCAAATCCCTACAGAAATAAAACCTGTTGCACTAAAACAGCCCTTTGCATGATCAGATTGCAGATTGCATTGCCTTGGTTTGTGTGTCTGCTGCATTTATTAGAAAACTCCTGCTGCCGTGGTGTCATGCAGGTGTGGTCAGGAAACAGCATCGTGTGAACGCTTGTGCACAGACTGGGATGTGAGAACAGAGCACATGCGGGCTGTTCTCAGGGCTTTCAATAGAATGCAATACCTGTTACATTATTACAGATTACTTGCACTGGCACGGGACAGTTGGGGTTCTTAATTCAAGGTGGCTGTGAATAAAGGCTATGCTGGTAGTCAAAGTGCATTCAATTATGGCCTCTGTTTTAAAAATAAAGGAACGTGTCTCTCCAGGCCAGAAAAAAGGCGCACTGCTGGATGTCTGAAGTTCATATCCCTGAAGAATCGGAGAAGGAAGAAGAAACTGAAAGCACAGAAGCAGCTCCCAGGAGTTCTGTTGAGGTAGGAGCAACTAACTGACTTGAATGGTTATTGCAATGCACACAGTGTGCTGTGAGGCTTGTTCTGCTCAGTAATACTTATTACACGTGTGAGTCGGCTTTGCTGTAGAAAGTGAAACCTAGTAAGAGCTGCCTTTCATTAAAGGGGTTGAGTTTAGAGAGAGCGTATGTTTGCCTTGCCAGTGCAGGGATGAATAGAGGACTCCTATTGCATCGCAGTGTGACCCGCATGCTTGGGTCTTGCTGTTCAGACGCCTTCCTTTGTCTGAGTTGCAGGATATTCACACGGATGCAATCAGAAGCCTGGCGGAAGTGACAGCCAGATCAATAGAACAATTCCATAAAGCAGCTGAGCTGATCCTTCACAGCCGGGACCTGGAGTCCACGGCATTGGAACAGGCCAGGTGTTTGTCACGGTAAGAGACGTCCTGTTGATTAAACCCAGAGTATACTGCAGCACGTACAGCCCAGCACAGTGTGCTTCTGCAGCCAGGACTGCTACCATAGTCACTGTGACACCAGCAAGAACAAATATCCAGCCCATTCGTTAATGGAGAACACGTCGGGTACCAGCACACCTGGGGGGGCCTTGCTTATTAAAATCTTTCATAGAGAGAGGAGGAGGAGGATGTGTAGGCCAGGGTATATTTGTAAATCATAGGGAAACGTTGTAATAATAACTGTAATGAAGCTTGCTACTTATGTTTCATAGTGCATTACAATGTTTCATAGTGCATTACAATGTTTCATAGCGCATTACAATGTTTCATAGTGCATTACAATGTTTCATAGTGCATTACAATGTTTCATAGCGCATTACAATGTTTCATAGCGCATTACAATGTTTCATAGTGCATTACAATGTTTCATAGCGCATTACAATGTTTCATAGCGCATTACAATGTTTCATAGTGCATTACAATGTTTCATAGCGCATTACAATGTTTCATAGTGCATTACAATGTTTCATAGTGCATTACAATGTTTCATAGTGCATTACAATGTTTCATAGTGCATTACAATGTTTCATAGCGCATTACAATGTTTCATAGCGCATTACAATGTTTCATAGCGCATTACAATGTTTCATAGCGCATTACAATGTTTCATAGCGCATTACAATGTTTCATAGCGCATTACAATGTTTCATAGCGCATTACAATGTTTCATAGCGCATTACAATGTTTCATAGCGCATTACAATGTTTCATAGCGCATTACAATGATTCATAGTGCATTACAATGTTTCATAGTGCATTACAATGTTTTTTTCTTGTTTTTCAGGATGACCATCATTTTATGTAAAGAGATTTCATCGCTGTCTAAGAAGTTCACTTCTTGTTTAAGTACTGTTGGGGTAAGGTGTATTGTATTGCAAGGTACAATGCATTTACCACAGTGTATGTACCCTGGTTTGCCATGTTTATTACAATCCCTTCCCATGCCTTGCTAGTCTTTACAACGATTACCTGTGCTTTCCCATGCTGTCACTGTGCTTTATTACACGTTGCTGTGCTTTATTACACTTTGCTGTGCTTTCCCATGCTGTCACTGTGCTTTATTACACGTTGCTATGCTTTATTACACTTTTCTATGCTTTCCCATGTTGTCACTGTGCTTTATTACATGTTGCTATGCTTTATTACACTTTGCTGTGCTTTCCCATGCTGTCACTGTGCTTTATTACACGTTGCTATGTTTTTACTATAAGAGACCTCAAATAAGGTCAGATGTTTTCAGAGCCCCAAATCATCCCCAGAGAAATGATCTGTGTTAAATAACAATCCATTTCAGATGGTTTTTGTGAGAGTACAATACAAGACGATTCTCAGTTCAGTTGTATATCTACAATGGTGTTAGGCTGTTGTGAGATTGTTTTCTTGTGCTGTTACTTAATACCTGACTTCATTAAATGGATTTTTTTTTTCTTTTTTCCAGGCAAATGAAAAGGGCGATATCCTCAATCCACTGATCACTGGAGTCTTTTTGGAGGTTGGTTTATAATGCGTTGCTTTGGTTTTTTGAATACACAATTGAATTGCAATACCAGCTGATTTGCTGACGCCAGTGGGTTTTCTGACCCAGTGAGTGGTTTCCAGTGAAGTGACTTCTGGTGTAATTAACCCAGAGGATTGTGAAGCATCCAGATGAGTTGATTGCTGTCTGCAGCTTTAGCTGGTGCTTCCGGATCATAGGAAAATACAAAGTGATGACTGTTTTGACTTGTTTATTTTTCAGGCTTCTAACAGTGCCTCGTATATCCAGGATGCTTTCCAGCTCTTGCTACCCGTTTTAGAGGTTTCTCACATCCAGACTTGTACCAGCTCTGCACAGTAGCGGACAATCGATGGGTTACACACCAGTGCCAAAGCTGCAGCTGCTTCATAGAAGAGACAAGTGAGGGGATTTCAGGGTCTCTGCTGAACAGTTTGCAAAAGCTGGAAATGCACTGTGCTAATATAATCAAAGCAATGAGCATGGTCAGTAAGATTAATTAACTGTGACCTGCTCTGTACCTGGACCGCGCCTGCATGCGTGCGAGAAAATAGTAAGAAAATAATCTGGATTTTAAAATAAGTTTGTTCAGAGTAATGGTATTTCTTTTACTTGTCATGTGATTTGATCAAATGTAAACCCTCTTTTTTAACTCGACCACACGTCTGTTTCGTAGTGCGAGTCTTATCAATATCTACAGGGAGACTGGAAGAAAGGTTTGGCTTTCTCAGATCCAGATTCTTTTCTTCCTGTTTCCTTTGCCATGAACGTGTTGTACGACTTTATACTGAGCCCAGACTGCGTGGCTCATGTCGAGTTGTCTGATGTCGTAGACTTTAAAACATTTTAGGTAGTCGTTATATCCAAAGGCTGCTCATAATAATATGAGTTGTACAGTACGTAGTGTACGCAAGTGGGATTTAAGCCACTACATCAGAACTATGAAGCTATTATAACTCATTGGTAAAATAAAAATGACTGTACAATGTATCAATACAACATGCTTCTTGTGTATCTGTATGTAATCAATATTGAATGACTTCCTTTTATTTAATGCAAATAAAACTCTATCCTATACATTTTGTGTGTGCAGTGCGTTCCTGTTGCCCTGTTTCTTCCTGCGTTTCACAGTGAAACAAGCAGTTTGGGATGCAACAGAATACTTCAAGAATGTATAATAATGATTGCATATGAGTAAAGTAAAAATGATCTGTCTTCATCAGTTTGCTAAAACAATCCTGTAGTCCCTACAGACTCCTGCAAAAACAAAAAAGATGGTTCATAGATTCAATACATACACATCTCATGGATGGCTCACAGATTCAATACATACACATCTCATAGATGGCTCACAGATTCAATACATACACATCTCATGGATGGCTCATAGATTCAATACATACACATCTCATGGATGGCTCACAGATTCAATACATACACATCTCATGGATGGCTCACAGATTCAATACATACACATCTCATGGATGGCTCACAGATTCAATACATACACATCTCATGGATGGCTCACAGATTCAATACATACACATCTCATGGATGGCTCACAGATTCAATACATACACATCTCATGGATGGCTCACAGATTCAATACATACACATCTCATGGATGGCTCACAGATTCAATACATACACATCTCATGGATGGCTCACAGATTCAATACATACACATCTCATGGATGGCTCACAGATTCAATACATACACATCTCATGGATGGCTCACAGATTCAATACATACACATCTCATGGATGGCTCACAGATTCAATACATACACATCTCATGGATGGCTCACAGATTCAATACATACACATCTCATGGATGGCTCACAGATTCAATACATACACATCTCATGGATGGCTCCATATTAAATTGGCTGAGGCAATTATAAAGATCCAGCAACCCTGGCTGCATATTTCTAAACTCTAGCAAGAGAATTAGATGGGGATGAAGGACACAAAGCAGCAGCAACTGGTCAAGGGGGCTTCAGGTCAATGAGACTTTTATTACAGTAATTTATATTTCTTATTGTTATTTCAAAGCAATAGGAATAAAGACAATCCTGCATTGCCAATGCCAGATGAACCATGAAAAGGACCAGCCCTATAAAGATTTGATCTAAAGGACCCAGTTAATAACGAGTCCAGCGTGTATGAAATGATTTTCTAAGTGACATTAAAACAGGGTTTGCATGACCCCCACCCCGATTTACTGTTCTGCTTCTTCAGCAAACAAGAGGAATGAGATTTTCCTCAGCTTTTCACTGCATTCGTTCTGTTTAAAATGTTCCTGGACCTATTAAAACACTCTCTCCCTCTCACTATTGCACTAATGTGTCTTTGTAGATATCACCTGCTGTAATCCTTACTACTGCAGCTGCATCCAAGTTTATACTGTACTTCAGTCGTAGTGTTTGCACTTACTGTAAACTAAACTGCATTGAAAAATGTATCTTGCATTGTGGTACTGTACTGCCCTGTAACACTGTGTGTGTGTGTGTGTGTATATATATATATATATATATATATATATATATATATATATATATATATATACATTACATTATACTGGTACAGAAAAGCGGTCCCCTGGTGCATAACCATTGCTCGAACACATCTCTTCTATCCTTTCCCAGTAAATACAGCTAACCCGCCCCAGCATGCATTGCAGCCGCGGTCGAAGCTCTCACGTGACCCGAGTTGTAACAGGGAAACCGGGGTCAAGGGTTACCGAGAAGCTAACAGCGCGCCTGCGTGGTGATTCTCTTATCTTTCAATTTACACAGAAACGGAGTGAAAACAACAGCGTCAACAGAAACGAATAGAAAAAACATATAACAGAAGAAAAAAGATCTAAGCAGGTACATTGGGGCTCATGCGAGGCAGAGTTTTATCGCTTCAAAGCGGAACTAGTCGTGTTAACAGAAGTGAAGACGGAGAACGCAGCATATAAACACATTCTCGTTTTCCTCATTTGATTGTTTAGTCTAATGCTGCTTTGTTCTTAATTTTATTAACACTAAATGCATTAATAATAATAATAATAATAATAATAATAATAATAATAATAATAATAATAATAATACAGAACCTACTGTATCTCTGATCCAAAAACTAAACATTAGTGTAACTACACGCGTGTTCTTCCTCGAATGTGTTTGGGTATGGTCCTATGTTTTACCTTGCATGTTTCCACAGTACCGGTGGGTGATGTAGTTATTGTTTTAACTTACACATGATTATTAATCGGGCAGGTTGTTTTTTTATTAATTTTTTTGTAGTGTTTGTTTCTTAGATTTTGCGCTTGCTGTGTATTTATGTCCTTTTTTTAAAGTTAACCCCGTCATTGTAACGCTGCTTTTACAAGGAGGTGCTCATCAGATTCCCACTGCTGGAAGGTACCAACCTTCCTGGAATTTCGTGGGATATTCTCCCCCAGCTTCAGTGTCTAAACTTTCATAGAATGTGTTGTAACCTTTTTAATATGGTAAAGCCGCTGTGTGATGCTTTATTTAGCAGAACTGTGGATCCTGCTTTGATAATGGATCCTAGAGTATCACACTTGTGCAGCAGCGTCCTTGTTTGACATTTTAGGGTACAAACAACGGACTGCCTTCCTAGAAGAGCTCCAGAATTTTCAGAGGCCTTTTCAGTCACTTCCTCAGTCGTGCAAGATGCCAGCCGCGCTAGCAGATACCAGCAAGATCATCTGTGAAGTTTGGGCCAGCAATTTGGAGGAGGAAATGAGGAAAATCCGACAGATTATTCAGAGCTTCAACTTCATTGCCATGGTGAGAGTGATGCCCCTGAAGCAGGGTTTTAGGTCAATTCCCTTTGAACCAATTCCAACACACCATTGATCAAAATTGCAAATAGCAGTATTCTGTTAACACAAGCTTCTCACAGTGGCAACACATTACTTCCATTGACTTCACTGTTGGTCAATTTAATTGAGTGACAGTGACTTCAGCTGATCCATCACAAGTGTTGTTTTGTGGATGCTGTTTAGGACACAGAGTTCCCAGGAGTTGTGGTGAGGCCGATTGGTGAGTTTCGCAGTACAGTGGATTACCAGTATCAGCTCCTGCGGTGTAACGTGGACCTGCTGAAGATCATCCAGCTCGGACTGACCTTCATGAATGAAGATGGGGACTACCCTCCTGGAACAACCACCTGGCAGTTTAACTTCAAGTTCAACCTGACGTACGTGTGTGTGTGTCTGTCCTGTGTGCGTGCGTGTGCGTGAGCATGTGTGTACATTCGGATCAGAAATTATGTTGAAATGTGAGTACACTTTCTCTGCTGCTGAAGTTTGTTAAAATGAACCAGTTGCGTTTGGTTAACTGTTGTAATTCACCATCCAGTTCACTGGTTGATTAATTATGTTCTTACATTGTCCCCCTGTCCACTCAGAGAGGACATGTACTCCCAGGACTCCATCGATCTGCTCCAGAACTCTGGACTGCAGTTCAAGAAACACGAGGAAGAAGGAATTAATACTCTCTACTTTGCCGAGCTCCTCATGACATCTGGTTTAGTGCTGTGTGAAAATGTCAAGTGGCTCTCCTTTCACAGGTAAGGCTCAAGGGAATGTGTGCAGCAGAACGGTCTAACTGCATGGTGTAGCAAATTGAATATTTTCAGCATGCAAGCATTGAGTCGATCAGGAAGTCACTGGAGCCTTGTTCTCTCTCGTTCGCAGCGGCTATGACTTTGGCTACCTGGTGAAGCTTCTCACTGACACCAGGCTGCCTGAGGAGGAGCACGAGTTCTTTCAGATACTCAACCTCTTCTTTCCTGCAATCTATGATGTGAAGTACCTCATGAAGAGCTGTAAGAACCTCAAGGTAGATGGAAAAACAACCACGTGTTGCTGGTCCACTTGGGGTTACTGCAGCACGGTGTGAAGTGTTTGCGTCACAGTTAAACTGGGGTGGGAATCACTTCATCCGTTTCTTGTTCAGAAGAAGGGAGTTTATATCCTGTGAACTGGTTATTCCCAATCTTTTTTGCTGGTTTCCAGGAGCTGGTTAATCTGAATAACTTGGGGATAGACCACGTTGGTTCTGTATGACACTGCAGTGCTCCTAAATAATATCTGGCAAAATAGAAACAGCTGAACAGAAAATCACGTGCAACCTAGTCTTATTTACTTGTGTTGGTACCTGCATAGTTTCCATTGTAACGGTTTGTTACGAAGGTTCCTTCCTTGGCATTCGCAGTGAACATTGGCAGTGATGTTAGCTGTGTGTGTGTGTCCTCTCTTAAGGGGGGTCTTCAGGAAGTTGCTGATCAGCTGGAGTTGAAGAGGATAGGCAGGCAGCACCAGGCTGGCTCGGACTCGCTGCTCACTGGGATGGCGTTCTTCAGAATGAAAGAGGTATTCACGCAAAGGAACGGCACTGGCCATTGCTGCTGCTTTTACTGACTTCAGATATGAAAGCGCTTGCAGGAGCTCCCCCTCTGTTATTTACTGGATCTGCTCCTCTCAGTCTGCAGGGCCACATACTGGATTGAATTTAGACCAGAAGTGGAAGGCAGGTTATTGGCAATGTGATAGACATGTCTGAGCATTGGGTGCGTTTTATTTTAAATGAACCGGCTGTCATCTAACCCCATAGTAGAATGCTGGTTTAATAGTTAATTTCCAGTTAGAAGAGTGTATCTTAACAAGTCAATTCCTTTTTTTGTTTTTCAATTCCAGTTCCCATGTAATGAATTCCAGTTCCTTTAAAGGAATGTTGGTGCATCTCAGTGGTTCCTGTCCTGGTTGAATAAAGATTGACAATTGAGTAGCCTGAAGAAATATTCAGTGAAGCCAGTACAAACAGCTGGATAGCAACACCAGTATCCACCCGAAAGTGCTGCTTGTAAAAACGGGTTATGTTTCGTAGTGATGGAGAGAGTTTTGCAAGGATTAAATGGAACCTGTTCTAGCCGAGCTGTCCTGTTTGTTTCAGAGAGGTCTCTGGTATTAAACGCACTCATTAGATAAATGCACCCCTTTGTTAAATGTACTTGTTGGATAAATGCACCCCTTGTTACACACGTGATTCAAACACAGCATTCTTTTCTGTGCAGTTGTTTTTTGAAGATAACATCGATGATGCGAAGTACTGCGGGCGGCTGTACGGCTTGGGGTCTGGATCCACCCAGAGTCAGAACGGAATCGCAAACTCCTCTCAAGAAGAAACGAACAACAAACACTGACAGACGAGCCGCGGAGCCTCCACGCCCAGGCGCTTCTTCATCTCCCCAGCAGTGTCCTTCGTTCATTACTTCTTCCAGCACCTTTTTAAGAAGTTCAGGTTGTGCGATCCAGATCTCGTCACTCCTCAAAGGACTTTGGTTTCTGTTGTCGCTAAATCTTGTGTTCTGTTAAGCCGTGTCTGCTTTTCCAGTTAAACTTCAGTACTAAAGCGGATCGCCTGCGATACCGATGCTGAGCGCCTCTAGCTTTAAATGATCCTTGTATTGCTTTCACCTGCAGTACCACCACGTTTTTAACAGGGGACCAGTGCCTGGGTGCTGTATGCAGTGAAAGACATTAGAAATGCAGCATTTTAACACACTCGGCTGCAATCCTCTTCTAAAATTCACAACTTGCTAACCAGCGGCCGCTACAACCCATACAACAGGTTTCGAGTTGGATTTCCTCCAAACGTTTAAAATAAAACAAAACAAATGGATCGGTGTCTGATACATAGTAGACAAATTTTTAGTTGTACAATTTTAAAGAAGGCTGGGAAGTTACGTATATTACAAAGAAAGCTATTACGTTTTACAGTGTTTGTTTTCACTGAGAAATTAAGATTTCAGGAATGGATGTTGGCTTAGTAGGAAAAGAAAACTTCTGAAGTTAACTGTCCCTTTTAAAAATGTTCACCTCCTGATTTAATATTATTATTTCCATGGATGATTGTGATGTATATTGTTTTTAAAAATGCCCGTTGTTTTAAACAGTTGTGTATTAAAGTGTTTTCTATAAACTGGATCTGAAGTTTGAATATGGTTCTCGTGTCGACCAGCCTTCGGGCTGGATGTGCACAAGGTTTGGAAAGAGCAGGCAGATCAAGCAACAGTTTTGACAGGAAGATTTGACAATCCCCTTCATTCTATAAATACATGCGCTTCAAAATGCAACGGCACCAGGAAGATGGTAACCCTGCCACTGCTTTGAAACGGGGAGACTTTACTACACATAACCTGAGAAACTATTATAAACCTACTTACATCTAAACAAACAGAACAAAACTACCTAAAGCAGTCCCTTACCACCACAAATACAAATACAAAGTCTGCAGCGATACCCGCCACAAGCAGACCATTACATGGATTACACCCCAAACCTGTCAGTCACCACAGCTGAAATGAGCTTCTTCTGTTAGAACAACAGCTGGAGTAGAATTATTTAAATTACTACCAGGATTTATACAAATGATCCAGAAAAAATATATATAAATAAATGCAGTAGAAACCTGTTCATCAAATCAAACTACACCAGCATTATTATTCAAGTGCTTTTTATTCTTTATAAGATACAAAATGAGTGCGCTGTGTGGTGCAGTCTTCATTATGTCTGTTACTGTAAATGATATAATGAACTAAATAACCTAGACTCAAAAACAAGTAATACGACACGACCCAAGGGTCTCGTCAGCGTGAACAGCACCCCCCGTGTATGAAACGCTTTCACCCACAGAATTTGTGTCGGGCTTTTATCACAGAGGCTGCGGTTCCGTATTTGTGAAGCAGAGCTAAGCACCGCCGCTGAAGGTCTTCAGGAAGCGCGGAGGCAGAGTCCCTTCCCATGTGGAGGATGACGAGGCAGCATTCGATAACATCGGGGAACGGGAACCTCTGCAACACAACAAGAGCCCATTCATTTACTATGCAGGGTTAAAGAACACGCAGCAGCCCTGGCAGTGTAAGAAGACTCCTTACTGCACAGCACTTTCACCCATTCCAGGCTGTAATACAAGCTTGATTAGACACAGTGTATAGGTATCTGGCTCAGGGGTGTTTGATTAGACTCGTAGTAAAAGCAGGAGTGGATCTAATGGCTATGCAATGGGAGTCTAATTTCCAGCTAGCATCACTACTTCACAAAACCACGGCGGTTTCCTTTTTTGAATTTCCTAAGCACTATATTGGGGGAAAGCACTGCTAAACCTTTATACTGAATTACTGAACAGATTCCTGGCAGCAGTGTTTCTTGTGACTAAGGTATGGTGCAGCTTCATGTCATCTATTGGTTCCTAAAAACAAATAAATGGGTAGAAATGTTTCGGTCACCTTGATGTGTTCTGGAATTTCAGCCAGCTGTTTGTTATACTCAGAAACCGAAGCAATTAAGGAAGTCAAAGATGTTGATTCTGCGGTACTGTTTGAGAAAGGAAAAAAAAACATGACATTTGAGTTTAAAAAGCTGGTCCATGCATTAAAGCAGAGAAAGGAAAATCAACTTTTAATATAGTCTTAGCAAACAAAACATTTTCATCCATTCCAGGTTTTACTACCAGCTTGATTAGCTCCAGTGTGTCTTGGTAACAAGCTCAGGTGAGTCTTTATGAACCTCGTGGTAAAACCAGGAATGGATCACACTGCTGTTATTCCCATCCCTGCACACCTTGCTCCAGGCTGGCTGGCTGCTGTTGCTTCATGTTCACTCCCAGACTCTGGTAGAGCGTGCAGCTCTTTCTGCTGCTCTTCAGCTGCGCGGAGATGCTGCTGCATCATGCTGGACAGCCTGAGCTGTATCTCCTCTATGACGCTCCGCGTGGTCTGCAGAGCAGCGTGAGTCTCTGAAATCAGGACCGCGCAGGCGGACGCCAGCATTGCCTCTTGCGAGCGGCACGGCTCCTCCTCCAGGGTATCTGAACCTTCCTCTGTGGGAATCGCACCCTGCTCCTCCTCTGCTGTGTCCTGAGGTCCGGTCCCATTGACAGCTGCAGGCTCCGAGGGATTCTGTGCATCGCGTTGAAGTCCAGCGACGCTGAGCTGAGGGAGAGCTGCTTTCTCAGGCTGCGTTTCAGAAGGACGCTCATTGCTTTGATTCCACCACATTTCGTATAACTGGAAGTAACACACAAAGGCTTCTAGGCTTTGAACCGCCGCAGTGCTGTGGGTGTCAGTGTGGTCGAGCTGTGCTTTGAGGCTGGAGACGGATTGCATACCTGGGGAAACATAATGAGTGGACTTTAAACACGCTAGACATGACAGGAGTGTCCCAGCCTCCTCAGTGATGCAGCGAGGTGTTTGTTAAACACACTGACAGGAGTGTCCCAGCCTCCTTAGTGATGCAGCGAGGTGTTTGTTAAACACACTGACAGGACTGTCCCAGCCTCCTTAGTGATGCAGCGAGGTGTTTGTTAAACACACTGACAGGACTGTCCCAGCCTCCTCAGTGATGCAGCGAGGTGTTTGGTATTCCCCAGATCTCGTCCCTTTCCTTACCTTTCGGCAGCAGCAGCCTGCACAGCTCTCTCATCAGGGTGAAATGCGTGGCATCTCTGCAGCGGGTGAGGGCCCCCAGCATCCCTGTCACTGTCTCACCCCGGGTCAGCGCCACAGAGCTCAGCACTGCCAGCGTCAAGTCATGGGACAAATGGAACAAGAGCTAGGAGAAGAAACACACACACAGCAACGATCAGGCTGCACACTGAAAGGGATAGAGAACAGGAAGGAGTCTTTAAACTTCTTTTACATTCGTGCTGCTTCACTGCATGTTCCTATAGCCAGCGCTTCAGCAAATAACGAACACTCAAGTAAATCAAAGCGACCTGGAGTATTCATTATTTCCAAGAGCATCCCAGGTAGGATTAGGGTTCTCTAATCAGCATTACCTGTTTAATGGGTATGTTTGCAGTAGCTGCAGGATTCTCTACAGATTTCACTTGCTGGTGCAGCAGCTTCACTTTCTCCACATCGGCGCTGGAGACGCTGAACTCCCCCTCCCACACCACAGCCACCGCGTCCACGAAGGGGACCCCCGAGCCCACAGTCCAGCCATGAGAGGAAGCACTGCTCCAGTCGATCAGCTCGGCTCCAGCAAGGCACTGGTGCAGCAATTCATTGGTGCAGAACACAAGCTGGTGACCCTACAAACAATTCAATTGCAATCAATATCAAACAGAGCAATGCAAAATGAATGTGTAGTTCATTTAGGGTTGGGAAAACCAGGAATGGGTGAAACCGCGATGGAATAGGAGTCTTATTGCCCTCCCTGGCTGCCCGTATCACACAGGCTGCAGCACACTGTGCTTTTAGAAGCAGAACTGAAGCCTCATGGGCACTTTGCTTCACAAGAGCCCAGTCCTGTGACTCACCAGCAAGCTCTCCTGTGCCTGGAGCACCTCCCGGGCTCCCAGCCAGTCCTGTGACTTACCAGCAAGCTCTCCTGTGCCTGGAGCACCTCCCGGGCTCCCAGCCAGTCCTGTGACTTACCAGCAAGCTCTCCTGTGCCTGGAGCACCTCCCGGGCTCCCAGCCAGTCCTGTGACTCACCAGCAAGCTCTCCTGTGCCTGGAGCACCTCCCGGGCTCCCAGCCAGTCCTGTGACTCACCAGCAAGTTCTCCTGTGCCTGGAGCACCTCCCGGGCTCCCAGCCAGTCCTGTGACTCACCAGCAAGTTCTCCTGTGCCTGGAGCACCTCCCGGGCTCCCAGCCAGTCCTGTGACTCACCAGCAAGCTCTCCTGTGCCTGGAGCACCTCCTGGGCTCCCAGCCAGTCCTGTGACTCACCAGCAAGCTCTCCTGTGCCTGGAGCACCTCCCGGGCTCCCAGCCAGTCCTGAGCAGTCAGTAGCTCTCTGGCACATCTCAAGGCTAGCGAGTTAGCCAGGGCATTCTCTCCGACGATCAGGGCCAGTTCTGCAGCCGTCTTCAGTGACATCACATCCCCCTTCTTGGCGATTACCTTGGCAGCGTCATAGGTGGAGTCGGCAGCTAGATAACTGAGGGGATGATATTATATTATTCACAGAACCAGAGGTAAAGCGTATGGAGACAAGGAGCTTCTCAGGGGATGTGCCTGTCCTGAAGTTCAATCCAGTTTGATTTGGTCAGGTTTAAACTAGTTCATACCATTTCCTCCCCCCAACTGTATCTATTACTTATCTAATGCTGGTCCTAGTCCAATAAAACTGTGTGGCTTTTGCATCATGAACAGTACAAGCCCACGGAAACTCAACATGCAGTTAGGGCTTAAGCAGGAAAAGGCAGTGCTGCTTCCAAATACAGTTGATATTACATGTGAAAACGTTGTGTAGAGGACCCATTGCTTTTTTAAATTGGGATGGGTACAATCCTAGCACAGCCCCAGTATCTCACGTACCACTTGGCGGCGTTGGAATAATGCCCGTCTCTTTCCAGGATAGCTGCCCATGTGGTGAAGAGGTTCTTCATCACAGGGTCTTCAGGAAGCAGTCTAGCCTTGGCCAGCGCTATGGCTTCCCTTTAAAACACAAGTCTGGGTGTCAGGAACGAGGAATGGACTTTTACTGACATTTTACTTGCGCAGCACAACTCTGACCTCTCGAGATTCATGCAAGTCCTGCATTAGTTAACTGAACATGCAGAGGGTCAAGAGGGATGGGAATAAGACTCCAATTGCAGAGCAGTTTGATCCATTCCTGATTGAACAGACACACCCAAGCCTGTTACCGCTACACTGTGGCTAATCCAGCTGGTAGTAAAACCTGGAGTGGGTGACACTGCTATGCAGTAGGAGTCTGATTCCCAGCCCTGTATGTGGAGGGTCGCATGATGGGTTAGTATCTGCCTGCTTACCTGTAGAGCTGCTGGGATTTGAGAAGGTCAATGGCCTCGTAGACCTTGTGCACAGAGAGGAGGTAGGAGGCTGCCTTGACGTACTGCTCTTGAAAACACAGCTGCTTCACGAAGGCTTCCACTGCCCGTACCCACACCTGGTAGCCAGCTGAACAGAAGCACACATGACCGCTTACAACTCACCCATCAACGCCTGTCGTTAAATTCATTCGGCTGCTTCTAGTACTTGCTAAAGCTAGAACTGGCTCAGCAGGAGTCCCTTAGTTTGATCCACGAAGGATTACTCACCCATTGGTGACACAGCTACCAAGTGTTCTGTTAACTCTCCCTTCTCAATCGCTACCTGCAGAGCGCCGGCAAGGTCTCCTTTCCACAGCAGCAGGGAGTTCAGAGACTCGTAATGACCTCCTTCCATGTGGCTCCTTCCTGTA
>CM060268.1:415014-471014 GCA_030684275.1 Acipenser oxyrinchus oxyrinchus
CAGATTACACACCGACTGGGTTTACACTACACACAGATTACACACTGACTGGGTTTACACTACACACAGATTACACACTGACTGGGTTTACACTACACACAGATTACACACCGACTGGGTTTACACTACACACAGATTACACACTGACTGGGTTTACACTACACACAGATTACACACTGACTGGGTTTACACTACACACAGATTACACACCGACTGGGTTTACACTACACACAGATTTAAAAACGCAGATTAGCCCCTTTCCATGTTACGTGTGTTACAGAAACATTATGGACTCGAAATCACGCCTTAATCAAGAAAATGTTCCTTTCGGAAGCTTTTGTCTCTATAAATAAAGATGTTTGTTATACCAACTTTTCAGTCTACATTACAATGCAGGAGGGTGTGTGTATGTGTGTGCGTGCGTGCATGTCAGTGTGTGTGTGCGTGCGTGCGTGTCAGTGTGTGTGTGTGTGTGTCAGTGTGTGTGTGTTTCAAGCTGTAACACATGTAACGTGGAAGGCGCCACTGGAGACGGAGATCAGACACAATGCCTCAGGTCCTCACCTTCCTCCTCAAACATTGTGTAGAGCGCAGCTCTGTCTCCAAACAGGCCTAGCTGTATGTGCGCCCCGGATCCAGGCACACAGTTACTGGGCAGTGCTGGAGGAAGAGAAATAACAGCTGGGATCACAATTAAAACAAAGAACTGCTATCTTAATGAGATAAGAAACAAAGCAAGCTGAAGCACACAAAATACAATCGAAATAAAAGCGTGACATGTCTTGCCTTGGGAATGTCGAACAGCCGCTAGAGTCAAGCAGTCTCTCTGCTGATCTTCCCTAGACCTGTGATCCATGGAGGTGCTGAGGGGCAGGATCGAGCGAGGCTTCTTCTTCTTCACTGGAGCTTCAGCTGCAGGAACGAGAAAGAGACTAGCAGGATGTTACACAGCACGGCACTGTCTCTAACACAAGGACTTCGTTTACTACAGGGCTGGAAATAAGACTCCTATGGCATAGCAGTTTCACTCGTTCCAGGTTTTAATACATGGTTGGTTAGCCACAGTGTAGAGGTAACAAGCTCAGGTGTGTTTTATTGTACTCATAGTAAACCCAGGAATGGATCAAACTGCTTTGCAATGGGAGTCTTGTTTCCATCCTTGTTCTAATTCAAAGCCCTTTGCTTTGTTTAGTCACACTGTGTTGTGAGAGATCAGACAGTGCAACAAGAAGAATAACTAACCTTGCTTTTCTCTCTGTTTCTCATCCTTTAGAGATTCCCTTGCCACAAAAGAAAAGCCCTTTCCACCATTCCTGTTTTTTTCTGAAACTATTGCATCTGTCTGCCGACATCTGGGCTCTTTCGACACAGCTGAAAGATAAAAGAACCAGTTAAAAATCATGGGACATTTTTATTACAGGGATTGCGTTCCATTCACTTTTCCATCACTGCTCAGTGGTGTTGATCTAACTAAAATAAAAAAGATTCACTGTCACTATCTGACCATGCAAGGTGTTCGCTTGGAAACGCAACCCAATCCATTTGAAAGTCATGGAGTCATGAGGCAAACAGGACAGTGTCCTTTCTACAGCAGCCACAATGCATGCAAGTCTGCAGATTATTATTATCATTATTATTATCATCCTCAACTGCTCTGGCTCAGACCTGCAGGAGTTCAGGTGATCTCGTCTATAATACTACAGACATCAAGGTGTGAAGGTCAGGGCTACAGAGCACACGTCTGAATACCTGCTGTGGTCGGGGTGTGTTCAGTCTTGACTGGTACGCCCTCCTGCTCCTCCTCCTGCTCTGAAGCCCCCTCCTCGGCCCCTCTGCCTCCCTGATCTCCAGCGACAGGCCCCTTGCCGGCTGGCTTCTTCTTCTTCTTAGCCTTCGGCTTTGGCTGAAGGCCCCTCTTCTTCTCCAGCTCTATGCTTTTTTTCCCTGGGGTGTTAATGCAGGAGAGAGGAGGATCCACACTCAGGATTTGCTTTCAGCTTTTATTTGTGCAGCATCAAGATTAAAAAGTCAAATCCATGTCTGGGTGTCGTGCAGCTTCGTTAGGGTTTACAGGACGGACAAGTCAGTCAGTCGTCAGCTAAAATAACAGAGCTATGGGTTAAACAGACGAGTCAGGCAACGACGATTATATATCAGAGTTCCCTGAACAGCCTGACCTCTCCGGGAGGGACCGTGCTTACCCTTCGGTGGCTTTGTGTGTTCCTGCTTGGAGATGGCCCATTCCTGGACAGTGAAGTCGTCTCCTCCAGTCCAGACCAGGTCAGGGTCGACAGGAGACCACTGCACGCACAGCAGCCTCCCCCTGTGGCCTCTGTAGTTACAGATCGCTTCCTCCTTCAGGACGTCCCACACCTTGACAGTGGTGAGGAAAACATCACCTTACCAACACACTGCTAGGAGAATCACTGATTTGAGATCTGTTATAACAGGCATCATTCCGTTTCACGTGGAACGCGCTGGAGTTTAACGGGAGCGGAAGGAGCTTTGTTCTGATTTAATAAGACACATATCCAGTGTATTTGCATTCCTGTGTGAAGCCTCTATACAGCGCAGTGACTGAGAGCCCGGGATCCCTGATGACTTACCTGCGCTGTGCCATCGTAGCACACAGAGACCAGTCTGCCATCGTGATGAGGGCTCCACGCCAGGCTGGTTATCTTCGCGGTGTGCCCCACCAGACTCCGGTAGGGTTCCGTCACCAGAACAGGAGTGTCTGATGGGGTCTCTTCAAATAAACAGACACAGTAAATATACAGGCATATATACAGCATCTTCTATCGAATACAAAACAATGACTGCACAGAGCAGTAAAGTACACTGAACTGTGTTAATAGATACAGTAAATATACAGGCATATAAACTGCACCCTGAGCAGTAAAGTACACTGAACTGTGTTAATAGATACAGTAAATATACAGGCATATACACAGCACCCTGAGCAGTAAAGTACACTGAACTGTGTTAATAGATACAGTAAATATACAGGCATATACACAGCACCCTGAGTGGTAAATTACACTGAACTGTGTTAATAGATACAGTAAATATACAGGCATATACACAGCACCCTGAGTGGTAAAGTACACTGAACTGTGTTAATAGATACAGTAAATATACAGGCATATACACAGCACCCTGAGTGGTAAAGTACACTGAACTGTGTTAATAGATACAGTAAATATACAGGCATATACACAGCACCCTGAGTGGTAAAGTACACTGAACTGTGTTAATAGATACAGTAAATATACAGGCATATACACAGCACCCTGAGTGGTAAATTACACTGAACTGTGTTAATAGATACAGTAAATATACAGGCATATACACAGCACCCTGAGTGGTAAAGTACACTGAACTGTGTTAATAGATACAGTAAATATACAGGCATATACACAGCACCCTGAGTGGTAAAGTACACTGAACTGTGTTAATAGATACAGTAAATATACAGGCATATACACAGCACCCTGAGTGGTAAAGTACACTGAACTGTGGTTTTTAACTAGAAATTGTAGAAAAGGGGCCGAGTGATTTTGAGACCGAGGCTTCGTTAATAATTTGATTAAACGCTGTGCCCCCTTCTTTGAAACGTGCTTTCCCCAAAGCCTTCGATTCTTACCGATGATGCTCTTCAGGTTGTGCACGTACACAGTGGCATTGTTGGACCCGGACGCTAGCAGGTGACTGGCATCGGGCTGGCTGCCGTGCTCGTGGTGCCAGCGAAGCACATTGATGATCTTGTGATGCTGCTGAATGGAGCACAGCAGCCTCAGAGCTGGAGCTTGAAGGATTTCTATCGATCTGCAGAGACAAACAGACACGTTGACCTGGATTAAAAACTGATACGGGCATGCGTGGAATACATACAGACGTACTGTACTAGCGCCTCCACTGGATCCTCGTCTCTGGGAGCTGCAGTGCAATTCACTGCTGTGTCACGCAACTCACCCGTCCTCATTGCCAATCGCTAGGATTTTACCATCTGGTTTCCAGCTGAGATCCGTGTGAGGTGACAGCTTGTGCTGCAGAAACAAACACAACAAAATCATTCAGAAAACACGACTGAGCAAATCGGAAGAGTCTTCACACCGATTCCAGCTTCAGATCACATCCCTGTCACTTAACATCTTCTTTGAGTTTGCATATTCTCAGCAGTACCTTTTTTTGCTGAAGTCAAGGCGCACGCAGAGGCTTACACAAGAACACCCGTCTTGCATGCTCACTCGTACGTGCTGCACATGGGGGGTCTGTTACACACAGGCAGCGTGCTGTGATCTCCAAACAGACTACCTGGCCTGTGATTTTAATAGAATCACCTTGATGCCGTTGGTGTCCCGGATGACCTTATCGATGTCGTTCGCTTCTCCAGCCAGCTTCCAGGGGTTGTGTTGCAGGATGACTCCCTCCCCAGCACAGCTGTACAGCGTCACAGTGGGTCTGTCCCCCTCACCTCCTAATGTGGAAATCGGGTTAGGAACATGCCAACATATCACCAAGACAGGCATCAATACTGCAGAGCCCCTGGAATTTGCACTGGAGTGACCGGACATTGGTAGAATGGTGGACTGTGTGTTTAACTACACTGCAGGAGTTACAATGCAATTGAATGAGAGGAGAAGCTGTCGTTCACATGGCCATTCCCATGCAATTACAGAGTGCTTACAATGTAATGATACGGTTACTTCTACTCCTGTAATCTGAAGCACTTCTGTAATGCATTGATGGCTTGTTTCACTGATTAACACACACAAGAAAATAAAAACAAGATAAAGAAAATAACAAGGCTGGATTATGGATGATCTAAAATACAGCAACGCCTTTGCAATGTTCCTTATGAGTGGGAATCGCGGTGAAAGAATACTCCTGGTGAACAGAGAGGAAGACTCGCTGTAAAGGACTTACCAAAGGAAAGCGGGGGTACTGGAGGACCCCAGGCCAGAGTATACACGGTCTTCCTGTGATAGGAGCTGGATATCTGCGGAGGCCTGGAGGGGCAGAACAACAAAAACGTGTAGCAGGACGGGTTCATTTGATTTGCTTTCATGGATCTGCATGGGGGAAATCAGAAAGCAATTCTGCCTGCTTGCATATATATATATATATATATATATATATATATATATATATATATAAACTTACTTATTAGAGTAGGAGTCATAAATGCCAACTTTGCCGTCATCAGTTCCAAATGCCAAATGACCTTCTTTCAGCGGGTGC
Organism: Acipenser oxyrinchus oxyrinchus; assembly: GCA_030684275.1. Taxonomy (NCBI): domain Eukaryota; kingdom Metazoa; phylum Chordata; class Actinopteri; order Acipenseriformes; family Acipenseridae; genus Acipenser; species Acipenser oxyrinchus. Next base: position 420,256 of record CM060268.1, read on the forward strand.
CAGGATAACTGAAATGAACGCACACAAGCGAGAGATGAAACCCACTGGAGCTGTTCACTTTGTTAGTGAAATACCCGATTACAGGATGACAGGCTGTGACCCTGCTTGATCCTGACACAGCACCGGTACGTACAGCGGTCACTTTGGACTTGATCCCTTGCCAGAACGTCTTGGTGTCGTATCGGTTCTGGATGGACAGAGTGCTCCAAACCCGGATCATGTTGTCCCCGACCCCAAGGGCCAGAGAGCCGGTATCTACAGGGGAGAAGGTCAGACTGTACACAAACCCACCCAGGGAGGGCAGGGTCCAGCAGCAGTCCAGGGTTTCCAGGTCCCAGCACTTCACCTGGAAAGAGAGAATACAATATCAATAGAAACACACCATGCGCTGTTATGAGAAGGCTGTGGTGTATTTAATCTAGTAATGACAATGATGCTATAAACATCACTCTGTGTGTGATTACACCTGGTTCACATTTCCCTTTTCCTGTTAAACTGGATTCCTCTTCATGTTGCATCTCACAGATAAGGGGCATGGAAAAGCCAGGCTCTTGGGCTCTAGTCAAAACCATGTGCATCTAGCTTCTGTCATATACAGTAGATTATGAAGCGTTACACTGTGCTCTCACATCTCTGTCCATGGAGGTGCTAATGAGGAGCTCCCTGCTCTCCCCCATGCACACGGAGCTCATGTTGAAGACGATGCGCGTGTGATTCTGTCCCTCCGACGAGGAGCCCAGCAGAGCCCACTTCTGTTTGCCAGATCTGGTGAGATCCCACACCACCAGCTCTCCTCTGCAATGACATGTGTAGAGCAATGGAACCCTGTTAATCTTTCTCTGCAACCCACAGCCCGGACTTAAATGAGCAACACAGAAATCTACACAAAGACCCACAACAAACAGTTTGGATTAAAAGAAAGGAGAATGCTACCATCGTCATCATCATCATCATCATCATCATCATCATCATCATCATCTTTACATCCTTAGCTATTGTGCAGTGATATTGTGATTTATCACTAGAAGCTACCCTTTACTCTACAGATTCATGCACAGGTAATGCTGGAGAATTGAAACTGAATCAGGAGGGCACTGTTTTTCTATCACTGCTCAAGTGGTTTCCTACCCGAAGCAGCTGGATATGATTTGTGTTGGCCGGGTGTGAGGCCAGTGCACCGTCAACCACAGCCTCTCCTTCACAGTGGGGTCCACCCCCAGCCCCCTCCTCTTGAGGAACGGCAGCTTCAGAGTCATCACACCTGCAGACATACAGTATATCAATGCATACATACATACACACACGCACACACACACATACAAACATATACCCTTTGGTTTATTATTATTTGTTTATTTAGCAGACGCCTTTATCCAAGGCGACTTACAGAGACTAGGGTGTGTGAACTATGCATCAGCTGCAGAGTCACTTACAATTACGTCTCACCCGAAAGACGGAGCACAAGGAGGTTAAGTAACATTGCTCAGGGTCACACAGTGACAGCAGTGGTTGAGGTGGGATCTTGAACAGGTACCTTCTGGTTACAAAGCCTTTCTTTAACCACTGGACCACACAGCAAGATACAGTCAGTGTACATTGCATGTAAATTTCTCATACCACACAGGGTCAGCTGTGCACATGAACTTTTACTGTTAGTCACAATTCTGGTGAGCTCAGTAGCACTGTGTCGAGCAAACGTGCATATCAGCCACCAGAGAACAGCTTATACTGCAGCCGCCAGACCCTACCTTTCCCCCTGGCTGTGCTCCACACTCGCACAGTCTGGTCCTTGCTGCCTGATGCCAGGTAGCAGCCTCTCTCCCCGTCTGGCACCTTCCTTCCATTCGCTACTTCAGCTTCTGAAAGCAAATCGACGCGTCAGACAAACAGCGGACAGCTGCACCCCGCTCGAAGTGTTCCAGTATGCTGTGTTTTGTTACGTCAGGAGGTGTTTTTACAGTCACCTTGTGTCACTGTTTCTGCACTCACAGGTACCTGGCTCGTTTGATAAAGTCACAGGACCGCCCCTGAGGAAGCCCTATCAAGGTGGAATGTCTGCAACGAGGGCAGCGTGAGAATCACCACGAAGGCTACCCTAAGGGACATGCAGCGACGTGCTCTGCAGGCTTGTAGAGTTGCTTTAAAAGACTCTGTTCTGTACCTGCCGTTTCCTCTGCTCGAGGGAGCAGCTCCTCCTCGCCTGGCTGAGGGCACCAGGCCAGGGCGTGGATTTCATCATCGTGGCCTCTCAGTCTGTGGAGCACCTCACTTTTTCTGCTGATATCAATCACAACAATCATCCCGTCTTTGTACCTTGGGGGAGGAAATTAAATACGTGCTGTGTTAGTGAAACTGAACAGTCATATTTGAAATGTGCATGCGTGTGCGGCACACACCACACTAGAATAGTACCGCCCTTCACACATTTTCTTTATATTTATATATTTTTTAAGAGGCAGCCAGATTCATCAGAGTGTATGAGCAATACCTAAGCAGCATTGTGCATGTCAGTATTATCTGTTTGTCAGTTAGGGGTAGGGTCAGCACTCACCCCACTGCAATGTAGTTCTCATTGTGAGGAGAGCAGGATAAGCAGAAGATGGTTCGCGGTTCAGGGAAGAAGCTCTGTGTATCATTCCTGTTGTGCCAGAAACACACAACGATGCCCTTCTCATCACCGGACACCAGCAAGTCTTTCACAACCGGGGACCAGTGCAGTGACGTGATCGTGCTCTACAAACAACAGAACACATTCCCCGTCATCCACAAAGGAAGATGAAGAGCACCCTGGCACTGCCGCTGTGCTGGTCCTGTGGCACTGGTGTACCCAGAGGACACACTAACACAATGGCTGGCCAGGCATCTCCTTCAGGTAATAAGGAGACTGGGACCTCTCGGCTCGAACGCTCACACTGTACCTGGTGTGCTTTGTGTTCTTTCAGCGTCGCTTGTTTCTGAGAGTCCCAGATCTTCACAGACCCATCATCAGAGCTGCTTGCACAGATCTCCTCCTGACCGGGATAGCGGCAGAACGCAAAGCCAGAGACACGCTCTCTGTGGCCTTTGAGCTCACCTTTATTCATATAGAAAAGGGAAAGGAAAAAAAAAGTATAGAACTGCATCAGTGCTACTAAACTATTTCAACTGATCGGTCCTTCACAGCGCAGGGCTGGCAATGAGACTGCCGATCCAGTCCTGGTTTCACTAGGAGTTTAATAAGACACACCTGAGCTTGTTACCTCTACGCTGGGGCTAATCAAGCTCATAGTAAAACCTGGGATGGGTGACACTGCTGTGCAACAGGAGTCAGATTCCCATCCCTTTCCAGACAGTTTCAATTGGTGGAATAATAAGAAGTTAATGATTTATTAGCTATGGAACCAGAACACTATACTGCACATGAAGTTCTGTACAAAGTTACATTGCTACAGGACAGGTGAACGTCTTGATGTTTAACATTCACCACACAGCTGGATCAGTAAGAGTCCATTTATAAAAAGCAGCATCATAGAAGGATCTCATAGTACGCAAATACCGCTGTGGTGTCAGTATTGCTTCTATTAGGATTTTGGATTATTTTATAACAATATAATATTAGTTAAGATACATTTAATTTAAAATCTGTTTCAGGTGTGATCACGAGCTGTAGTACTAATAATACACAACAATAATAATAATAATAATATACAAACTATTTAATATCAGAATAAGAAACAGCAGGGTTACACATCTGAAAACGCAAACAGTCAATTCTTTGCAAACCCTAAACCGTCATCATGTATTAATATTCGCAATGCGCGCAGCTCACCGGCAATGATTGGCGACGCTGCACTGACAATCACCAAGTAAACGGAACTTTTTGCTCCAAACCCAAAAACTCCTTTGGGACTGGTGTCGCTGGACCGGGAGCAGTACCAGTTTGGCGAGGCTGGGAGAAGTCTCTCCGACATCCTAAATTGTAGCCCAGATACTTTTTACAAATACCTCCACGATGCCACAGTCATGGTACAGATCAGGGCTGTGCTAACCAGGCTGCAGAGAAATCTCATGCTGCTCCAGCAAACACAGACAAGCGACTAGTACTGTCGGGCAGACTACAAGAGGGAAAGAGGGACAAACTTAGTGATTCGGCGTGCATGGACTCAGAATGTGACATTTAAAAGGAACCCACTAGTGGCGTGGCAATTTGATAAAACTTTTTTTTTGTTGCATATAACCGTTTTGCAAAGATTTCAATCCGATGGTGATTACGTGGGGCTAATAATATAAATACGAGGATTCTCAATGATTTATGGTCGATCTTTTTTTCTGCAATAGCTTGGTCTAGCCTGACCTGGTGTAAAGCAGTTTGATATTTGGTCAGCATGGCGGCGTCCTGCGCTGTTGGTTTGGGTAAGTTGGCTTGCATGTGATTTTGTGTTTGTAAAAGGTTTATTTAAGGTAGTTTCCGGTAAACTGAAGGTGTCGTTTATTTCCTCGTGTTTTAGGTGTTCGGTTGGCGAGAGGTCTCGTGAGATACGCAGAGGCGAGCCGGTAAGCTAATACGAAATGAAACCCTGCGGTCCGGTCTGTGTCACTCAGAGGACATCCTGCGTCCAGAATGCACGCTGCCGACACTCTGCTCCACAGTGTTGTGCCCTCAGATGAATGTTTTATCAATTGATTTGTTAACACTTGCTGTGATTTACACATGAAGAGTCTAGATCGTGAATGTACCAATCAGATTCATGCGATCCCAGCCTGGCTCGTGTTCTAGAATTATTGCTGTCCTGGAGGTTTTGTAGATTACTGCAGTTTGCCTTAAATCCGTGTAAAATGGATATCCGTCCTCCGTGTATACGTTTTGTGTAGTTTTAACTTTTTATTGGGTTTCACAAAACAGGAAAGGACTTACTTTAAAATATTGATATGCTTTATTAGATATCTGAAAACAAAATTTAATATATGTATTGAAAACATTCACTCAAGTAGTCGTTATCAGGTGCTGTCAAACCAGTAGTGTTGTTAAGTAGAGGGATGGTAATAAGACTCCTCTTGTGTTACAGTTTCACCTGTTTCAGGTTTCAATGTGAGCTTCATTAGCCACAGTGTGTACAGGTAACAAGCTCAGGGGTGTCTTATTAAACTCCTAGTAAAACCAGGACTGGAGTGCACTGCTATGCAATGGGAGTCTTCTTTCCACCCCTCATTCCTTTACTCCGGACTTGTCCTTGCTTTCCCAGGTTGCTTGCACCATGCAGAGTCCTGCCTCAATCCAGCATCCATACAACCGCAGCTCTGGAAGGAAATAAAAACTGGGAGCGAAAGAACCGCGTCCTGCACCGGCCACAGCCTCCCGAGGAAACACGCAGAGCAGCCGTGAGTTTCCATCAACTGCTTACTCTGAGCCTCTCTCATTTCAGAGTGCTGCAATACATGCTTCTGTGCTGAGCCTCTCTCATTTCAGAGTGCTGCAATACATGCTTCTGTGCTGAGCCTCTCTCATTTCACAATGCTAATACATGCTTCTGTGCTGAGCCTCTCTCATTTCACAATGCTAATACATGCTTCTGTGCTGAGCCTCTCTCATTTCACAATGCTAATACATGCTTCTGTGCTGAGCCTCTCTCATTTCACAATGCTAATACATGCTTCTGTGCTGAGCCTCTCTCATTTCACAATGCTAATACATGCTTCTGTGCTGAGCCTCTCTCATTTCACAATGCTAATACATGCTTCTGTGCTGAGCCTCTCTCATTTCACAATGCTAATACATGCTTCTGTGCTGAGCCTCTCTCATTTCACAATGCTAATACATGCTTCTGTGCTGAGCCTCTCTCATTTCACAATGCTAATACATGCTTCTGTGCTGAGCCTCTCTCATTTCACAATGCTAATACATGCTTCTGTGCTGAGCCTCTCTCATTTCACAATGCTAATACATGCTTCTGTGCTGAGCCTCTCTCATTTCACAATGCTAATACATGCTTCTGTGCTGAGCCTCTCTCATTTCACAATGCTAATACATGCTTCTGTGCTGAGCCTCTCTCATTTCACAATGCTAATACATGCTTCTGTGCTGAGCCTCTCTCATTTCACAATGCTAATACATGCTTCTGTGCTGAGCCTCTCTCATTTCACAATGCTAATCCATGCTTCTGTGCTGAGCCTCTCTCATTTCACAATGCTAATACATGCTTCTGTGCTGAGCCTCTCTCATTTCACAATGCTAATACATGCTTCTGTGCTGAGCCTCTCTCATTTCACAATGCTAATACATGCTTCTGTGCTGAGCCTCTCATTTCACAATGCTAATACATGCTTCTGTGCTGAGCCTCTCTCATTTCACAATGCTAATACATGCTTCTGTGCTGAGCCTCTCATTTCACAATGCTAATACATGCTTCTGTGCTGAGCCTCTCATTTCACAATGCTAATACATGCTTCTGTGCTGAGCCTCTCTCATTTCACAATGCTAATACATGCTTCTGTGCTGAGCCTCTCTCATTTCACAATGCTAATACATGCTTCTGTGCTGAGCCTCTCTCATTTCACAATGCTAATACATGCTTCTGTGCTGAGCCTCTCTCATTTCACAATGCTAATACATGCTTCTGTGCTGAGCCTCTCTCATTTCACAATGCTAATACATGCTTCTGTGCTGAGCCTCTCTCATTTCACAATGCTAATACATGCTTCTGTGCTGAGCCTCTCTCATTTCACAATGCTAATACATGCTTCTGTGCTGAGCCTCTCTCATTTCACAATGCTAATACATGCTTCTGTGCTGAGCCTCTCTCATTTCACAATGCTAATACATGCTTCTGTGCTGAGCCTCTCTCATTTCACAATGCTAATACATGCTTCTGTGCTGAGCCTCTCTCATTTCACAATGCTAATACATGCTTCTGTGCTGAGCCTCTCTCATTTCACAATGCTAATACATGCTTCTGTGCTGAGCCTCTCTCATTTCACAATGCTAATACATGCTTCTGTGCTGAGCCTCTCTCATTTCACAATGCTAATACATGCTTCTGTGCTGAGCCTCTCTCATTTCACAATGCTAATACATGCTTCTGTGCTGAGCCTCTCTCATTTCACAATGCTAATACATGCTTCTGTGCTGAGCCTCTCTCATTTTACAATGCTAATACATGCTTCTGTGCTGAGCCTCTCTCGTTTCAGAGTGCTGCAATATATGAATTTAGAAGAATATCTATAAAGTAGCATTCTCAAACCTGTAATGAAGTTCAAGGATGGAAATAAGACTCCCATTGCATAGCGGTTTGATCAATTTCTGGTTTTATTAGGAGTTTAACAATAAGACACACCTGAGCTTGTTACCTACACACACTGCTGCAAATCAAGCCTGTAGTAAGACCTGGGATGGGTGACACTGCTATGCAATAGGAGTCTTATTTGCATCCCTGTAATTTTTGTTTATTTTTTTATTAGTAATAGTAGTAGTCATATTTAAATATCCATACGAGGGACTACACCAGCTGTCAAGTGAGAGTGGAGAACATTTAAAAAAGAGGGTGCTATCAAGGAGGGATATTGAACTCTTTTTCAATAAAAGTCGTTTATAAAATGTAATATTCAGTTGTAAAAGGGCTCCAAAGGAGAATGCTGGGATATTTCAGCTCTGGGGTGTTTCAGTTGCCGGTCTAACTGTAAAGTATGTACCTTCTCTGCAGGAAGTATACCACTGTCGAAGACAAATTAAATACAGCAAGGACAAGATGTGGTATTTGGCAAAAATGGTGAGTAATTGGAGGCTCCTTGTCAGAGGGTTTCATCGCTGGGCAAACCTGTTGTTTTTCTGCTTTATACATTTTGAAGAGCCTCAGCAGTGATCAGAAAGATGTTTTTTAGTAACCACTAGGGGGCAGTAGAAGATCAGGCAGCCTGGTCATCAGATCTGAAGAAGAATCTGTGTGGTTTGTCATCCTCATGTTACCAGTACTCTGAGCTCTCCTTTTGAGATTTAACTTCTCTTAATCCAGCACAGTGTGGAACTGAAATCGAACGTCCATGAAGTTCTGGGCACTGCATCACTGAAGAGCCTGGAGGGATTGCAGTGTACAGTGCTGGGACAGGCTCTCACCCGCCAGTGTCTTGTCTTGTTTCACAGATCAGAGGCATGACTATTGAGCAGGCCATTGCACAGCTGGAGTTCAATGACAAAAAGGGGGCGGCAATAATCAAAGAGGTAAGGGATGTGATGCATCGTGCTGCTGAATCTGCTGTGGCCACAGAGTGTTTCCATAGGCAATTCATTCAGCTGTACTTTCTAACAGCTACTGCACAGCTATATTTTGATTCGGAGGAAAACTGCGTTGAAAAGGGTGCATGCACTGATGCAGAGGAAACATGAAGCCGTACCAGCTTCTCTTTTGATTGTTTTTCAGCTGTTGTGCACATTGATTTAAAGCAGCGCTGTGCAACTAAGGTGTTTATGTTTCTTATAAAACCGTGCGTGCGTGCGTGCGTGCGTGCGTGCGGGCATGCGTGCGACTGTCTCTGTGTGTATCAGTGCAAAAGAGCCGGGCTCGTCTGCATCCGTGGTTACAGAGTTTTAACCTCCCCTCACCTCACCGACAGGGGACAGGATCCGTAACAGCACTGCATCACACAGCACTGCATCACACAGCACTGCCCGTCACAGCTGCATTGAATGGCTCTTATTGAATACGTTACCCATTGATCACAATGTCCACAGTAGTATTGTACCGTCAGCCTGACCTGGTTTATATCGCTGTGCCACCCCCTCAGTTATTTTGAGATGTTAGTAATTGAAACACGTGTGCAAGGTGGGAGCTGTTGAAACATTGAGAGCCCAAGAGAATTTCCATTAGTCTTAAGATCATTTTTTGATCATGAAAAACAAAGTGCTTTACTTCTCCCATGTGCAGGTATATGTATAGGATCTATAGGGTGAAATGCATTGCTAATATGCATGTCCTGTTCCTCCAAATGGTAGAATTAAACTGATGTTAGGAAACAAATGTACTTGGTTTCTATAAGCACTTGGTGCAAATGAAGTGGAACGTGTGCTGAATGATGAACCTGCGACCTGAATCTTTAATTGTGTGTAGGTTCTTCTGGAAGCCCAGGAGATGGCAGTGAAAAGCCACAATGTGGAATACAAGTCGAATCTGTACGTTGGTAAGTGGATTCCACACTGCAGATAGCATGGCTGTGTTTTTAAATAGCTCAGGTCTTCAGAAAGAGAAACCTGCCTGCATGTGCAGTCGTATGCTCCTCCTCCTGGGAATAATGTATAATGTGAAGAGAACTGGTGCAGGCAGCCTGGGGAGCCCATTCATACTGCAGGCTCTGCACTGAAGAGTCTGGAACGTGCTCATGTGTCAGATCGCTGAGTCTGCGAGCAGCAGGTGGCAGTCTTGTGTTAAGTTTGCAGTAACAGGTTTTGTATGAGAAAGGTCTGTTTTTTAACCAGGTTTTTGGTCTACTGAGCTTCTTATTGTGAGAAACTGATTCTCGTTTTGCTTATTCGTGTTTATCAGAGTGATATCTTTTGCTTATTTTAGTTCTTTATTCTTCCCTTTAGACTGTCGTTATGGCTACCCCAGTGTGTCAGTTCAGGGATGGAAATAAGAATCCCATTGCATAGCAGTTTGATCCATTCCTGGTTTTGCTATGAGTTTATTAAGACACACCTGAGCTTGTTACCTGTGCGCCGTGGCTAATCAAGCATGTGTTAAAACCTGGAGTGGGTGAAATTGCTCTGCAATAGGAGTCCTGTTCCCATTGGTTTGACAGTGTTTCTGTTGTGTTCACAGCCGAGTCCTTCTCTGGTAAGGGTCAGTATCTGAAGCGAATCCGAATCCATGGCAGAGGCATGTTCGGCATCATGGACAAGGTGTACTGCCATTACTTTGTGAAGCTGGTGGAGGGCGTGGCTCCCACAGAGGAGCCGAGGACTGGCTTTGATCAGGCCAAGGAGTATGTGCAACAGCTTCGCAATCGAACCATCATCCACTCTCTGTAGCAAAGAAACACATGGCATCCTCCTGCAAGCTCTCACACATCATCCTCCTGCAAGCTCTCACACATCATCCTCCTGCAAGCTCTCACACATCATCCTCCAGCAAGCTCTCACACATCATCCTCCAGCAAGCTCTCACACATCATCCTCCAGCAAGCTCTCACACATCATCCTCCAGCAAGCTCTCACACATCATCCTCCAGCAAGCTCTCACACATCATCCTCCAGCAAGCCTTCACACATCATCCTCCAGCAAGCTCTCACACATCATCCTCCAGCAAGCTCTCACACATCATCCTCCAGCAAGCTCTAGCACATCATCCTCCAGCAAGCTCTCACACATCATCCTCCAGCAAGCTCTCGCACATCATCCTCCAGCAAGCCTCACACATCATCCTCCAGCAAGCTCTCACACATCATCCTCCAGCAAGCTCTAGCACATCATCCTCCAGCAAGCTCTAGCACATGGCATCCTCCAGCAAGCTCTAGCACATCATCCTCCAGCAAGCTCTCACACATCATCCTCCAGCAAGCTCTAGCACATCATCCTCCAGCAAGCTCTAGCACATCATCCTCCAGCAAGCTCTTTTTTTGTGTTAATCTAAACAATAAACATGATATCCAGTCCATTTCCAAAAGCAGTGTGTGTGTTTTTGTTTCTTTTTATTAATATGACTCAGACAGAGAGAGCTGGATTCAAAAGAAAGTCTTGCTGTTGCAGATGGATGATGGACAATCGATACCACAGAGCCGTTTTTATTGTGTTTTGAGTCAGTTAGACAGGAATCGAAAAACCTTTTAATCAAACATCAGGGGTCGTTCTCCTCACGCTAGTGCAGTGTGTGGGTGTGTGGGTTTTGGGGGGGGGGTTTATTCCATACTCGGTGTATGGATCTCTACATTCATCTTCTGCCTTGCATGTTCTACAGCTTACCAAAATACAATATGATTTGTTAAAAAAAACAAAAAAAACAAACAAACACTGAAGTGCTTGTTGCAGTCTTGATGTTTGGCTCTCTTTAGACCTGGCTGAACCGTGCCTGCTGTTTATGAGAAAGGCAGTCTTGATGTTTGACTCTCTGTAGACCTGGCTGAACCGTGCCTGTTGATCGTGAGAAAGGTAGTCTTGATGTTTGACTCTCTGTAGACCTGGCTGAACCGTGCCTGTTGATCATGAGAAAGGCAGTCTTGATGTTTGACTCTCTAGACCTGGCTGAACCGTGCCTGTTGATTGTGAGAAAGGTGTCTTGATGTTTGACTCTCTGCAGACCTGGCTGAACCAGTGTCTTCACATGCCTCTCGCATGCGGGTTTGTTTATAAAGCAGTGTCTTCACATGCCTCTCGCTGCACGGGTTTGTTTATAAAGCAGTGTCTTCACATGCCTCTCGTTCTCGCTGCACGGGTTTGTTTATAAAGCAGTGTCTTCACATGCCTCTCGCTGCACGGGTTTGTTTATAAAGCAGTGTCTTCACATGCCTCTCGTTCTCTGCACGGGTTTGTTTATAAAGCAGTGTCTTCACATGCCTCTCACTGCACGGGTTTGTTTATAAAGCAGTGTCTTCACATGCCTCTCGCTGCACGGGTTTGTTTATAAAGCAGTGTCTTCACATGCCTCTCGTTCTCTGCACGGGTTTGTTTATAAAGCAGTGTCTTCACATGCCTCTCGTTCTCACTGCACGGGTTTGTTTATAAAGCAGTGTCTTCACATGCCTCTCGCTGCACGGGTTTGTTTATAAAGCAGTGTCTTCACATGCCTCTCATTCTCTGTACGGGTTTGTTTATAAAGCAGTGTGTTCACATGCCTCTCACTGCACGGGTTTGTTTATAAAGCAGTGTCTTCACATGCCTCTCGCTGCACGGGTTTGTTTATAAAGCAGTGTCTTCACATGCCTCTCGCTGCACGGGTTTGTTTATAAAGCAGTGTCTTCACATGCCTCTCGCTGCACGGGTTTGTTTATAAAGCAGTGTCTTCACATGCCTCTCACTGCACGGGTTTGTTTATAAAGCAGTGTCTTCACATGCCTCTCGCTGCACGGGTTTGTTTATAAAGCAGTGTCTTCACATGCCTCTCGCTGCACGGGTTTGTTTATAAAGCAGTGTCTTCACATGCCTCTCGCTGCACGGGTTTGTTTATAAAGCAGTGTCTTCACATGCCTCTCGCTGCACGGGTTTGTTTATAAAGCAGTGTCTTCACATGCCTCTCGCTGCACGGGTTTGTTTATAAAGCAGTGTCTTCACATGCCTCTCACTGCATGGGTTTGTTTATAAAGCAGTGTCTTCACATGCCTCTCATTCTCTGCACGGGTTTGTTTATAAAGCAGTGTCTTCACATGCCTCTCGTTCTCGCTGCACGGGTTTGTTTATAAAGCAGTGTCTTCACATGCCTCTCGCTGCACGGGTTTGTTTATAAAGCAGTGTCTTCACATGCCTCTCGCTGCACGGGTTTGTTTATAAAGCAGTGTCTTCACATGCCTCTCGCTGCACGGGTTTGTTTATAAAGCAGTGTCTTCACATGCCTCTCGCTGCACGGGTTTGTTTATAAAGCAGTGTCTTCACATGCCTCTCGCTGCACGGGTTTGTTTATAAAGCAGTGTCTTCACATGCCTCTCGTTCTCTGCACTCGTTTGTTTGCCCGTGGGTGCTGTTGCAGCTCCACTCAGTGCTGCTGTGTCTGTTTCTCCTGTACGCTTCCTTGCCCTCTGTGTAAGCGTTCTGTCCTACTTTCTTCCTTTCTGTACAGCTACCTGATTCTTTACTCAGCTGGAATTGCTTTAAGTGTATTTTTTGTATTATTATTAAATGCCATTTCCTGGCCTCAATTCCAGTAAAGTGCCCTCAATTTCAGATGAGAACCCTGTCCTCTTTAAAAGCTCACAGATCCGTACAAAACATGCGGCTCAAATGGACCAGCGGCATACTTGCTTTACACAGGTTTTTTTTTTTTTTTTCTTTTTTTACTTTATGCCAAAATATAGTGCTTTAAAAATAAATGATAGCCACACAACTATGAACCCATCTGACATGGTCAAGGCAATGGAAGAGGTTGTGTGTCTTGCACAGATACTGGTCAGTCCAATGGAAGTGGCTGTGTGTCTTGCACAGATACTGGTCAGTGCAATGGAAGTGGTTGTGTGTCTTGCACAGATACTGGTCAGTACAATGGAAGTGGTTGTGTGTCTTGCACAGATACTGGTCAGTACAATGGAAGTGGTTGTGTGTCTTGCACAGATACTGGTCAGTACAATGGAAGTGGTTGTGTGTCTTGCACAGATACTGGTCAGTGCAATGGAAGTGGTTGTGTGTCTTGCACAGATACTGGTCAGTCCAATGGAAGTGGTTGTGTGTCTTGCACAGATACTGGTCAGTGCAATGGAAGTGGTTGTGTATCTTGCACAGATACTGCTGTGATATTTAAGTGCCTCAGATTTGTGCCAAAAGTTTGCTGGTGCTGTGGCAAGTTGTCTGCTTTTCATTTAAAAAAAATAATTAAAAAATGGTTGGTTCCTATGTTTGACCACCACCCTTTGCTGCATGATTGATAATAAGTGAAGCATGTACTGTAATATAATGAACAGTTTAAAAACTGATTATTATAATTTAAATACGTTCTCATCCACCTAATACAGCTTGGGTAAATGGGTAAGGGCTTGGTGCACCATTTTATATTAATGAAGCTACAAAACACTTGAGAGCAGTCTTTATTATGCTCTTGTGAGTGCTACACAGGGTGCGATTCAAGCAAAGCGTTAGCATTTGTATTGTGGCTGTTGTAGCCCACATAGTGGGGGGGGTTCAGTGTGATCACTGGAGACGAGGCTTGGGAGATTACCTCTCATTCTCTCGATGTGTCTGCACAGCGAGGGCAGGTCTGGAGAGCTTACCTGCAGAAGGAGAGTAGAGCGATCCCGCCCGGACAGCTCGGAGAGCTTCTCAACAAAAGAACCATTCCCCGACCCTCGGCTAACGAGGGGCTGGCACACTTGGTTCAAGCAGTGCCAGTTCCTCCATGTTAATCCCCTGCTAGTCCTCATGTGTTGCTGCCTTCCTGCAATGCAGAACAGCAAATCCCACAAAGCACCCCTTTCCAGCGCGCACTGTAAAATCCGCTGAGTTTGATTTGGTGAGATGCCAAGTCAATCACCCCTGATTAGACGAGTGTAAACATCCTAATCGTTTCCAAATGCAATGTGTGTGCTGTGCTGCCATGCCAAAGCAAGAGAGTCTGTCACATACACTGAAGAAGAAGAGAGCAGTCTTTCACGCTGTGTCATACTGTGAACAGAACACACACCCGGAGAAACTACAGACCCTCCTAAACATGCAGGGTGACATGCCTGCCAGCTGGGCAGGAACGAGCCTCAGAGGAGCATCGCAGCAGCAATATCTGCCCTTCTCCGTTCTCCAGAAAACGTCTCTTGTGTGAGAAAACACATTTGTTAAAGGAGGCTTTAATTGGCCACATGTGCAACAAATTCAAAACAGTAAGAGTGAAGGAACACGCAGCCACAAATGATAAAGTGTCCGAGACTTTTTACAAGTTGTTTAAGATGCCTAATTAAAGCACAAAGTGGTCTGATATTTTCATACAGGACGAGTGCCTGTTGTTTCGAGATCACTGATTACTGAGCAAAAAATGAAATTCTGTCACGCTGAGGTTTTCATGCAGGTCGGTTATATAAAGGATATAAACATTATGCATGCATAGCTACCAGCGCCACCTCTGCCAATGCTGCCCTCCTAAAGATAACAGAAGACTGTCAACTCATTTGCAGACTACTAGCACTAGTATCTACTCCAGCCCCTAGGTTCTGCAGCATGCTGTCCAGCGGTGTTAGCGAAATGAGTTTGAAGGAGTTTTATTTCTGATTTCTACCCGTCTGCTTGTCGGTTGTATCGGCAGCACATTATTCTGTTGAAGCCCTGCTTCCTCCTGTCTCTGGTACTGTAGACCTGACAGGGCGACTCATAGATCTTGTCAGTCTTTCCCCCCCTCAGGGTTTGCTTGTCTCACCACCTTATGTGCACTGTCATTATAGACATGTAGTGTATATAAAGCGTATGCTAACAGTGCACTGTTGAAGGGTGGTCATCTGCATCAAATGGAGCTGTTCTTTATCATCAGGATCATTGCACGTTTCATGATAGAAAAGCGCCTCTTTATTACACTGCAATAACACAGTGATTACGCAGCTCTGTAATTGCAATGCAAATGCATGCAAAATGTAGGTAGTCTCCAACCTCTTTCTAATTGCATACATTAATGCATCTTTCTTTGTAATACCATATGCGATACCATGCACAGCGAAAGCTGATTAGCTGCAGATACACAGGCTGATGTACTCAGTTTAAACAGCTGAATCCTCAGCAAGTGCACCAGGTCTGCGCTGAAGCTGTGATCACATTCCTGCTTTCAGCTTTGCATTCAGCAGGCTCAAGGTTATAGGCTTCTGTAAGGTTGTTGTTTCATAAATCAGGCTATAATGCAATTGCTTGAGTTTGAAGCAGCGCGGCTATTAATTTGCCTCACACATCCAGGAGCACTTAGGGTGACATTACTAACACCGGGAATGCATGATCTCAATCAGCTGACCTGTTGAAGCGAATGTTTTTATGCATAATCTCAATCAGCTGACCTGTTGAAGCGAATGTTTTTATGCATGATCTCAGTCAGCTGACCTGTTGAAGCGAATGTTTTTATTAGGAAAGGGAAGGAATACAAGAAGAAGAAGAAGATGACGCGAGGCAATGCAGACTCTCTTTTCTGTGCAAGTGCTCAGATGATTGATAATGCCCGCAGGTGGCTGGAAGGAGTGTATGATCTTGCTGAGGACGTGTGCAACATGTCATAAACCCACATGAACTCAAAAACTAAATCCTTTTCTTGTGAGCCCAGCAGTCACTTTTTCAGATAAGAAAAAGACACAGAGTGGTGGCATTTCTGAGTGGATTTTGTGTCTGGTTAAATATCCTTGAGGTCAGAGAAAGAATGCAAAGTGTATTGGACAGAACTGTCTCGAAGGCTAAGGGACTGTCATCAGCACATGCTGTGAATAACAAGGGTGAAGGTTGAAGGTGAAACTGAGACTGAGAAGGAATCAGAGTCTGCAGCATGCCCTGTGTCTTACTCAGGCTGCACTCCTCCTAATGAAAAGTGAATGCTGGCAAGGTATTCCACTTTTGTAGCGTTTCCTTTTAAAGAGGCACATCCTTGCATCGCCTCAAGCAATGATATCTTCTTTGAAAGATGCCAACCTTACCCCAGGCAATGAATCGTATTCATATGAACGAGCAAAAACAACCTTGCCCCATGCAAATGAGAATCCCACATAGATGAAGTGAACTGATCAGCATTCTTCTAACCCTGCAACATTTTAAATACCAGTACGGTTACATCATATTTAAACATATTACAGCTTTAATAAGTTCTAGGGATGCCCTTAAATATCGTGTAGTAGAGTTTAGGCTGGACCCCCCCTTGCACACCTGATTAGGATCACAGGTCAAGGTTCTGGATGGGCTCATTCCGATTCTAGATTGTTTAAGGAGGATCGCAGGTCAAGGTTCTGGATGGGCTCATTCCGATTCTAGAATATTTAAGGAGGATTGCAGGTCAAGGTTCTGGATGGGCTCATTCCAATTCTAGAATATTTAAGGAGGATTACAGGTCAAGGTTCTGGATGGGCTCATTCATATTCTAGAATATTTAAGGAGGATTGCAGGTCAAGGTTCTGGATGGGCTCATTCCAATTCTAGAATATTTAAGGAGGATTACAGGTCAACGTTCTGGATGGGCTCATTCCGATTCTAGAATATTTAAGGAGGATACTGGGCCAGCAGTGCTGCAGACTGTGCAGGTGGAGGCCTCTTTCTAACCCATTCAATAAAAAACAACACAGATTTAAAAATGTTGAGGCTTGTGATTCCTCTGAAGACCCTGTGCTGCCCTCATCCTGTAACTTGATTAGACCGAGTTGCAGAGACATGAACGACTTGCTCAGGGTCACCCTCTTAAATGAGACAGTGAAACCTATAGCTGCATTTGTCAGCTGGAATACAGATGCATGGGGTTTCCATTTCTTTGAAAGATCAGTGGCAGAGATACGTGTAATAGAAAAAAAAGAGAGTCAACTGCAGATGTTACCAACACTTAAGTGCACAAATGAAGCATGAGGCTTCTCTGCCCACCCTGCCACTCTGGAGGACCAGTTATGCTTTTTTTGAAGGTATAATCAATGATCGAACAGGCCTCCAATAATCCCAATCAGTTATTCATGATTGTGTGGTTTCTGTGCGGGGACAGGAAGTCTTAAGCTTGTTCTGATGTGGTCGACTCCGAACTGTTTCTCCGCACAGGTAGCTGTACATTTGATTTCTTGCCAGGACTGTGACCTCTGAGTGAATACAGAAGGGGCTGTGAGACACACTTAATCACCGACTAACTGCGTCTCAGGGGTTATCGCTTACAAAGATAAATAGAGAAACAGCCGATGACAACCTTGGGCTCTGAAAGTGGAGAGGCATAAATCCTGGAATGCTTTCACAGCGAGGGAGGGCTACCGAGCTTGCAGCCCGATGGAAAAGTCTCGCCAAGAAGTGGAAGAGGAAAAAACGACAACGGCCGTCGTTTTAATTATTTAGTTCAATAAACAGTACAAAAAAAAAACACAACTAGCATTTAATCCCATACAGGCACCACGTCACAATTCCCATTTTACAGACAAGCGGGACGGAAACGAGATGAAGTGACCTGCCCTCAGGGCCGCGCAGTACATCAATAGCAGAGCTCGTATTCAAAGCCAGATCTTCAATAAACAGTTCATTCAGTACCCAGCCGATCACATTACTCTCTGTCCTGCACACAACCTTGGAACATCTACCGATCCGCTGATAGAAACGGATGCTTGTCCAGTCGTTCCACCCCCAGGGCTCTCGCATTGATTTGGATAATATCACACTTCACTTCCGAACGGTGTGCTTTGTGTAGACTTGCACTGTGCGCTGGCCACCTGCCGTCAAGGTCAAGGCCAGTAAGTGATGACTTTCCTACCAATATTCTGCAATCTAATGCAGCACATTCAGATTTAACAGGATTTGCTGTAGCACTGGGATCAGGGGTCTGAATGAATAGTAAAGCTATTGACTGATTTTACTGTAGCTTCTGTTTGTTAGTTTAACCGTATTAGTTCTACAGGAAAGCAAACACGTTCTATTTAAATTGTAATAAAACAAGTTAAAAAAAACACACATTAGCATTTTAATAATAAGAGCTTATCTTCTTTTTACTTTGTATTTCACGTTAAAAATATTCAAGGTTTATAGAGATGATTTTGTTAATCTTTTTTTTCCTTAGTTCTGACGTTATTCGAGTCAAAGTTTCCCTGCTTGGTTGTTTAAAATGAATTGTGTATTTTAATGCTAATTGGCCCTTGAATTTAAACTCAGCATGGACCTAAAAGTTGAAAATAGTTCAGCTATAACACCACTGCTTAAATGCTGACGACACTATGAAGTGATCTCAGTGTAATTAGATGTAATTGTGTGTAAATACAAGTGATCGTTATAGTAAAACAGAAATAAAAGAATGCTTGCAGAATTGACATGCTTGCAATTCTGGTAAAACATGGTAAATCAACGATGGCAAATAACATAACATGAAGCTGAGGGAACCCGAAGCCACTTTATCAGGAACAGCGGTTTGAAACCTGGTTCCAGGAGACCTAGTTTGAGGCAGCTTTGCTGTATCAAACCCCAAGTCTCCTTTGGTGTGCTGCACAGCGGCCTGAAACCAGTGTTCCAAGTATCTTCCTAAATCAGCAGCCAGTGTTTATCTCTGTGTTTCACGGGAATCTGAACAAGTCATTTAAAATATGCACACATTTTTGTTTAAGCTAATTAAATGCTAATGGAATGAACACAAATAATGTGGCTCTTTAATTATTCATGAATCTTATTCATGTCATTTAGAATAGTCTTTGTCATGGGGGACCCCTATTCTGGGCTGAGGAAATTGACAATGTAAGTAATTGTTCATTTCATTCCTTGTAATTACATTTGAAAGTGTATTATTAACATTTTATGAGCTGTTTTCTTGCTTGCAGTTGATAATTATATACGCAGTGGTGTTTGATTTCCCTCTTTTCTCCAGGGTAGTCCAAAGAATAATATTTTTGAGATAAGGCTTTGAGCTACTGAAAAGGATCCCTTCCAATACAAGACAGCAGACAGAACGAGGGATACAGAAAGTAATAATCCAATGCCTATTAAAAAAGGCTTTTCATAATAACAACACAGCCTATCAATCAACCCTAGTAACGAAACAGGGGTTAATAAAACAACACAAAACCTCCTTGAGGTCATTGGCCGCTATGACCCCTCATATGACTCATGCGCTTTCAAACACATCAGTGAAAATGCTTTAGGACTGGACAGACATTGGGAACAGCACAAGACACACGTGAATCTGTCCCCTCTGAAAACAAAAAAACAAAGCTAATTCCACATTTTCTTCAGCTGTCAAATCAATTTGCTGTTTTCATTTCCCTTCTCATCAGCAGCGCTGGCTTTCTGTAAACACACACGGCTCGCAACGCTGTTTTAAAAAGTAATCCAAAATGAGAACGGGTTATGTTTTCAAAGAACTATATCGGACATTCAAAATGTTTCTAATGAAACCAATGAACTTGCCTCCTTAAAGGAATGCCAATGGGTTCCCCTCGTGTTCACAGCTCAGCAGTTGAGTATAATAATGGCTTGTATTTATGCAGCAGCATGTGATTTCTGAAGTGCCCTTTTACACACACATACACATTTTCCATTCTTGTTTCTCATCAGTGAGACATTTATTGAGAGTTGCACTATAGTTTGGTTTGTTCAGGTCATTATCTTTTCCATTTCTAGGCAGACAAAGCTTTCCCAGTTAGATGGTCGAATAATTTATTAGTCACTGGAAATTAAGCCCAAAGACCATTTTCTTCACATGAAACTAGCTAAGCAAAGGTTAATTATATATAAACTTTGCTGGAGGGGGAGAAGTAAAGGCTCCATTGCACTGCTGAATACAGAGCTCTGTGCTTTTATGGAGCTGTACTATATGTCTGTACTGTGGGAACCTATTTTCTATTCATGGGTTGTGTTTTGGGATACCTTCGGATTGGTCAAAGTAATCGCGTTTAGCATTAGTCCCTTGAAAAAGGACTAGCAGAATATTGTCATAGTTAATGAAAACGCCCAGCATAAAGACGCCAGTTGTTTTTTGTTTGAAGAATAAAAGGAAGTCAAAGTAAGGATCCGTTCTGATTGAATTACTTGACGAGACAGAGATCTTCCTTATTGGATACAACTAAATTAAAAGAATATTTCCAAATAAATAATAACATGACTAAGAATAAACAACGAAAGCCCCTGCTTGTCTTGGCCTGGCTTAGGATACAAGTGCTGATCGCTAGAGACCATGCATCATTCTGTTTAAATCTGAAGGTCTACTGAAATTGCTCATTTGTGAATTAATGAGACTTTAGTTTCGAAAAGACATTAAGGAGTGCGACGAATCCTAAATATTAAAGAAACAATTTAACCAGCAGATTTCTCCCTCTAAGCCCCAATTTCCCCAATTCCCAAAGCAAATTTAGGATTCTCCGAACTACAGCTGCCCAAAGAATAAGCCTGTGTCCCCGGGCGGCCTCGGTAATCTCAAGCTGTTTTTAAACAAATGCAGCCATGAACTGGCAAGGAATGGAGCAAATTGAAAACATGCATTTCTGCTCTGCAAAGAATCCAATTACAGAGGAAAAATGGGCTGCGTACGTGGGCACAGTTACCCTGCATATGCTCCAAGGTTCTCAATTTCATATCCAGTCTAAGAAGGATGAGTCTGAGAATCAGTGGGACCTGGAGGAGGTGGTAAGATCATGCCTTTCCCTGACATGCAACAGCAGTTTAGTGCACCTTGTGTGCATTTGTTTTTCTCACTCTCTCCCCGTTTCCATCACTCTGCACACATGGCAGATTTGTTTCCTATACTCTGGGTGAATGTCCACAGCAGCCCGCTGCCACAGCACTGTCCTGGTGTCATAAACAACTCCTTCTCAAGGTGAAGATCAGTTCAAGGTGGGAGATGGGAGTGGAGAGTGGAAAGTGGAGAGTGGGGAGTGGAGAGTGCGGAGTGAGGGTTGGGGATTGGGTTGGGTTGGGGTTGGGGTTGGGGTTGGGTTGGGGTGGGGGTGTGATGGTTATGGGGGTGCTTTTAAGGTCTTAACAGTCAGTAACAAGTACGCAGTACAGTTCTCAGCTGGATCCGTCTCAAACTGACACTTATTGTAGTTTTTCAACGGGCTCTTTGGCAGTGCAATAAAGGAAGCCATTTAGTTGTTGGATATCATAATTCAGTTTAATTCAGCTTTATCCAGTGTCTGCCATGTCAAACCTAAATACTATTATACTAGTTATAATTCATGATTACTTCAGTGACAGAGGTCTTGCTCTGAAGGTGACTTCATTACATTACAGGTTACAGGCTCATACATCAAAGCTGGTGATGAAATAAGTAACTGCACGGCCCCAATCTTGTGGGCTGTGGACGGCGCCTGACTGTGAAATTGAGTAAAGAAGTAATTCAATTAGCCTGCCTGCTATATCTAAGAGCAGCCAAGCGGTTCTGTCTCTCAGGGAAGGTTTCAGTTTGAATAAAGCGTTCCCTTGAGACTGGAGGTGATGAGCCTGCCAATGGGACCCTGTGACCTCATCATGGTTTATTAAAGGTCAGGTCGCGGGGCTCATTTCAACACCTGGGTGACAGAAACCAGTAATGCTCTACATGAGGAGTCTCTGATTACTGTGCATTTGCATATTAATGACTTAGTAAATACACATGTACTTACACATCATTACAATGTTATTTTGCACAGATACAACGTACTTCATGTGTGAATCTTTTTGCACGATCTATGTAAGTACACAGTTGTATCAGAAAAGGGGTAGGTTTTGAGTTAGGGTTAGGGTTAGGGTAGGTTTTGAGTTAGGATTAGGGGTAGGGGTAGGTTTTGAGTTAGGGGAAGGTTTTGAGTTAGGATTAGGGGTAGGTTTTGGGTTAGGGTTAGGGGTAGGGGTAGGGGTAGGTTTTGAGTTAGGGTTAGGGGTAGATTTTGGGTTAGGGGTAGGGTTAGGGTTAGGGGTAGGTTTTGAGTCAGGGTTAGGGGTAGGGGTAGGTTTTGAGTTAGGGTTAGGGGTAGGTTTTGAGTTAGGGTTAGGGTTAGGGGTAGGTTTTGAGTCAGGGTTAGGGGTAGGGGTAGGTTTTGAGTTAGGGTTAGGGGTAGGTTTTGAGTTAGGGTTAGGGTTAGGGTTAGGGGTAAGTTTTGAGTTAGTGTTAGGGTTAGGGTTAGGGTTAGGGTTACATCTTTGAAGAAATAGGTCTGTGTTTGATCTAATTCTCCAGCATCTGGACCCATCTCTTGCAGAAATCAGATAAGCACTATACAGCATCTCTGTACTTGATCTATCGCTCTATACCTGCATGCCAGGAGGCCATCTGTCTCTGTCAAGTTCCATTGGAGAACTATGTGTGAAAGCAGTGCTCTAAATGGACTCCAAGGAGATTACTGCTTTCCTTCATTGATTACAAACAGACCCAGACTCAGCTGCACGTCGGAGGAACCAGCGGTTCAGTGGTGTGTTTAAGGGAGGGATTGTGAATCTGTAGAGGCAAAATAAATCAGAGCACAGCAAAGGCATGAGCATTGCCTCCAAGACCTCATTTGGAAAGCATTCAAGATGCAGAGGCAAGCTTTTTGCTTTGATTCGTTCCTGGGCGGCAACTGGATTTCTTAAATCAGTGGTTACGTCTTATCTTGCCAGTTTGCCACTTCATCTTTTAAATGTTTTTATTTTTTATTCTGTCGTCCCCTGCCAGCATCGAGCAAAGTAGCACTTGAGATTGCTGAGACGTGCCATCAATAAGAGGCTCGTGTCAAAGGATACTCAGTATTGGCAGCCTACTAATACAATAAGAATTATTATCATAACAAAGAACCATGGACTTTTTAACACGAAACTGCTTTGCAGTTATAAATGCGAATGACACTGCCAGCAGATCTATCACCTCACAGTGCCTTCTGCATGCAATACAAACACAAAGGACAATGGGGTCCGCAGAGATTAGAAACCAAGCTCTTGCATACTGGCTTCTCAGATCTCCCCAACAGCCCAATGGCTATTTGAGATCGCATGCAAAGGGCTTTAATCTTTGAGGTTTTGAATTCCTGGTAACCAGAGAGTGCAAAAGAAGAGACAGCTCCTCAGCTGCCTATGACACATACAATCCATAAAAAATAAGAAGGATATAATAATATAATATAATATCTTTATTTTTATACAGAGCCTTTCATAGTGGACGACCATCACAAAGCGCTTTACAGAGGTAGGCTGTGAACTGTGCATTATATGCAGAATCACTTACAAACAAATATGTTAAAAAATGTTGAAATTCAAAAACTAGATTCATTTTATCTCCAGATAAAATCTGACATTTCTGTAAGTAAAATGGAAGGGATTAAATGTATTCTAAAGGAAAGCTTCTAATCCTGTTCTGAGATGCATAAATGTGGACATGTTTTATCTTGCAAATTGGAAAAAGATTCCTGGTGGAGAGAAAGGGGATAAAGATCTTGCTGTTCTTCACCAGCACTGACTCTGCTGCGGCAGACTGACGATCAGGTCTGAAACCAGCAACACATTTTCATTGTGAGGCTCAGGTAACACTTTACCTCAATGTTATTGTGCTTAGTTAAAATGTACTTCATGTGGAAAAGTATTTGCATTATATAACCCTAACCCTAACCCTTTTCTGACACAGTTGTGTACTTACATATATCATATATCACGTGTGTGCGCACGTGTGTCGGCTCCAGTCACATGACTCCCTTAGGTGGTGTCGCAGAAACAAGGCCTGCCAGGAGTGGGCTTCGTTGTTTTGGAAGGACTTCAAAAAACAATGAAGCAGCTACTGCTGATTTATATTCATTTCAGGAGTGGAGATCAAGGAACCGGGGCATCTAGCCTGACAAGCTGTCCATCTGCATTAGAAAACTCAACAGAGCCCAGAGTTCAGTGCAGTAAACAGAATCACACGGCACACACACACCGGGCTCTGTGAGACCCTCTCTTTCTGTTGAGCTGTGCAGTGTGTGTGTGGACTGTACACAGCATTGAAATGACACTGTACAGTGTGTGTGTGGACCATACACAGCATTGAAATGAGACTGCACAGTGTGTGTGTGGACCATACACAGCATTGAAATGAGACTGTACAGTGTGTGTGTGGACCATACACAGCATTGAAATGAGACTGTACAGTGTGAGTAGAGATTACATGCAGCACCTTAGTTTAGGGATGCATTACAGACAAGCAAGATTGTCTGTATAAATGTGTTATAAAGGATGTGATGCACAATATTAGGCAGTTCCAAATCTACTGTCAACAGCAGCAGCAAACAAAATGCATGATTGGATTGAGAGATTGAAAATGCAGTACACGGAACAGTTTTATATTGACAGATCTTATCCTCATGTTTAACATCAGATCTTTGTTTAAAGGAGACTAGAATTATAATCTTGCCCACATTTCAAAGCCCTTCTGTTCTCCTGCTAAGCTCATGACAAGGAATGTAAACTTTTTGTAGATTTTACCCAATGAAGTGAAAATGCAATTAGTTTAAACTTCATTGTGTTCAAGCTGAGGACATTTTTACTTGGACAGCAATTTCTTTTGAGAGATTTAGATTCTCGGTGCTTAATGTAACTGCTTCCAATTATGATAAATTAGCGTAATTAAATGAAACTGAAGAAACCATGGGGTGATTTATGAGGTTATTGTTTTTACACAATGCAGAAAAGTCCGTAACACGGTTCTGCATTACTTATACAGAGCAATCACAATAAATAAATACACAGCCGTAAAAGGTATCATATATCACAGACCATAATAATAAATAAACATTAACAAATGGAAAACACCGTCTTTGTTTTCCGCTCCTGCTCTGAGTAAGTAGCCATCAGTTCTTATTTAATAAAGCGAGGACTAAAGCCAGAAGGGTTTGGACTGCGTACCTGTAATAGCTTCCATTATTAGTAAGCACACTGAGCTGCAGGCTGGGTCAACACAATGTTGGAAAGTCTGCAAAGGTACACGCATCTGGGAGGAACCTGAGCCCATTATATTTCCAAAGCCTCAAAGCTTGCAGTATTATAGATTGGGGTCTGCTCACTCAAAGCTTGCAGTATTATATATAGATTGGGGTCTGCTCAGTCAAAGCTTGCAGTATTATATATAGATTGGGGTCTGCTCACTCAAAGCTTGCAGTATTATATATAGATTGGGGTCTGCTCACTCAAAGCTTGCAGTATTATATATAGATTGGGGTCTGCTCACTCAAAGCTTGCAGTATTATATATAGATTGGGGTCTGCTCACTCAAAGCTTGCAGTATTATATATAGATTGGGGTCTGCTCACTCAAAGCTTGCAGTATTATATATAGATTGGGGTCTGCTCACTCAAAGCTTGCAGTATTATAGATTGGGGTCTGCTCACTCAAAGCTTGCAGTATTATATATAGATTGGGGTCTGCTCACTCAAAGCTTGCAGTATTATATATAGATTGGGGTCTGCTCACTCAAAGCTTGCAGTATTATAGACTGGGACTCTACCAGCAGGTATGTAGGCTACAGTACATCATGACATGGTAAGTGTAACCAGCAGCAACCAGTCAAACAAAGTGTAGCTTGCCAGAATAACTGTGATCCCACCCTGCTGTTTTCATCTGAACAGAAGAGCAGCTTCCCTCTCGTCACATATGGGAGATGATCCTGCTCTAATTGCTCGCAGGCTCTGAGAGATGGCTGTAAACTAAGGGAGTTGGTTCCTCATTTGATTTCACAGCTGGACGCGCTCTATCAACCATCACCTCTGTATGTTATTAAAAGAAATGGGGCTTTGTTTTACTGTATGTAGAATGATGCTCCATTTCTTTTTCAATTAAATACAACGAAAGGGGAAAATGAAATACATAATGTTCAAATTGATAAGGAACGTATGCAATAACGAGAATATTTCTACAAAGAATAAGTTTTGCTATTTTTCAAAACTAATAACGAATTATAAAAACATGCTTGAAAAAGGGGATTAACTCTTCACTACAATATTTATTGGACAGCTACCAGTTTTCTGTTCCAATAACTCTACAGTATATGGTTGTATTAGACTGAACTGGAGTAATGCTTGCAGAAGCCTGGAGATGAATAGTTTGTGGACAGGGAAAGCTCGTATTCATTGTTTAGGCCTGTTCGGAGCAATACATTATTACAACATTATTATTGCATTGTATTTTAGCCTGGTCTAGCATACAATTATAGGTAGCAATACCATGCATGTATGTAAACAATGTTTGTTTTTTTTCAGCGTTCATAATGCATTTTTTTTTTCCAATATAGTTTCATTCCTGTTGTTTCCAAACTGCCCTGCACATTTTCTGATTACCAAAGAGCTCGAGTGAACTCAGTCTTTCAGGGTTGTCTCTTCTCAATACATGGGCAGTTTATGAGGCATTTTCCGCTTTTTACTAAATCTAATCTTTCATGTTCATTTTTCTGCTGTGAAACGCAAAGTGATATCAAATCTCCCAAGCTCTTAAGCTTCCTTGGAGATGCAGGATAAAACCACAGTCACATGACTTGGTAAAAGCATGCACATAGAATGAAGAACTCATAAGAAAGATTATACTGTGTATCGTAGGTGTGTGAGGTGCACAGATCCATGAATGAAGAACTCATGAGAAAGATTATACTGTGTATCGTAGGTGTGTGAGGTGCACAGATCCATGAATGAAGAACTCATGAGAAAGATTATACTGTGTATCGTAGGTGTGTGAGGTGCACAGATCCATGAATGAAGAACTCATGAGAAAGATTATACTGTGTATCGTAGGTGTATGAGGTGACAGATCCATGAATGAAGAACTCATGAGAAAGATTATACTGTGTATCGTAGGTGTATGAGGTGACAGATCCATGAATGAAGAACTCATGAGAAAGATTATACTGTGTATCGTAGGTGTGTGAGGTGCACAGATCCATGAATGAAGAACTCATGAGAAAGATTATACTGTGTATCGTAGGTGTGTGAGGTGTACAGATCCATGAATGAAGAACTCATGAGAAAGATTATACTGTGTATCGTAGGTGTATGAGGTGACAGATCCATGAATGAAGAACTCATGAGAAAGATTATACTGTGTATCGTAGGTGTGTGAGGTGACAGATCCATGAATGAAGAACTCATGAGAAAGATTATACTGTGTATCGTAGGTGTGTGAGGTGCACAGATCCATGAATGAAGAACTCATGAGAAAGATTATACTGTGTATCGTAGGTGTGTGAGGTGCACAGATCCATGAATGAAGAACTCATGAGAAAGATTATACTGTGTATCGTAGGTGTATGAAGTGACAGATCCATGAATGAAGAACTCATGAGAAAGATTATACTGTGTATCGTAGGTGTATGAGGTGACAGATCCATGAATTAAGAACTCATGAGAAAGATTATACTGTGTATCGTAGGTGTGTGAGGTGTACAGATCCATGAATAAAGAACTCATGAGAAAGATTATACTGTGTATCGTAGGTGTATGAAGTGACAGATCCATGAATAAAGAACTCATGAGAAAGATTATACTGTGTATCGTAGGTGTGTGAGGTGACAGATCCATGAATAAAGAACTCATGAGAAAGATTATACTGTGTATCGTAGGTGTATGAGGTGACAGATCCATGAATGAAGAACTCTTTGAACTCATGAGAAAGATTATACTGTGTATCGTAGGTGTATGAGATGACAGATCCATGAATGAAGAACTCTTTGAACTCATGAGAAAGATTATACTGTGTATCGTAGGTGTGTGAGGTGACAGATCCATGAATGAATAACTCTTTGAACTCATGAGAAAGGGCGTATCCATGATACTGTGTGATGCCCCTTTGCTTCTTGTCCCTTTATCTGCCCGTAGAGATTCGGGTGTACAGGACTAGATGCATTGGAATTGGTCCTGCCGATAGTTTAAACCCCTGATAAGAAATGTATACTCGTCATACACTCTCTCTCTGTCATTGCCACTTGACTTTCACCTGACAGCCATTGCTCAATCGTCTACAATTTATGTGATGATTGTGGGCTGAGGGCGTTCCCTCTTCCCCTCTCTACACGGCAGACCTTGGGATGTTAATGTGTGTTTTTATTACCTCCTGGTTTGAGGGAGCTCAGTCACACTGCGCCGGGCTGAAACGGAGCCACCTTGACTTCACAAGGGTGTCTCCTCATCTCGTTTGAATGTAAAATAATGTTTTGCTAGCTGTTCGGTGCTAGCTGGGTGGGGTGCTTGAGCCAGGAATGTGAAGGGGCCTCTGTATGTGGTAGGGGGATACTGAATGCACTGGTAACAGATTCACAATAATGTCGCTTTGCTGCTTTGGCTGTGTTGCTATGCAGAATAGATAGTGCCACGTGAATAGAGAGAAAGGAGGAGTCATAAACGACCTCACTACAAGGCTGTGCGCTGGCAATGTTCAAACTGAAAGAAGCGCTGTGCCTAGTGCTCAGTCGCCCAGGGCACGCAGCTCTGTCCATTAAAGTTATTCTTTTCTGAGCGAAACAGATGAAGATATATTTGCCTTGAATAATATTGTTTATGCGTTTTATTTTTCCCTGCAGTGGCTCATATTGAACACGGAAATGATCTGTATGTGATGTCGGCTGGGGTGTATTACTGTATGACATGCCCTGGTGTAGGGGACTGTAAGCACGGTGATAAATGAAGACAGGGGTGTCAGCTAGGGGAGACGCTGGAAGTCAATCAGTCCTGAAGGATAGTACATATCTGAGGAGTCGTCTGGGCACATCCTCCTGTGCTGTTCATCAATCACATGGGCACTCTGTGATGCCATCTTGTTTCTCACCAGTTGTAAAGGTATTGTATATTGGCCGTCATTGTAGAGCGCAAAGTGAACGCCTGCAAGACTTCACAACTAATATCAGCCTGAACACATTGCACGAGGTGTCTTTCATGTACAGGATTAGAATTTAATATTGTTGTAAATCACAATTTATATACCAGGATCAGGGTGCCAAACTGCAAATACAATGCACATTGAAACATGCATTTCACATGTCTATAAATACATTGAAATGGTTTCCGCACATTGAAATGAACACATGGCCGTGCACATCTCTGCTGCAAGGGAAACTAAAAAGCAGAGGAGACAAAGCTTTGTCATCATCCCTCTGGATCAGCAAGATTTAATTCACACCTTTAATTTAAGACAAAAGAATAAAACACAAAATGAGCATTTAAACGCCCACTCACGGCGGTGACATGCAAATTGAATCCATGGAACTGCAAAGCTTTTAAGGTATCAATAGCCTATATGAATAATATCCACAGATACAGGAATTCATTCATGAAAGAGCTCATCAGTGGAGCTTGAAAGCAGAGTTCCAATTTAACAGCCCCATCCCCAAGATTATTTTGTGCCGTCTTGAGGAACAAATGGGGAAACACAATTATTCTAAGTAGGGTTGAATGAAGCTTGGACACTTCTTTTATTTCCAGTACAGAAGACATGTAACAGCCTGGCAAAGTCATCTCAAGGCCAAGCTGGCACTGATGTCATTATATTTTATTTGAATGCCCATTTCGTATTCGTAAACAGACCCCCTGTGTAAAAATGATTCATGGAGTGCAGAATAGGTGCAGCTCCATATTGATGACTGCTTCAGTGATTATAATTACATCTCCTGTAGTGAGACGCTGCATACAGTGATTTGCACACTCTTTCTAAGGAGGTACAATGTAGGTGATGTAGTCCAGTCCATTCTAGTATTGAGGGCAGCAAGGTGAGCTGTTAGCAATTCCTGCTGCTTTTCATATAGTGTCAATATGGGTTGTGTAACAGGGTGGCGGCTGGGTGCAAACTGTCCGTCTTGCACACTGTAAGCGAGCGCCTTAACCGATCTGCAAAAGAGCCGGGATCGTCTGCGTTATATTTCCATTCCAGTTTCTGTTGCTTTCCTATTGAGATTAGTTTGAGTGCACCTGGCTGTCTAATGATCTCTAGACTGGCTGCCTTCTTGCTTGCAGCACTGTGTTGTTCTGGAATTTTTTATTGTTTTGTCTCTTGTGTGATATTGTATCCTTTGAACAATCAGACAGCAAAAAAACCCACAAAAAAACAAAAAACAACACAGCCAATCAACACAGGCCCGGAAGCAAGAGAGGCAGAGAGCAGCAGAGAAAAATGATCTGAAATCTTTGGTGCAAACCCACAGAGCGTGCCTCAAACATCATAAAAAAAACACTGGTGCAAACACACAGAGCGTGCCTGCAAACATCATAAAAAAAACACTGGTGCAAACCCACAGAGCGTGCCTGCAAACATCATAAAAAAAACACTGGTGCAAACCCACAGAGCATGCCTCAAACATCATAAAAAAAACACTGGTGCAAACCCACAGAGCGTGCCTCAAACATCATAAAAAAAACACTGGTGCAAACCCACAGAGCGTGCCTCAAACATCATGAAAAAAACACTGGTGCAAACCCACAGAGCGTGCCTGCAAACATCATAAAAAAACACTGGTGCAAACCCACAGAGCGTGCCTCAAACATCATAAAAAAAACACTGGTGCAAATCCACAGAGCGTGCCTCAAACATCATAAAAAAAACACTGGTGCAAACCCACAGAGCATGCCTCAAACATCATAAAAAAAACACTGGTGCAAACCCACAGAGCGTGCCTCAAACATCATAAAAAAAACACTGGTGCAAACCCACAGAGCGTGCCTCAAACATCATAAAAAAAACACTGGTGCAAACCCACAGAGCGTGCCTCAAACATCATAAAAAAGGGCAACGATGAAGGACAACGAAGACACTGCAAATATATTTAAAGGGTGACAGCTCCCTGATCCTTTACAGACGCAGCGCAGTGTTGTTCGTGACCTCTGCTGTTCTCCATGGGATTAAAGCGAGCAAGGCATTTTGATGAGTTCATTTTTATCTTTTGTACCCTGTTTTTACCCTTTGGCTTTTGGGATCTTTCATTTTCTATTTTTTTTAGCCTTTGCAGCCTGTGAGAATATATATTGGGTTTTGCTCATGGATTACGCCTGGCTAAGGGATTGAAATAAAATCCCTCCTAAAGTCAGGCAGACACTTACTTTGTGTGGTTTGAGCAGAGAGGAGAAGCATGCTGATTACCATGGATATGAGCCGGGTCTGATGACTAGTGTCGGAGTAGAGAGACAGCAGGCACCTGAACACTCTGCATGTATACCAGTATACAGTCCTGTATCCCTAAGACATCACATGTCTCTATCTATATATGTAATGACTTTGTAATTTAGTTTAGAATTGCATAATAATAATAATAATAATAATAATAATAATAATAATAATAATAATAATAATAATAAGTTTGTTTAGCAGGTTACTCCAGGAAGATACAGAAAATGCAATTTTTTTTTAAAATTTACTACTGATGAGAATTAATATGAAGCTGTGACATACACTAAATAATTAGTCACCCTTAAAAAAATGTAACCACAGTAAAACATAGCAGAGTGTAATAAAGCACTGCAAAGAATAGAGAGGTACTGTATGGGGAAGCATATTAATAAACATGGCAAACCAGGGTAAACTGTAAAAATACTGTGCAGACATACTGTGCATTAATACTATGCATAAATAATGTGCATTAATACTGTGCATTAATACTATGCATAAATAATGTGCATTAATACTGTGCATAAATAATGTGCATTAATACTGTGCATTAATACTGTGCATTAATACTGTGTAAAAATACTGTGCAGACATACTGTGCATTAATACTATGCATAAATAATGTGCATTAATACTGTGCATTAATACTGTGCATAAATAATGTGCATTAATACTGTGCATTAATACTGTGCATAAATAATGTGCATTAATACTGTGCATTAATACTGTGTAAAAATACTGTGCAGACATACTGTGCATTAATACTATGCATAAATAATGTGCATTAATACTGTGCATTAATAATGTGCATAAATAATGTGCATTAATACTGTGCATTAATACTGTGTAAAAATACTGTGCATGCATTAATACTGTGCATTAATACTGTGCATAAATAATGTGCATTAATACTGTGCATTAATACTGTGTAAAAATACTGTGCAGACATACTGTGCATTAATACTATGCATAAATAATGTGCATTAATACTGTGCATTAATACTGTGTATAAATAATGTGCATTAATATTGTGGTAAAGGTTTCTAAGGGTACAACCAATCACCCAGTCCATTCAGCCGCAGGGCACAGTTACAGCAGCAACAATTCCCTTTTCTAATGCGTTTTACCAGGGCTATTTTTTTTACTCTCTGAGGTACGTTTGCAATACAAATGCTCAAGTTCTCAAAGGTAAATTACATATTTCCTTTACAAATTTCCGCTCCTAGTCTGCAGTTGAGGCTGAGGACTAGCTGGGAAGTAAAGATTGTAATGAACATGTTTCCACAGGGTTACTGACCATGAAGAATACACAAAACAGATTTGTCACTTGAACCCAGGCTTAATGTTCCGGCTAACTGTTACAAAACAGATGTTGACAAAAAAGCAGCAGCTTCTGCAAACCAACATGACTGCTGCAATTCCAAATAACAACCCAATGGGAGAGCCAGAAATAAAGCCAGTTTCAATACATCAGCATCCTTCGAGACAATAACTAGATTGTCATATATGGTAGACCAATTGAGAACAAATTCTCATTTGCAATGACGGCCTGGCCAAGATGACATGACAGAAAGTGAAAAGAAAACAAATAATGAAACAAATGCATGTACATCACAGATCAAATCAAATCGGGCAGGTACAGGAGTCAGTCAACAGTGAGTCAAGCTGGCCATTAAAAACAGAAGCAGAAAGAAAGCCAGGCAGTTTTAGCTTGAGTCGTAAAGACGGACTGGTTGAAAAAATGCTCACTGCGTGATCGAAATTGTAATGGTGCTTTTGAAAACCTCTTTAATGTCTTGGATGAATCGATACAATCCGGGGAACAGGAGCGGGTGTTTGCATGCTTAACTGTGCGTTACCTGCTTGAAAGTGCTCACCTAGCCCTGCACAGCTGGCAAAGCTAATCAGCTACGAGAAGCACACGTAATTGAGTAATACACTACACAGGGATTTCCATGTTAAACAGCCAGGGAGAAGGGCTGTGCTATTCCTCGCCCTTATTAATCCCACTAATGATCTGCTTGAATCTTTCAGGATGAATTCGGACCTGTTCAGTTGCACTCCCGCCTGCTTCGTTGCGCCCGCAGAACATTCAGCTTCGCTTCAGATCCGATTTCTTTTCTGCGACGTGCTGCTGAAGGCTGCCTCACACATCCTCTCTTTCACTGTCCTTTCTGGCACCGAGCATCATGCCGTCCTTGAGCACTCAGAGAATTCCATATTAAAATGCTCAGTGCTTGTATAATATCATAGTATGGCTTTTGTATTAGAAAAATGTCCGAGGAAGAAAATTCTAGGACCCAAATATTTTCCTTCTAGAACCTTACCCCAGACTTGATCACTATATATATATATATATATATATATATATATATATATATATATATATATATATGTACACACACACTAAATAAAAACAGATGCAGATTTATCTAAGCAGCATTGTATTTCAATCAGGAAACTCGTTCATTAATTCTGTATACTGCATTCATTTTGCTGCTGCAGGAAAGGCCAACATGCCTGAAGACATTTAAGATTTTCTTTCTTAATTAACTTTATAATATACAGCACTTCGGAGATTGATAGTGGAATGTTTTTATGCTTTTCTGCTAATTTTCCACACTCCTCTTTTAAATGACATCACAAATCTTTTTTTAATTAGGAGAGTACAGTCGGTGACATACACCTTTAGATAATTACAACTCCCTTCAATTTGCAGCGGTAAAGATAAATATAGACAGTAAATTTGCCCATTTAGAGTGACAGAGCTAAAATGCTCCTTTTAAGGGAATGAGATGTGAAATTGTTTCTAATTGTGGATGCAAGCAGACTAGATGTGAAGGTGTGTGAAGACAGGGTGTGCAGACTAGATGTGAAGACAGGGCGTGCAGACTAGATGTGAAGGTGTGTGAAGACAGGGAGTGCAGACTAGATGTGAAGGTGTGTGAAGACAGGGCGTGCAGACTAGATGTGAAGGTGTGTGAAGACAGGGAGTGCAGACTAGATGTGAAGGTGTGTGAAGGCAGGGAGTGCAGACTAGATGTGAAGGTGTGTGATGACAGGGCGTGCAGACTAGATGCGAAGACAGGGAGTGCAGACTAGATGTGAAGGTGTGTGAAGACAGGGAGTGCAGACTAGATGTGAAGGTGTGTGATGACAGGGCGTGCAGACTAGATGTGAAGACAGGGAGTGCAGACTAGATGTGAAGACAGGGAGTGCAGACTAGATGTGAAGGTGTGTGAAGGCAGGGAGTGCAGACTAGATGTGAAGGTGAGTGATGACAGGGAGTGCAGACTAGATGTGAAGACAGGGCGTGCAGACTAGATGTGAAGACAGGGAGTGCAGACTAGATGTGAAGGTGTGTGAAGGCAGGGAGTGCAGACTAGATGTAAAGACAGGGCGTGCAGACTAGATGTGAAGACAGGGAGTGCAGACTAGATGTGAAGGTGTGTGTGAAGGCAGGGAGTGCAGACTAGATGTAAAGACAGGGAGTGCAGACTAGATGTGAAGGTGTGTGAAGACAGGGCGTGCAGACTAGATGTGAAGACAGGGAGTGCAGACTAGATGTGAAGGTGTGTGAAGACAGGGCGTGCAGACTAGATGTGAAGACAGGGAGTGCAGACTAGATGTGAAGGTGTGTGAAGACAGGGCGTGCCTGGGGGTTTATTGTTAGCAGTGTCCCTTCACAGAGGTAAAGATGACTCTTTAGACAGGACAAAACAAAAAAAGAAACCAAACCTAACCTAACCCCCTCTTTCGAGTATTAAACTAAACTTAAACAAGCAGTTTGTCAAATCCAGTGACTAACGTTTGGACTACAAGTCTTTCCCTACTAAGTTCCTTTGAGTATTTCATTTACCACTGTCGAGTGTTTCATGGGTATGAAGGGTAGAATTATGCAACATGTCTCAATGTTGCATATTATCACTCAGTTCAGTTCAGCAACCTTGCTGTACCTGGCAATACCTCGAAAGGAAGAAACTGAAAGAAAAAGACAGCATTTCAATTCGGGGTGTGGATTGGCATCTCATTTGGAAGTGGCAATTGATTTTCTGAAGGCTTTCACCTTGAATTAATAAAACTGAAATAGAGCTCAAAAGGCTTGACTGAAGCTGAAATACATGAACAGGAGGAATGCCATATTTCTTACTTTCATATTGTTGTAGTTTAAAAGTGTTGTGGTAAGAAGGAAGGTCCTACACACAGAGCTTCGTAAGGGGTCGGACCTAAAACACTGGGAACGTTTTAAAAACAGCGAGATTCTGTCCTTTTAAATTACACCCCCCTTAGAAGGGCGAATGGGACGAGCCTTGATGGGCGTACAGCCTTTTCGGTCGTCTTCTTATGTTCTTACATTTAAAGAATATATTTTCAAAGATGAATAACGAACAGTATTTCATTTTTCAAAAAGCAAGACAAAAAAAACCACTTTCAATAACAAGAACCAGTAAAACTACGACCTCGGTTAATACAGCAAAGCCAAACTTCTTTCAAGAAATAACAAGAAATCAGTACCTACAGAATAATAATCATTGAATCAGTTATATTATCTTACGCTCTTCCAATTAAAAGAAAATAAAACCTTCATTCGTCAAATGCTTATAGTTTGGAAGAGTTTACGAAGATTAATGGTATACAACAGCATGTTTTATTAAGCACACATTCGTTCCTTCCACTGTATGTGTGATCTTTGAGCAGTGAAGGCTGCACTCACTGTAGCTTTACTGGCATGCTGCCAAACAGTTGCCTTTGAGGATAAGGCTTGCAGTGCTTGGAGGCGAGTATCTGAGTGCTATAAATTGCTTTTATTTACTCAAAAGATCAATGGAAATGCACAATGTGGCAGGATCTCCACACCTCAGACAGCTGACTGACAAATGCATGCAAATGACTACATGAAACAGCCCCCTGCTTACTGATACAGCAATGAGATATACATTGAAGGCTCTTGCATTGACCTTGAGAAAACTGCCAGGCGTAGTTAAATAGAATCAGAGGAGTTTACAGCAGTAATGATAAGAATCAAACCATCATAAATCCCTGGTATACAGGGTCAGTGTTAAAATAAAGGGGACATATTAATAGGATGCAATGCATATACCAACCCACATTGTTATATATACAGCTAATGATTTCTCTATAAATATACAGTTCAAACTTTTTTGGCATATTTTTTAGGATTTTGCCCAAAGCTGGAGCCTGAACCCAATATGAGGACCGCACCGATATATAGGTGTTTTCTCCCCTCTAGATTTGACAGTTATCTGCACGCCATGCAGCAGCTTGGAAAAACAAGATAACTGACATTGACAGATGTTCTTTAGTTTAGTTTATTCTGCTCTCATTCTTTCAATGCCACAGCTTTTCGGCTTTTTTTTTTTTTTTTTACATAGTATTCATGTTATTTATTGCTTGGGGGCAGTTTGTAAGTCCACTTTATCACAGTCAGTACATTTATATTTTAAATTAAGAAGAAGATGTATTTTCAATGGGAGGATACACAGAGGGAGTAACAGTGTAGTAAGAAGTGCTTTCAGTGCAATGCTTCCAGAGTCTCACCTTTAGGACCTTGTCGTTTGTTTGTGAAATCTCTGAGTACAAGCTGTGAAAGATCCTGCTTCCTGAGCTGTATTTATTGCACGGCCAGTTTAAAGGTTAGCAGAGTTCTTTATCCCCCAAAGGATTCACTCTTGGACTCATTCTCAATACGTACATGACTCACAAACCCATCTGACCTTTTCTGTTCTGCAGTACCCTGCAGTGTGTAATCTTGTATGATTACGTGACACAGGCCAGAGTAGGAATCCTGACAAAGTTAACCTGAGGTAAGATGCCTCATTCTTTTTTTCTCTGCCAGACAAACATTGTATTCATGCGTGAATATAGAAAACAACATATATACACAATAGTTCTGTAGACTTCATTGGACACTATTTAAAGAAGGCGATTATTATTATTTGTTTATTTAGCAAACGCCTTTATCCAAGACGACTTACAGAGACTAGGGTGTGTGAACTATGCATCAGCTGCAGAGTCACTTACAATTACGTCTCACCCGAAAGACGGAGCACAAGGAGGTTATGTGACTTGCTGAGGGTCACACAATGAGTCAGTGGCTGAGGTGGGATTTGAACCGGAGACCTCCTGGTTACAAGCCCTTTTCTTTAACCACTGGACCACACAGCCCCCGATACATTATTTATTGCAAACAACAAATGGTTGGATTTAGTAACTGGTGATGTTTATAAACAATAAAAGCAAAACTACCGACTGATCAAAATGTTGTGAAAATGCTTTGTGTTCACTTCATGGAACAGAGAGATAGATGTACTGCTGAAACAGATGAAAATCATGTGCAATTCAATTAAGGATGCTTGTGAATGTGAAATCAACACTTGATCCTCACCAGCAACAGAGTCAGAGACAGTAAAAAAAAAAAAAAAAAGCAAACAAGGTTTGAAACTACTTCCTCTGTAATTCGTTTACACCATTACTCGGACGTGTGCCTTCGCTATGTGTTTGTAGTTCTGTTAAATGGACATTTTGGCGTGAATGCAGTGATGAATCACCCCTCTTAGGGTCATGTTTTATCCAAAGCTGGTTTGTCCCAGAGGCTGCTCAGCCCAGTGCATTTGCATTCTGGGAACATTTCATCCAGTTCCCTTTTGCTGTACTTAGATGCTAATATTTGCACTCCATTCTAATTTCACTAAACCATTAACTTCTGATTCAAATCCAATTCAACCTGAAGCTTACAGTAGTTGTTTCAGGCTGCATCAGCACCCCAACAATAAAGGTAATTGGAAACAATCTATCTAATCTGCCTGCATTGCATTCAAGAGCTATCCCACTAAACCAGGAGAAACGATGAAGGGCAACCTGTTTGAAGATCAAGCCGTTGTTACGTGTATCCGCCCCACACCATCGCAGTTCACGTCAACAAGCACAGCATTTAAACACCTCGGCTCAAAGAAGCAAGATGAAGACACAGGACAAGCTGGTGAAGAATCTCAGTGCATGACAGTATTACCCACGTGCACACGCTGCTGCAACATGAACATTGCATTTGTTTCCCCTTCAGCTGTCTAGGTCTCTTGTCCTAGATTTTAATGAGCAGTATAGTTATAACTTGATTTCAAAGAACACAGAATAAGCTACAGAGCTTCAACACTGGAAACAGATTCAAAGTGACACGAGTTTTGTCATGTCCTGTGTTTTGAATCATGGCATGTCTATCTCTCATGAGGTTTAGGTATAATATTTTCAAATGTATGCAATGCGGTATAATGAGTCGGGGAATAAAAAAAACTGAAATGCTTTCAGTAATACTGTACAGATACAGGTTTATTTTTGCAGAAATATAAAAAGGGGGGGCTAACATGTACCCTACAGAAAAGCAACCTGAATGTACTGGGAATGGGAGATCCCCAGTATAAACACTCCCAGGCTCCACACACAGGATCGCAGCTCATCACCATTCATGTAACAGGATCATTACAGTACCTGAATGTACTGGGAATGGGAGATCCCCAGTATAAACACTCCCAGGCTCCACACACAGGATCGCAGCTCATCACCATTCATGTAACAGGATCATTACAGTACCTGAATGTACTGGGAATGGGAGATCCCCAGTATAAACACTCCCAGGCTCCACACACAGGATCGCAGCTCATCACCATTCATGTAACAGGATCATTACAGTACCTGAATGTACTGGGAATGGGAGATCCCCAGTATAAACACTCCCAGGCTCCACACACAGGATCACAGCTCATCACCATTCATGTAACAGGATCATTACAGTACCATGAATAGTAAATTCAAAAAAGGCAATTTTTTCAAAGGGTGACTGACTAATTGCCCTTTATTAACTCAGATCTGATTATTTGGAAGATTTTCCGGAGATCAATAGTCTCCTTTCAGACATCTAGTGGTATAAAGTAACTCCTGTTCAAAGATGAGTGCAGACAGTGATGAACCCAGCTGCTAATAGGCTGCTAGAGGTTTTCAGCATTTTGAGATTTGCTTTTCTTGACATTTTCAAATATCACGATTATTAATGGCTGGATATATTCCTAGTGTTAACTGTTGACTGCTTATCGGTTACGCATTACTAAATTGGGCTAGCAAATCCACTTCTCCACAAGCCCTGCTTGGGAAAGGCCACGCTAATGATTGTGAAACAGCGCTGCAATGGATAAGCTGCATAGCGAGCTGACCTTTTGCAGCAGGAGAACTTTCTATTTGCTGTGGTAAGTAAACATTTGTACAATGCTAACTCTGAAATATTTCCATTGTAAAATGGCATTTGCTGCTCATGAGCGAGTAGCTGAACTGTACAGTACACCCTCGCTATAACAAACCTGTTGAGGGTCAAGCCTTTTGTTCGTTATATTGAGGGTGTATTTAATGTTAGACGGAGCGACATGAATATGCATCTGGCCATGCCTGAATGGTTTATACCAAGTGTAATATTGGGTCTTTTCACTGGCATTAAGAGCAATGCTATTCTGCACAGTTACAATGTACTCAATGTGTGAATCTTTTTGCATGATACATGTAAGTACACAATTGTATCAGAAAAGGGTTAGGGTTTGGTTTAGAGTTTAGAGTATCACGCCAAAAAATTACACATTAAGTACATTGTAACTATGCATAATAACATTGTAATTATGTGTAAGTACACATGTATTTACTATGTGAATACAAAGTAACTAGAGACACAATGTAAAGTGGTACCAAAGTCACAATAAAAGCAGGGATTCAGGTCAGGCCTTTTGTATGCGTCAATCCTCTTCTTTAAAGGAGTCCAACTCAAATCAGGTTCAACATCTCTAGAATTCTCAACAACTCTAGAATTCTCAACAACTCTAGAATTCTCAAGGAGACTAGAACTCCTCAGATCTGAGCTAAATAAAAGCTACAAGATTTTTAAAAGCAACCCAGTTTACACCAGAGACCAGCTCTGCCAGGCTGTGTGCATTTGTGCAAACCTACCCAAGGGGAGATCAGCTATCGCCTGACTGAAAAGGGCTGTAAACTTTTCATCTTTCATAGCATCATGTACGAGCCTGAGCCCCAGATTGTTCACAGTATTTGATGTAATATTAATGGATGGTTTGTGTAAAATAAACCGCCAATCGAAATAGGGCACAGAGCGACGGGGTTGTGCAAATGTACTCGCTTAAAGATAAAACCATAAACACATGGTTTCCTCGGCCACATCACAATATTCATTGGAATACTGTCATAGAAGCAGCTTTTCTGTTTACAATCACAGAAGAATTCAAAGGGACGCCACACTGTGCAGCACATTAAGCTTCTCAAATAATAAACACCACACTGAAGTAATTCTCCCTATCTCAAAGAGCAGGTGGCTTTGCATAGGGAAGTTGTATGTGTTTTCCACCCCATGCCTTATCACCCCGTACAGCTCAGAGGGTTTCATGTGCACTCTTCCAAAGACTTGCTGGCAGTGTGTTGGATCCGGGCCAAAGACTAGCCTTTGGTTAAACTGAACATGTGACAAATCCTGTGTAGCTGTTCAATCCGATGGGCCAAATCTGAAAGCGTTTCACACAGCAGAGAATGTGTCACTGCGCTATATCTGGTAAAAATGTCGTTTATCTGCCTCTGGTCAGAGCTGGACACACTTTATGAATGAACTGAATAACAGAGGAAGGGGAAGAAACCTCGGGGGGGGGGGGCTGGGTCTCTTTTTAGACAGATAATATCCTGGAAAGATTGGGAGATGAAACCATGGAAACAGTCCAAAAATCTTCGACGGTGGCTCCCCCTCCTTATCTAGACTTTCACTTATATACAGTATATTAATCACCCACCCTAATGAATAAACAGTGTGGAGGCAGGCTGTTAATGTGGAAATCTTAACCATGACCTTAACCCTATAACCCTAACCCTGTTCTGATACAACTGTGCACTTACATATATCGTGCAAAAAGACTCCCACATGAAGGGCATTGTAGCTGTGCAGAATAACATTACAGTTATGTGTAAGTGCACATGTGCTTACTAAGTAACCAGTCTATAAATACACAGTGATCTGAGACCCCGCTGTCATGGGCAGCCCCCGCTCAGTGTCACTGGAAGCTGGGTAAATCAGGACCTGTCTCCCAGCAGCACTCCTTTAACAGCCGTTAGACTTGCCCTTCTGTCTTTGATCAGAGAAGTCTCCTTTGTGTCTTATTAATATCAGATAATGAAGACTCAATCCCCTCCTGTCCTTTATCTTCAAACCCAGACATGCTCTCGGAATTTACAACAGATTCTATTTTATATTCCATGGTTCATTTACAACAGATTCTATTTTATATTCCATAGTTCTCACAGATAATGCAAATGTTATTTTGGTGGTTTCAGCTGCCATAGAATAACAGGCTTATTAATCTGGGAACCTGAACAAAACACGTTGCTTCAGCATTATCACTGGAGATAAATATTGCATTAAAAATGGTTTAATTATCTGTATAATATGACACAAAGCTATAATCTTGTGTCTTATGATTCTGCTTTTAAATTTTAACAGGAAGGACACCATGATATCCGTGACATAATAGCAAACGTTTTGAAGAAAAGGGTTTCAAAACCAAAACTTGTAGAATTTCCCAAAACATCTTTATTTGAAAAAAAAACCATTGTGTTCAATTTCCAATCATATCGGTCAGTAAAAAAGGCATTTTTAAAGCTAAAAGCCTGCATATTCTTCTAAGATGCTAGCTCATTGCTGTTATCTGAGCCTTCAACAGGTAATGAAACAAAAGGGTATGAAAGAAATGAACTCGTGGAATATGCATTCCGCATTATCATCGGAGTGGCACAGGGGACCGGAGATAGATTTCCATTATTCATATAAGGGCTTAGTAAAATAATGAAGGTACCGGCACGTCACAAGAGTCATCAGGCTTTATTTAGTATGAAATCAGAACGCAATGGCTGCACCTCTCTAGATGCTGAACCACATGTTTAAATACAAGAGAATGGAGAAGAAGAGCAGCACCATATCTCCTCCGGTCACTGCGTGGATAATTGAACTGCGTGCAGCTTCCTATCTATCTGTCTGTTTTATAATGCATAGATGTTCTTTGCAAGGTTTTGACAGGGCAGCTGCTTGAACTCCTTAGAGTTCACACAAACTGTTTTAAAATTTCTAAACGTTAAAATAAATAACATGACATCAGAAGGGGATATATAGAAACACAAAGCAGAAGAATAAATCTGATGTGTTCAGGGTGTTCTGGACAAGCCCTTCTCCATCTAAATTGTCACGCAGTATATAAATAAGCCCTTAAGCTAAAGCAAAGCAGAAATGTCATTTACTAATATAGTATTCATTTCAAGCCAGTCTAAGCAGTGGTGCAGAGCAGGTATGCATTGAGCCAGGCTGCATAACACAGAAGCAGCTTGGATCCAGACTTCTACAATGAATCCCACAGGACTCCTGATGCATTGTACAATGAATCCCACAGGACTCCTGATGTATTCTACAATGAATCCCACAGGACTCCTGATGTATTCTACAATGAATCCCACAGGACTCCTGATGCATTGTACAATGAATCCCACAGGACTCCTGATGTATTCTACAATGAATCCCACAGGACTCCTGATGCATTCTACAATGAATCCCACAGGACTCCTGATGCATTCTACAATGAATCCCACAGGACTCCTGATGCATTCTACAATGAATCCCCTCAATGTCCTGGAATGTACAGAGCCAGCTGGATTCTCATATAAATTGCCCAGTGTGAGTGGAAGTCATTTGAAGACCATGGTGGGGGGATTTTTCTGGAACTCAGATGAAATTCATGAGCACATTTAGTATATAAAGATAGCTCAGGGACCAGCTAAACTGGTCTTATCACAAAGCTTATTATCATGTTGACGTCACCCTGCTGTGTAGTGCTACTCTGTGGGTGTTTCCAAGGGGATAAAGCACAATGACAAATCATTTCACACATGAAGCTCGCTTAGCAATGCTTTGCAGAAGCACTTGTATCGCGGCTGGAAGAAAGCAGGGGAGCCATTGGGCCCTATACACAAAACTTTAAGCAATGGTTTACTGAAGGGTTTGTTAAGGGTTTTTTAAAATTATTTTTTTAGGAAATCAATCTATGAATAGGGCTCAATATTTCAAACATTTAAATGTGTTTTAGCCTTTACTAATCGGTATTAGTTGCAATTAAAGGGACCTTCTGGGGACATTTCAGACAGCATGAAAGTATTTATTGCAAAATAAAATAAAATAAGAAGACATGCATGAATGTAAAGTGATTGCATCAGCACA
Organism: Acipenser oxyrinchus oxyrinchus; assembly: GCA_030684275.1. NCBI lineage: Eukaryota > Metazoa > Chordata > Actinopteri > Acipenseriformes > Acipenseridae > Acipenser > Acipenser oxyrinchus. The sequence goes on from CM060268.1 coordinate 463,882, forward strand.
TTTGAACTGCGTTTGTTATGAATGTGTCTTAGAAAAAGCAGATCGGATAAAGAGACATGGAGCACAATTCTGAAATGGAAAATAAACTCAATATGCACAGACACACACAGAAACGTATTCATGTTTTTAATATGCACAGACACACACAGAAACGCATTCATGTTTTTAATATACACAGACACACACAGAAACGTATTCATGTTTTTAATATACACAGACACACACAGAAATGTATTCATGTTTTTAATATACACAGACACACACAGAAATGTATTCATGTTTTTAATATACACAGAAACACACAGAAACGTATTCATGTTTTCAATACGCACAGCCATACACGGAAACGCTAACAAACACATAGCATACTCCGCAAAGAAAACTAAAAGCAATCGTTTTTATTCAACTCGGAAAGCTAATACTGGTAATGGAAATAACTGACCACCAGCCAAGCATGTTTGAATCATTGAAGAGCAGGTGTGAACATTTCTTTGGTGGAAGGATGACAATAATACCTGCTTTAATCTTGCTATGTTGAGATTAAGCACCAAGTATCCTGTCAAAAAACCTGGAAATATAAAACAGAGTCCACAAGACCCTGGCACTGTGTGGGGTGTAATCTAGAAATGTGTGATCAGAGACTGGGGTGGGTATTACCAAGTTATACCACTTTACTTACAAGAGTAAAGCTTCATGACAAGTTTATTATTATTATTATTTGTTTATTTAGCAGACGCCTTTATCAAGACGACTCACAGAGACTAGGGTGTGTGAACTATGCATCAGCTGCAGAGTCACTTACAACAACGTCTCACCCGAAAGACAGAGCACAAGGAGGTTAAGTGACTTGCTCAAGGTCACACAGTGAGTCTGAGTGAGCCGGGATTTGAACCGAGGACCCCTGTGTGAGCCCCACTCCCCTGGGCTCTGGGGAGACCCATACTGCAGCACACAGCACACTCGCTGGGGGCTCTGCTGGCAGGATGATCCGGTGCACCGCACTCAATCAAGCACTCCTTGGGTTTAGACTATAAGTGACAAGATTAAGTACGTTTGACCTTTTAGATCATGGATTAGGAGCGTGATAGGATCTCCAGGGCTTTGGGTAGAAAGGGTGAATCAATCTCTGGGGACTGGAACACAAGAGGATAAGGATATCTGTGTGGATTGGGCTTGCAGAGGGACGGCTGATTGATGAGGTTCTGTGGAGCAGAGGGGAATGCAGCAACCAGTGAAACAAGCCTGCTGAACACGGATTTATCACTGAGATCTGAAAATCAATCAGCCATCTCAACACTGTAAGGCTCAGGGCTACATCTACAGCAGGTATGGGGGGGATAGGGGCACAGGAAGGGCAACCAAGTATGGAAAAGCAAACCTGTGAAGAGAGAGGTTACCTAGAGTTTGCATTGTGCAAGCAATTAACAAGTCCTATTGCACAACAAACGCAATACTGTACAGTAGAATTTTTTTTTTTCCTGTTTAATGAAACAAAAGCATTTCCACTTTAGATTGCATCAATATACTATATCCAATGTGGGCCTACAATCTGTTTCCTACATGATAAGCTATTATTTTGTGTTTGTTTGTTGTAACAAACACCTGCCTGAGGGAATGATAAAACCACATGAAAAACCCTTTTCCTCATGGACTTCATTTCATGTAGGGCCTTTATCAAAGCCCCACTTTAAACAATTTGAATTTCCACACTCATAAACATGCCAATGTGTCCCGTGCAATTCATCATCTGTGCCAGGGGCAGCGCTATCCCTTTTCTTACTTGCTCTGACTCCATTCCTACTGGCTCTATGGATTTTTTAAGGTATGTATGTTTCATAAAAAAAAAGCTTGTGACCTCAAACTTACAGATTGTTTTTTAATCCCAAAGTCAAACTTTCCAGGGATACTCTGATCTCCTCTTCCACACACACACACACACGCACGCACGCACGCATTCGCACACACACACACACACTACATGCATGCCTGGTTATATGTTTCTTATGTTTAACTTCTGGATAATAAAGAGATGAACTCCCCATCTTGAAGGAGGCTGTGTGGTCCAGTGGTTAAAGAAAAGGTCTTGTAACCAGGAGGTCCCCGGTTCAAATCCCACCTCAGCCACTACCTCATTGTGTGACCCTGAGCAAGTCACTTAGCCTCCTGCTCTGTCTTTCGGGTGAGACGTAGTTGTAAGTGACTCTGCAGCTGATGCATAGTTCACACACCCTAGTCTCTGTAAGTCGCCTTGGATAAAGGCGTCTGCTAAATAAACAAATAATAACACAGTGAGTGGGTACAAAGCCATTAACTAGAAGCACTGGGGGGTACAACACAAGGTGAGCCCTGCGTTTCCTGCTCACTCTCTTATTGAATGGCTGCTTCCAATTCCCCTTAATAAGGGCACTTTCGTTTAATTAGAAGAGACTGATAACAGCCAGCCTTATTACAGTGGGGGTTATTCCTGGTTAGTTTTGCCCATACTAATCAACAGATTTACATGTTTGTATTATAATGCTTGGAGGAATCACATTATATTGTTTTATTTGTAGTTATTTAGTGAATTATATCATTATATGACAGGTGTAAGGTTTTTACACCAAAATCCAGTTTGCACTATTAAGTGTTAATTTTTCAAAACTAAAACAAAAGAAACCAAAAAACCAAAAAACAATCATTCAGAAAAACCATCATCTCAGTATCATCACAGAAGAGGCAGCGTCCCTGTGTGAACATCATCTCTACAGAAAAACCATCATCTCAGTATCATCACAGAAGAGGCAGCGTCCCTGTGTGAACATCATCTCTACAGAAAAACTATCATCTCAGTATCATCACAGAAGAGGAGGCGTCCCTGTGTGAACATCAGGAGGCTGTGTGGTCCAGTGGTTAAAGAAAAGGTCTTGTAACCAGGAGGTCCCCAGTTCAAATCCCACCTCAGCCACTGACTCATTGTGTGACCCTGAGCAAGTCACTTAACCTCCTTGTGCTCCGTCTTTTGGGTGAGACGTAGTTGTAAGTGACTCTGCAGCTGATGCATAGTTCTCACAAACCCTAGTCTCTGTAAGTCACCTTGGATAAAGGCGTCTGCTAAATAAACACATAATAATAATCATCTCTACAGAAAAACCATCATCTCACTATCATCACAGAAGAGGCAGCGTTGCCATGTGAACATCAGTCTAAGTCTGTAAAGAATAGTTCTGTACTGAATGCTTACAAACTGGTGCACCGTCTGGAGCAAAAGGAAGATCTTGCGAGCTGCATCTGAAATTACAGCACATGGCTTCATCTCATTTCTGTTAAGTGAAAGTGCAGGTATTGTGCAAAGCAACCAGGAGACTCTCCCTCTGGAATGAATCCAGTGCAGTTACTGTGCAAAGCAACCAGGAGACTCTCCCTCTGGAATGAATCCAGTGCAGTTACTGTGCAAAGCAACCAGGAGACTCTCCCTCTGGAATGAATCCAGTGCAGTTACTGTGCAAAGCAACCAGGAGACTCTCCCTCTGGAATGAATCCAGTGCAGTTACTGTGCAAAGCAACCAGGAGACTCTCCCTCTGGAATGAATCCAGTGCAGTTACTGTGCAAAGCAACCAGGAGGCTCTCCCTCTGGAATGAATCCAGTGCAGTTTCTGTGCAAAGCAACCAGGAGACTCTCCCTCTGGAATGAATCCTTAAGGACCATTAGAGGATTTTATAGAGCAAAGTAATTGGAAAGTAGCAAATGTGATAAACAGAAAACAAAAAGCCTGGGGCTGTGTAATGAAAGCACAGCATGTCGGGGAGGAAATTGCAGTCAAGCAGAATGTGTCTATAACGTTACTGAAGCTAGAGTCACTGTTCACTTGATAGAGACCATGGAAATTGCAATTCTCTTTAGATTCTAGGCATCAGAAAATTGCCTTGTCAATTATACAGCAGCGGTTATTTAAACATTAAATGTAACTCACGTAAATGCATTTAGACATTTTGCAAAACTGAGCAAAGTGTTCAACAAAAAAATAGATGAGAACCATATTAAAGTTGAAATGTTTGCGGGCATTCATGCTAAGTTTGTAGTAACTAGAAAGAGTACTAGGGGGACCCCAGCGGCTCACCATGCAAAATCACCAACACTGGAAATGCTGGCTGAGTCACGCACTGTGTAGTTAGAGGCTCTCCATGGAAATCACTGTGTTATCACTGTGTAGTTAGAGGCTCTTCATGGAAATCACTGTGTTATCACTGTGTAGTTAGAGGCTCTTCATGGAAATCACTGTGTTATCACTGTGTAGTTAGAGGCTCTTCATGGAAATCACTGTGTTATCACTGTGTAGTTAGAGGTGCTTCATGGAAAGTGTACATACAGTTGGAGGGAACAACTACATTTGCATCGGCAACAACCTGACAGTCAAAATATCAGCGACCCACCCCCCCAAAAAGAAATGTAGCCCCCCTTTGTTAGCCAGTAGATTTAACAACAGTAAAAGGGTGCCCCAGAAAATAATAATAAAAATGAAGACCCAACTGCATGCTATTTAACTAAGGCTAAAAGATCCCAATTTAAATTTTTTCGGTAAAGACTTAGTTCCTAGCCCTCAGAAATGGAATCTCTTTTACCCCCTGTAGAGACGAAACGCTTGTGGCCTGTTGAAATGAAGCAATTTCATGCCTTATTTACATATAAAACTGCAATTACCATTTTAAATGGTTTAGCTTAAAGCAAATTGGACTATAATAAACACATTTACATATCTGCTAATGGGACCGAAATCAGGTTAAATGTCTTCTTAAGCTATTATTGAAACCGAACCCCCGCCAAATGACTACTGATGTGCTAATGGCCCTATTCACAAAACTTTTAAAACGCAAGAATAAACCCCAAACTCCATAATACAGTACGAACAAAGCAACAAGTACTGTACAAAAAAGCCATCTGGATCCGTGTTCCATTTGCCTTCATGGAAATACACTTTTTTATTTTCTACTTTTCGTTTAGCAAGCTGCTCCCTCTCATGCATTTCAACTCTTAAGTGAATTACTGTAAAACCTCTGGTCCCAGACTCTCATTCATCAGTTATAGTACCTTTCCTAAAACCCAAACACCAGCAGAAATGGTTCAACAAACTAAAAAAAGAATCTCTATTTACAGCAGTGCAACAGAATTGACTTTCTTCCCTTGCAAGAGCGAATCAAGTCATTCTGGGTGAATATTAGCTAGAGAATGCATGGAGAATACCGAGCTACGCACCTCGTGTGAAGAGAAGTGCCCTTTGAAAATAACTCACCAATCCTGATGCAAATAGAAGAGCAAACAGGCACATGAAATGAACACAGGGAGGCTGCTTGTCTCTATGAAGCTCTATAAAATAATCCAGCATAAGAAAATCTATCTCTCAGCAAACCTGAGAGGTTTTCTGTAGAAATACACAAAGGCTCAGATTGAGGAAGTCTCAAAGGAATTAAAACATGGAACAGGATTGTGGGAAACACTTTTTGGAAATGCAATCAGTTCAGCATCCTGCATGATAATGTAATATAGTACTGTGTAAAGGAGAAAGTTTCTGTATTTACTGAGGAATGAGAACACAGCGATACCTTTCTTTTTGTGCTGACATGACACTATACATGCTGAAGGAATAAATTAGCATAAACCATCTTTGTGGAACCCCAGATAAATATGAAGAAAAATACCCCTGAAGGACTTGAATGTTTCAAACATTAGCAAACAACAGTCCTGCTGAAAAGAAGAAAATAAAAACAACAAAGAAAAATCCCATCAAAAGAAAATTGCTGGATGTCATTAGATACATGTCAGACTTCAAAACAAATCCACATCAGAAATAAAAATGGTTCACAAATGGGTATGGCAAAAAACAGACATAATGAGATTCACAAAGATGAAGGAGCATTTCAGAAGACAAACAGCAAGGGAGAAAAGAGCTTATAAAGGCAGATATAAGAGGGAAACACGAAGGTTATAAAACAGCAACAAAATAAAAAATAAATGGGCAGTGGAAGTGTGCTGTGATTCCTGCAGATTTCCTGGCCCTGCAAATGGAATGGGAATCAGCGCTGGTGTAACGGGCAGATTGGAGAGATTCGCTGCCGTTGAGAATGATGTCATCGTGCACAGTGGTTAAGATGCCTCCTTGCTTGTGGTGTCTGGGGTCACCAGTACTGTGTGTGGTGGGTTTAGTGACTCAAATCTCATAGATGTTAAAGGGAGGAAGAGTGTAACGGGCAGTGCTGTGTAGTTACTGATCCTGTCCCCTGTCGGTGAGGTGAGGGGAGGTTAAAAGCTCTGTAACCACGGATGCAGACGAGCCCGGCTCTTTTGCATAGTGGTTAAGATGCTCGCTCGCAGTATGAAGGCTCGCCAGTCCCCCCCCCCACGGTGCTCATGAGTAGAAATTCTATTGCTGGTGAATCACAATCACTGCCATGCTGAAGACGCCTTGTCTTTGATATGGTATTGAGGTTCCGTTTCTGCAACATGCATTTTATTGTGGTATCGTGGCTCACATTTACTGTAGGTCGGTTTTGACAAGCGGCTTTGGTTTTAGCAGGATCTGACCATACAGAGATATATCATTATTATAACACTTTCTGTATGTCTTTTCTAAACAATAGCCATTCTACTGTCTTCACTCCCCTGCATGGTTCCTCCTCTGCCTCTCAGTGCTTGACAGGGTTGCTCCTCTGTGGGCTCTGAGGGATTACTTCTCGGCAGTGAATTGATCTCTGAACACTTCAGGCATGACATTTACCTGTGCTCAGAAACATAATGATTCAATTGGAAAGGATTCATTACTGAAAAAAGGATTTTATTCACAGACCTAAAAAAAAAAAACCTCAGAGGCTCAAAATGGATTAGCAATGGATTATAGTTAGTTGTATCTTTAATCTGAAAAGAAACTAAGAGACATCTTTTTTTAATCACGGTGGAATATAAACAGAAAAACTGCAGGTGGCACGATTTTGTATTCCTTGCTAAGGGCACAATTGAAAGACTGTGTATTATCCTGCTCCAGAAGTAAACTGAACTGTGTACAATGCTTGTATACTGGGGGATAGTTAATATTTTGAATAGTGAAAGGGTAAGAAGATTGAGATAGTGCTGTTTAAATATAGATAGATCCACAATGTAGAT
>CM060268.1:471514-493099 GCA_030684275.1 Acipenser oxyrinchus oxyrinchus
AGAGCAGCACCAAACACAGCATCAAGCTAGAGCAGCACCAAACACAGCATCAAGCTAGAGCAGCACCAAACACAGCATCAAGCTAGAGCAGCACCAAACACAGCATCAAGCTAGAGCAGCACCAAACACAGCATCAAGCTAGAGCAGCACCAAACACAGCATCAAGCTAGAGCAGCACCAAACACAGCATCAAGCTAGAGCAGCACCAAACACAGCATCAAGCTAGAGCAGCACCAAACACAGCATCAAGCTAGAACTCATTCCATTCAGCCTCATTCTGTGGGCTTCAAAATGGCAACTGTAGACACATGTTGTGCCTGCTGTAGGCTTGTCAGAGGATCGGCTTCTTAAAAAGCAAGACCGCCTTTGTTCTCTTGGGCATAACCCTGCGGCAGTTTCATTATCTTGTACTCCTGCAACCTTTTCTATTCATTTATTACTTTATTTATTTGTTTATTTCACTGGCCTGTGTGTGCTGAGTGATTCAATTCCTTTGCATTTCATCTGCTAAATGAGTCATGCTTTCAGGCCATTTTGTGGTGTGGACGGTTATTTCTTATGGTTTTCAGAACACAATGGTAAAGATGTTGAGCTTTTCATCCTTGTTGATTTGTAAGATGGGTGCAGAATGCAACAAGCTGCATTACAGTTCAAAGTGTTCGCTGGTGATCTCTGAAGGACTCTTTAGATTCTCTCTTGGCTCCAGCTTCTGAACGGTGACAATGAGTTTCCGAGGATGACATTTTCAAGAAACAGGGGAACCCAAGCAGAAAATTACCTGAAGATAGTTCTCCGGGCTTGTGCTTGAGGCGGATTGGAGTGAATTTGCACACATGCTGTATATGCATTGAATGAAAAATTGCGATGAATAATTTGAGGAGGCTTTAAAAGATAAGAAAAACAATCATCTTGAGACAGTACCTGGCAGATCAGATCAGTCGGTTGTCAATTTGCAAAAAGAATCAAACAAGTTACCAAATGTGATGAAATACCTAATGAATCATATTCAAATAGGCTTATTTGATTCCATAAAATAACCATTCGAATAATGAAAAAGAAAGAGTGAGATCCCAAGATTGGTTCAATAGTATTCATTTAACACATCTCCTTATACTTTACCTTGACAGGAACAACAGTGTGGATGTGGTCTTATATTTCCTCTTGTGGCTTTCTTGATTATGTTGCAATTATCGGAAACCACAGCAAACTCTTGAAACCCTCTGGGTATATAGGGCAGCAGTGTGGAGTAGTGGTTAGGGCTTTGGACTCTTGACCGGAGGGTCGTGGGTTCAATCCCAGGTGGGGACACTGCTGCTGTGCCCTTGAGCAAGGAACTTTACCTAGATTGCTCCAGTAAAACCCAACTGTATAAATGGGTAATTGTATGTAAAAATAATGTGATATCTTGTAACAATTGTAAGTCACCCTGGATAAGGGGTCTGCTAATAAATAAATAATAATAATAAAAGGCAGACACCCAGATTCTGATATGCAACAGGGCCTCTATTATACCCGTGTTTCCAGGGATCTGCATTGCTTTATTTTGGCTTTTTATTTCTTTTTCATTCATTCGTTTGCTCATTTTCCTGTTCTGATGCTTTTCTAAAACAGCTTTCGAAAGATTTTTAATGATGTGAAAATCTAAGATGCATTGCACAGTATATATAGCACAGATTCACTGTTTCAGAGCTGCTTGTCTGTATGTGTAAGATGCATTGCACAGTATATATAGCACAGATTCACTGTTTCAGAGCTGCTTGTCTGTATGTGTAAGATGCATTGCACAGTATATATAGTACAGATTCACTGTTTCAGAGCTGCTTGTCTGTCTGTGTAAGATGCATTGCACAGTATATATAGCACAGATTCACTGTTTCAGAGCTGCTTGTCTTTATGTGTAAGATGCATTGCACAGTATATATAGTACAGATTCACTGTTTCAAGAACTAGAGCAAGAACTAATCCTTCTCATCCGTCCCGTCAGCAGCACTGAGGGATTTGTGGAACTGGCAGCAGACTGTATGGGATGATCAGGATATATGACTGGGCATACTGTAGCACCATAGAAATAATTTTCTTATTAGTTTAGTGTTTCATCCTGTCCCTGCTGACCCAGGTGATAAAAAAAGAGAAAAAGGTCACATTTATATTGAAAAGAACATTTTATGAGACTATGAAAAATTGGTAACAAGACAATGTGCTGGATGTGTGATAAAGAAATGGAGCTTGTGTACTGTGAATGGACTTCCACATGGGTATTATAGAAATGGAGCTTGTGCACTGTGAATGGACTTCCACATGGGTATTATAGAAATGGAGCTTGTGTACTGTGAATGGACTTCCACATGGGTATTATAGAAATGGAGCTTGTGTACTGTGAATGGACTTCCACATGGGTATTATAGAAATGGAGCTTGTGCACTGTGAATGGACTTCCACATGGTATTATAGAAATGGAGCTTGTGCACTGTGAATGGACTTCCACATGGGTATTATAGAAATGGAGCTTGTGCACTGTGAATGGACTTCCACATGCTATTATAGAAATGGAGCTTGTGCACTGTGAATGGACTTCCACATGGGTATTCGCTACAGCAAGAGAAGTGTTAACACAGAAATAGTTCAGCAATGATCAAAAGCAATCTGGTACTGCAATCAATCAAAAAAAAAATCTTTAAAAAGTCTCTTTTTTCATTATTCTCCTGCAGACAGCTTTCACCTTTTTTTTTTTTAAACACTTTTCAGAAGCAGTGCCACTCAACGTAGATGAATTTACCCAAAGGCTAGGTATGGCCAAACGGTTTCATTTATGCTCGCTCCATGTCAATATCTTCTACAAAGACCCAGAGTAACTTTTAAACGCTTATCTTTTTAACTTGCTGACTTAATTACATTGCAGGCTGATTGAGAGTGGCAGATCAACCAATGGGGATGGCAATCAAAGCAGACCTCTGTGGAGTAGCTGCCACGTCTCCTGCCCTTTCTACTGCGCTCATCGCAGGGCTGCACATACACTGAAGCTCAGATATGCCTGTGGCCTCCGTTAACACAGCAGTTAAAAGGAGTGATGTCAAAATTGCCATGTTGACTGTTTAACATCACCAGAGCAGGTGGCAGCCTGTTACAACAGAGGTTGCATTGCCATTAAATGGGGTAACTCCAAGACTGTGCACAAAAACACAGAGCGAGCTGTGCACCAAAATAAAAGACATGGCACTGCTTTCATTAACCAGCCACGAGCATTAATTAACACATCTTTCATATACTAGGAGAACAGACAAAGAAAAATAAAACAAAACAATCTTCCTGCTTGAATCATTTGTCAGATTTCAAAGGGATAAAGCCATTTTAAAAACATCCAGGTGAGCAGCCAGCAGGATTTATTAAAGGAGTACTGAACAACAGAAAACACACAGTGACCCTTTACACTGCGTCTCTAATTACTGTGCAGTTACTTAGAGACATGTGCACTTACACATCGTTACAATGGGATTATGCTTTTAGTGAAGGTATATGCATACTTGACAGCTCACTTAAACCTGCTCCATAGGATTGGCAGCAAACAGTGCCTCACTAGAACTCAATGTTTGTGTTGTTGTTGTTGTTTTTCTTTTTAAACAAATGCAGATTTTTTGGAATTGTTCAGCAGGGGAATTAAACTATGAATGAGGCTTAGCATTGTCAGCTGTGGTGTTTTCAATAATCCAGTTTGAATGCAGCCTTCGCTATGCTGGAACCGCTATGGAAATGGCTGCGTTTCAAGCCCTCTAGCACAATAAAATCAAATCTAATGTAAATCTACACTGCCAATAATAGACTGTATCATATTACCTGAACTGCCTTCGGGATGTCTTTTGCTCACGTCCAGAATGCAGTTATTGATTCATAAATAAAAATCATATCACAGACGATAAAGGTAGTAAGTTTCGCAAAAGCAGAGAGTGCTTTGAGGAAAATCAATCATATTGAATCTATGTTATAGTATTTTGTGTAACTTTTGCCTCTTTTCCACTGCAGAGCCACGCCGGGGCTGTACCAAGCCCTCACGGTGTGGTTAAGGAGAGTCTGGGTTGTTTTCCACTGCAGAGCCGCGTTGTGCCGGGGCTGTACCGAGCCCTCACGGTGTGGTTAAGGAGAGTCTGGGTTGTTTTCCACTGCAGAGCCACGCCGGGGCTGTACCGAGCCCTCACGGTGTGGTTAAGGAGAGTCTGGGTTGTTTTCCACTGTAGAGCCGCGTCGTGCCAGGGCTGTACCGAGCCCTCACGGTGTGGTTAAGGAGAGTCTGGGTTGTTTTCCACTGCAGAGCCGCGTCGTGCCAGGGCTGTACTGAGCCCTCACGATGTGGTTAATGTACATGTCTTTGTTGTCATCATTGTTCATTTATTTTTGTTCTGATGGGATAGCACACCCACATAAACCCAAAGCAAGTCTTTAAGGTCCAGATGTACCTTGGCTCTTAAACCAATTTCCCAAACTGAGATTCAACATTTAACATCTCTTCTAAAACCTATGCGAATCACCTGGCTAAGTGTCCTTTTGTGGAGCTCAAGCTAATTTCAGCCAGGAGCTCTGGCACTGGCTCTACTGAAATCTACTGTGACACTGATGGAGTGGGACAGGTGGCTGGGACGGCAGAATGTGCCACTTTTGATTGATAAAGTGTCCCAAGTGTCAGGGCTAATGCTCAGTCATTGACATTCATCAGTACCGCACTGCTCGGAGCAGCTATAAGGACAGGCCGAAAAAGACAGGATGAGCTCAAGCAGTGAAAACACATGACAGTGAAGCACATGACAGTGAAAGCACATGGTAGTGAAAGCACATGACAGTGAAGCACATGGCAGTGAAGCACATGACAGTGAAAGCACATGACAGTGAAGCACATGGCAGTGAAAGCACATGGCAGTGAAGCACATGACAGTGAAAGCACATGGCAGTGAAAGCACATGGCAGTGAAGCACATGACAGTGAAAGCACATGACAGTGAAGCACATGGCAGTGAAAGCACATGGCAGTGAAGCACATGACAGTGAAAGCACATGGCAGTGAAAGCACATGGCAGTGAAAGCACATGGTAGTAAAATGTATAATGTGACTCATCAATGACTCATGCTCATGCAATGTCGATGAGTGTCACTTGAAAGATCAATAAATAAAAAACCTCTTCATTCATACGAGCAAATTAACAACTCCTGGAGTTCATCTTGAATGTGTTACAGATGGAAGTTACTGAAAACAGCAAACAAACAGCAACGACAAACAGAGACATACAGAGCATTAATAATAGGTAGCTTTTCCCCTCACAGTGACTGCGTGTCAGCATTGCACAGGGCTCATTGCAACACTGCTAATCAGAGCTCAGACTGAACACTGAGGCTGTGAAGAGCTCAATGGTATAATACGACTCTCTTTAGCGCTTGCTTCTCACCCTCCTAAGATCAATAACTCTTTTCAAACAGTAAAAGGGGCAAGAGATGCTATATGTTGTATGAATTCTTTTTTTTTTATTCAGCTTCATAAATCTAGTTTCTCCTGTCATGAAAATGTTTTCCAATTATTGTGGAACGAGCAGAAACAGCAACATCATGTTGTATGGGAAACTGAATGCTATACGACTGCAACATGCAAAATAAATGCAAACAAAGAGATATTTAACAGCTGGAAAACAGTATACAATCTCCATGAGAAAAATGACAAAAGCATCTTATTCTGGAAGTGATGCCAGCAAAGTCAATTAAGGGACAAACCCATTATCTCCCTAATGTGCTGTTTCCTCTGTGAGTGCACACGTTCTTTTGGGGATAATGCCTGGAGGCAAAAGCACATGTTAAACAAAAACAGTAGTGTAAAAGCATCCCCTCGATCCAATTTGCATGCAAGAGCTGTGAAATAAACTGTTTTATCAGGTGTTATAGTCACGCATTGGCTTGGAAAGGAGACGTTCTGTTGGCTTGGTGTTCTGATGAACCTGGAAGTCATTCCCTTTTCCTCTTTCTCCCTCTCCTGCCCCTGCTTTCATTACGCACACAATGCCACTGTATAACATCTTCCATGCCTGGCTGCATAAAGGAAAAGTAATCTGTATCAGGTCAGGATCCTGGCAGGGGACGGCTCATTGCTATGCAGGCACCTCCTAAACCAGTCGCTGATTCCTGCAAATACTTCCACTCTGCACATACTGCATGCAATCTGCAACACACAGAGCTAAGAAAAGAAAGTCGAGTTGGAGCAGATACTGCGTGCACCCCAGCCTTGAACTGTAGAATGGAAATACAATTATACAAAGAATGCAACATAATAGGCTATGTAACTGCTAATAACATCACATTTCCATCTCAGCACAGAAAATCTATCTCCATAGAGAAGCTGGTTTAAAATTCACAGAAGCACTGAAATACTGCAGAAATGCACAGCTAACCACTGAAACCTGTGTTGGCAGGTGACACATCCACGGTCTCTGATTTGATGGAAGCTGAATCATGCAAGCAGTACTGATGAGCAAGAAATAAACTCTCATGTTCTGAACATGGAGGCCCTCTATCTACCTGGGGACTGTGGAGACCGCACAGGTGACTTCATCTGTTATCATGGATTTGTCTGCAGCACCTGGATCTACCTGGGGGTCTGTGGAGACCGCACTGGTGACTTCATCTGTTATCATGGATTTGTCTGCAGCACCTGGCAAGTTTCCTGTCCACTGTTCTGCCCTTGATGTGGAACTCCCACCCTGGCAGGGCAGAATAAGTCACCTGCTTTTCCTGGAGCCCTGCACGCTGCACAGTCGTGTGGGGGTAGGATGGGGGGCAAGGCCTCTATCTAATACGATAACTGCTGGTTGTGCATTCTCCAGAGAAACTGAGAATAATAACTGAACACAGAAGAAAGGGAATAGGAGATGCTGCAAAATAAAGGCTGGGAATATCAACTGTCAACAACTGTCTGAAGGACTTATGCAAGCAGCTCTTTATCCAAGGAGAATCAGGATCCAACATGATACTCATCACTCACTAGAAATATCATGAAGAAGAACAGTAATTGATAAACTGAAATCTCGCTAGTTTAACAATTAGCTACAATGTTTGCGCATCCACCTTCTTCAGTTAGCATTGTAGAAATAGCCAAGCAGGCTGGCGTTCATGTTGAGGTTGGAAAGTGGCATAGTGACCTGCAGGTGAATGTTCTCAGAACAGACAGCTCCGAGGTAAAGTTTTCTTTGTCTTTGTTAACAGCTGGATATTTTTGATTGGCCTCTTTTGTCGTTCACCTGCCTCAAACACAACCCTTTTATTTATTTTTGTTAATTGCCTGTCAGACTACGAGACAGCAGTTCTTGTGACTGCCTTGTACTGTAGTGGAGTGTGCCTTGGAAACAGCAGTAGGATATTGTACGCTAGCCAGGGATTATGAAAAGCAGTACATTGTGGTAGTCTTGGATTCACTTTTCATTACATCTCTATAGCAGATAAAAGCTGCTGTAGATCAGATACAAGCTGATCTCATGACAGTGAAGGTGCAGGATATGAGAGTGTTAAAAAAAAATCCTTTTGCTGTCAATTGCAAGTGAACTTCCAAATAAATAACCGACCAATCCTGCTGTAAAATACACAGTAAGATATGTAACCGGTTTTCGAAATGAACACTAGCGGACCGCTTCTGTAGTGTAAGCAAGGAAATGGAAACATTTTGATACAAAATCAAAGTTTAAGAGGGCAGAAATAATAGCTGCCGGTGAGCTTCAGAAATTCATCTTTCGTGGTGGAAAAAATCATTTTCTGTGAAAAGCACAAACCCCCATTGATCGGATTTGGCTTCTTGTAATAGAGAAATCTCTGCACTTATTTTTACACAAAGGCATGCTGCAGTACGATGTTTCAACAGCAAAAGCTGGTCTGCAAAGATGTTAAAAGCGTCAGGCGAGTCAAATTGCTTAAAAGCAACGCGTTTTAGAGGTGTGCTGAGGTAGGTTTGTCGTGGGGTTGAAGGGAATGACCAAGTTATTTTGCTGTACAAGTTCAGAGGCTGCCTTAGCAAAGGCCTTGTGAACACTGGCCAAGTACCAACCCAATGAAAAGCCTCAGCATCTTACTGAAGTCTTATTATTTATTTGGCTACAGAACAGCACAAGATTCCCTGTCCACATGTCGGGCCTGGAGGTGAAGCTTCCAACTTGGCATGGTGGTATATGTAAGCTGCTTTTCCCAGAGCTCTGCACAGGCAAGGTTTCTCTCTCTCTCTCCTTCTCTCTCTCTCAGGCACTTCGATTCAGCCTGAACTCGAGGCGAACAAGGACTTGAACAATACAAGTCAAAGATGGTTAAAACGACAACAGAAAATACCGTTTGCCTGTCATTCATCACAGTCAGTCAACCACTTCATTCTCTAATAGGAATGCAAAGTATTGATTTGATTCATCCCAAAAATCATTCAGCGACAAAGTCAGCTGCACAGAAAAACAAAAAACCTGCATCATTTCTGCTGAGTGAGTGATTCCCTAACGCTTGCCGTCTCTTTTCTCACATGCACAATTTTCACATTGTTGAATGGTCTTGTCTTAGTCAAGGAAGCCCTTGTCTCGGCTACACATGAGCCAGTATTATAGACGCAGCCAATGTGTAAACAGCAGCATCTCTTTGAACAGGTAACACTGGCGAGCATGGATTTCAAACCCCAGTCACTTCTTTAACAAACAGATCATAAAACAAAGAAAGGGCTCTATTCAATATGCAAGTTAAAACTTGATATCATTGACTCAGCACAGCTACCAATATCTAAAATGATGGTTAAACCCCCAAGAGATAATATCAAAATTGTGTCCTGCCATGCCAAATCGATGGAATGTTTGACTGGATATAATTAGGAAATGAAACTTCACTGTATCACTTCTTTTTTTTTTCACTGCAGATCTCCAATTATCCTGTTACATTAATTGGCAGCAACAGCTGCAAGCTGCTGAATGGAAAGCATGAGGGCCTCAGAAAGGAATGTAGCTCATGGGAATAATTAGCCCGATTACATACTGTACTTTTGTTTTATTTTGGGTGCTCAGGTAAAGTTTTGAATGTGGGTAGCTGTTGAATATTCTGCATACAGATCCAATGCCAGTCTTCCTTTTACAGACGCATTTTCCGATATTCCATTGGAGTATCATCTGGCATGCACTATAACCTGAAAGCATGACTCCATGATGGATTTGATTATTACAGTTCTGCAAACACTGGAGCTTTTAATCATCCACATTTCGCTCCTAATTCATTTTGCACTTGTTTAATATCCGACTGCATGCTGTCTGTATGGTTCTCGGCTGATTTTTATAATCAGATTGTTAGTTGCCATTCTTCCAAACTATTATTATTATTATTATTATTATTTGTTTATTTAGCAGGCACCTTTATCCAAGGCGACTTACAGAGACTAGGGTGTGTGAGCTATGCATCAGCTGCAGAGTCACTTACAACTACGTCTCACCCGAAAGACGGAGCACAAGGAGGTGAAGTGACTTGCTCAGGGTCACACAATGAGTCAGTGGCTGAGGTGGGGATTTGAACCGGGGACCTCCTGGTTACAAGCCCGTTTCTTTAACCACTGGACCACACAGTTTCCCTTTATTCAGTCGCAGTCTTGCAGCCCGTGAAAACAGGAACTTGGCTGAAATGGGATTTTTTTCATCGTTTTGAATTCAGCAGTCTGTGCTGAGCAGAACCTGGCAGCAGTGCAAACAGCGATGCCAAGTGGTGCCTACTGACACCTTGTTCAGCGGAGGAGGGTACAGACGGCATGCCAAGGCCGTCCCTGACCTCATCACACTCAGATCTTGTTAGGTCACTCGTTATTTCCACTGGAGAGAAAGCCAGGAGGAGGAATGCATTTCAGGTGTCGTGTCGTTCCTGGAAACGCCAGCTTAATGAAACCCAGCCAGCATGTGCTGCTTTGGGGGCTCAACATAAAAGAGAAATGATGATCAAATATTGAACACTGTTATTGGAAAAATAAAGTCATCTGTGTATCCCCAGGACAGTTATGTCCTAGACACAGACATTACACCCCCATGCTACCCGTCCATATGCCGCAGCAATAACAATACTGTAGCAAAATACATTGCTTTTAAAAGTCATTGCAAGCTTTTATAAAATGCTGTAACGACGTGGCGTGGCCCATGGACTGTGGACTGAGTGAGTTTGTTCTCATTGGTTGGGTTATGACTGTTTCTGTCTGGTGTGTTTTCTGTGCTTAATGTATGCATGACTTTGTGTATTATTTCATGTCTGATTGTCCCCACCCAGGTGCTCCTGAGCTGCACACAGGAGAGTGGGGGTCTGGTTGGGGTTGTAGTGTGTCGTCAGTTCCTGACCTGTGTGTCTTGTGAATGAAAGTGCCCTCTCATTTTGCACACAGGAGAGTGGGGGTCTGGTTGGGGTTGTAGTGTGTCGTCAGTTACTGACCTGTGTGTCTTGTGAATGAAAGTGCCCTCTCATTTTGCACATTTTTGGTTTTGTCCAGATCTCCACCAGAAAGGAATCCAGGCGAGGGAATTGCCGCTTGTTTTTCCCGGTGTAGTCATCCTTCATGCAAACATGATCACAAACAGCTCTGGCAGGATAAAGCACTGTGAGCAGCTGTCTCTCTACACCCTAATTCAAGGGGTTTCGGTTTCAGATTCCCAGGAGTACCGACTGTCACATCAATCTTCTGCCCTTCTTTGATTATGCCACTGATAACAATGGTGTAATTATCTTACTACATATGTTTCTACATCTTGCAAGTAATGAAAAGACCAGGGGAGTGCATTACTGTGCCAAAGACTTTTCAACAGGTATTAATCTCCCTTTGCTGCAAGAATGGCTATCATGACGACCTGTGGTAAATATTTCACTCTTCAGAAAAGCCTCACTTAATAAAACAAATAAATGTGGCTTAATAAATGTGGGTTAATAAATGTGGCTTAATAACTAGTGGCGTGTCACAGGAACTTGCTGTCTGCGCTGATGGGAAAACCAGTGAACCAGAATAAAATATAAGGTTGGAGTTTAAATAAAACTGAGCTTGCTTTAGATCTGGCATTCACTTTAAAAAGACTAAAAATACCCTAAATGAAAGGCTACAGAAGACCCCTGATCATTTTGGTACCAAGTTTCATTAGTGACACAGTGATCTTTACACGTCTCAAGTTAATATAATAACATAATTAAATCTGTGGGATTGTTCACTGTGTGTACATGTACAGTTGTTTATATGAGATGATAGTGTGTGGCAGCACAATATTTTTCAATTAAAACTCTCCCTCCTCCCACATTTCATGCTCATTTTGAGATGATTGGGTTTTGCATATATACATATATATATATACAGAATATATATTTGAACTCCTGAGCAGCACGATTGGAAGTGAAAACGCTAAATGAGGTCACAATGCTCATTTGTCAGGATTTGCATGCTCCGCAGCGCTCACCCCTGGAGCATTACCGGACTTTCCAATTGTTAAAAGCAGTGGGAGAGCTGAGAATGAATGCTCACAGCAGATGGCAATGTTATTGGGGGAGAGAAGGTGGAATTCCATGCTCCAGTCAAGTTCAAAATGAACCCGCTGAGCGATGACCCTTTTTTATGTTCTGACAAAAGGTTTATGGTCTAGGCTAGACGCCTCACAGAATGCAGCAGCAGCAGCAAGGTCATTTCAGAACAAGAACATGTCCAGAACAGGACACGTGAACCGAAAACAAATTCTAGCTTCACATAAAGACGTGATGTGTCCCAAATTGGAAAAAAGGCATGTGTGTCTGCTAAAAAAAAATAAAAACCATACAGGATAAAGATTAGGAAACTCTCTACATGAAGTATCTCTAAGTACACGGTATGGATAGTGTAATTACATGTGCAGTAACATAGTAATTACAGTTAATACACAAGACACACCTTTAAAAGATGCTAGGAACATGTTTCATTGTGTAACTAGCATGTTGTTCCTTTGTGTAATTACTATTTATTACAATGTAATTACGGTGTAATTAGAGACATTTATATTGGCAGCTTATAATATCGGGCATTAATCAGATCATCTTAATAGATCCCCCAGTATAGAAGCAGATACAACGTAATTGCAACAATATAATAAATTCCTCCACTATCTTCTCTACCAAGACGAGTCCTGTTAGCCCCGTGACTGCAGCATTTCCACGCCTCTTTGCTTGCTCTGTAAATACTAGAGTACTTGTCCAGCTCCTAGCGTTCAAGTCCATTCAGCTCTCTAAACATCATTAGCAGAGCTTGCTTTGCAGAGTGGAATAGGGGATAGCTCAGTAAAAGACAGCTCTATGCATCAGACTGTACAAATTACCTTGTCCAGTCCAACAGCTGGAGACAAACCTTGCATTACTTAGCATGTTCGTTTGTTTTCAGTGCAGTGAGAAAAACAACTAGACAGGTAATTTCAATTGCTTTTCTTCTTTATCCTAAATCAAATGTACTTCAATCTAGTTGATGAGAAAACAATTAGTCGCTGCTTTGCAATTAATAAAAACACACACTGAAAAAGCACAGCAAATCAATCCCGGTCAATTTGCTGAGACAATTCTAATCACGTTTTCAAAACCGGGCTTCTTCCACTTGGCATTGTGAACGAGTTAACTCCTTGGTTCATGTTTCAACATTTTGAAAAGATATATTTTTTAAAGTTTAGAATACACAGACAACGCTGATGTGCCAGTATTGTGTTTCAGGCTTTAGAAAGTCCCACACTCAACCTTCATTCTGTTTAATACTGATGACTGCAATGGGAGCTCCCAGGTGCTGTGATTGATTACACAGCCTGTATAATTCCAGTGCTCACACATTGCTGATCCCTCCTTCAGCTTCCTAGTGTACATGATCACACCTCTGCACCCATTCACATTTGCATATTCCTTTTTGAATGATATTATTCAGAAGGAACACTCCACCTGTACAGAACAAGCTATGATGTAAGCCCGAGGACACACAGCAACGTTTACCAGCAATCACATCGGAGAGGATCTTAACAGAGGTCCCTTCCTTCCCTGAAAACACCAATCTCACACGCCAGTAATTACATTGAGCAGGATCTTAACAGAGCTCCCTTCCTACCCTGAAAACACCAATCTCACACGCCAGTAATTACATTGAGCAGGATCTTAACAGAGCTCCCTTCCTTCCCTGAAAACACCAATCTCACATGCCAGTAATTACATTGAGCAGGATCTTAACAGAGCTCCCTTCCTTCCCTGAAAACACCAATCTCACATGCCAGTAATTACATTGAGCAGGATCTTAACAGAGCTCCCTTCCTACCCTGAAAACACCAATCTCACACGCCAGTAATTACATTGAGCAGGATCTTAACAGAGCTCCCTTCCTTCCCTGAAAACACCAATCTCACATGCCAGTAATTACATTGAGCAGAAGTTGTGTAAGCACATGCCAGTGTTGCTTTGTATCTGCAGGATTCAGTAAGGTCCTTTCAGCGTCTCACCTCAAATCCCATCCTAAATGCTGCAGATTTCAGAAAGATGCTCTACAGACGGTAAGAGAATACACAAGTATTTGCAGAATAGTCTCAGGTGCCTCATTAGTGATTCAGGTTATTTTCGCTGAGGTTGTGCTCAGTGTATATTCCCAGTGTCACCTCCACCTTTTCTCCTGCTGCAGCAGCTACATCAATCATCTCAGTGATATCCAAGATTCCAGGGTTTCCTTGACATTAGCAGCAGGTGTTGCTGCACACTGGTTGTGCCTCTTTCAGACTGATATATTGTAAAAATAATTGCAACAGTAAATAATATACAGTAAGACATCACAACTGAAATGCTGCAGAAAAACAAAATCTGCTGTACAAAGGCATTATTTTCCCAATAAGGTATTCTTGGTATGTGTGTACAGCCATGTTTCATCTAGAGAGCATGCTAAAGTCATAATTAATCCTCAAATCCCTGGGCAGAATACCAGAGAGGAGCAAATGGGGAAAGGGCTTTAATCACCTGCAAATACAATCCCAAGTCCTCGCTGGTGCACAATCTGTGTTCAGGTTACTTTACCAGGTTTCTTATCCTATAAAGGCAATGCGATTAACTAGACACAAGTAGGTCAGTAAAAACATATGACTTCAGAGCTAATGGATTGGCTTTCCACAACCAAGCACTTCCGCTAAGCGTGTTAACTGCTGTATACAGTGTGCATATAGGTCTTTACAATGTATATGTTAGCGCATGAATCCAAGGACACCACTCATCGAAGAGGCTTTTTACAATTTCCAATGCTTTACCAAGGAGGGAATCCCTTCTAACGATGCATGGCTGTCATTCTGATCAGAAATACATCCCGTTGAAGTGTGTGCAACACAACCGGCTTCTAGAACCCTACTCCTCATTGGACTGGGGGTGGAACATTCTGATCAGAAACACATCCCTTTGAAGTGTGTGCAACACAACCGCCTTCTAGAACCCTACTCCTCATTGGATTGGGGGTGGAACATTCTGATCAGAAACACATCCCTTCAAGTGTGTGCAACACAACCGGCTTCTAGAACCCTACTCCTCATTGGACTGGGGGTGGAACATTTGGGGATTTCACCAAAAATGAAGTATTTTTGTAACATAGTTGCCTGTTTTGATTTCCCTAAAACAAAATCAAATATTGACGAAAGGCTGGTCTATGAAATGCAATCAACACCAGACTGCCTGCAGAGTGGCTGTCATACCTGACTCAATGGTAGAGATGCAGCAGGTTCAGACGGGCTGAGCATCCTCTACCCCACGGTGGATTTCATCAGGGACTGGCACACCAGACAGTCCCACCAAGAGCTGTGTGTCTTATAGCACAGAATCAGCTAGTGTGCAGTTTGCTTAAGAACTCATCCCTTTGGCATCTAAGACTGTATGCCACCTGCTATCAAAGAGGTGGAACTGCTGTCCTTGTAATATGTACTGTGTATTTTTATAGCAAAAGAAAACAAAACAGTATTTGCAGCAACACGATATATTAAAGTTTGGTCGAGTGTCTCCACTTTCAATCTTCTATGCAGGATATCCGGTTCAAAGAAAAGACAAGGCAAGCGCAGGCATCTGTATCTCATATCCTTTCTCTGTAGCCGTGGATGGACTGGGTGGCACCACAATCACAAGTCTCTCATCTTGTTTAATTTCCTCTGCAGAGATGGTTTGGTAATAATGCAATGTACTGGCAAGCAATAGCGCAGCTGAAGTTAAGTTAAACAAACCAACAACATTTCTGTGGAATGACAGTGATACTGGAGCTCCCAGGGTCAGGAACAAGACGAGGAACAGCAAACCAACATTTCTGCCTTTGCTGTCTCAGCGTGTAGAATCAACGTTAGACCCACGATCCCTGCAAACCTGACCCACTTCGGCCCTTTGATCTGGCTTTGATTGCGTTTAGGGTGAGGGTAAAGGGCTAGCTTCACAAAGGAAGCCAGGCTGCACCATTGTTTATGAAACATGCCTTTTAGTCCAGGTAGATCCTTCGACTCTCTTTTCATGCAGTTCAGTACCTCAGGCCTGCATATGACCTCCATTGTATCTTTCTGCTGTCAGCATCCACTAGCATCCACCAGGTTTGCTTTGAATTGGATTTGAATAAATCTTGGGAGCGATGGTTAAAGTAATTCTTCAGTTAGTGTATCACTGTGTAAAGTGTACAGTCCATTATCCCGGATCTCCCTGGGACTGGACTGGACGGGGTCAGCAATCACAGCAATCTCTTTATAGCCTACCGATGCGGTTTATTCCCAGGAGAAATCACACTGCCTCTGACAGGAAGGTCTGATAGCTATATTTATACAGGTGCTGAATGCGAGACTGAGAGCACAAGCCTCCAGCTAGATGATGATTATTAATAATTTGTAAAGGACGATGAAGAAGCTGTTTCACCTGCTGGGATTTCTGAAGGTACCAGAGCACGGTTTTCTAAGGGTGTCACAGAGGTCCTACTGGAAGTAAGCGGAACTTTGACAAACCATCCTAGAAGCTCTTATATAAAAGGGTACCACGGTATTTTTGCACGGTATTTGTGCACTTTTACCATGCTTTCCCATGATTTTGCCATACATTTACTGTAGTTTACCACGTTTTTAAATATGCTTTATCATATCTCTCAGTGCTTTACAGTGCTTACCTATGCTTTATCATGCTTTCTCTGTGCTTTATTACACGTTGCTTTTATTATGGGAACGTTTTATAAGGGAGGGACATTGTAGGTCATTGTTTCCTAACTGAAACTGATTAAAACAAATACACTTTCTGCTAAGAGGATCCCTCTGCTAAAAGTCAATGGAACAGCCCCCACCAATACCTAAAAGTCCATTCTACTTTTAAAAATAACAGCACCCAACTGAGCTTAACATATGGGGGGAGGATGGGGGGGTTGGTAATTGAACCAGGCAAGTTTTTATTAACAATCAGTAGATTTTCCACTATGGTACATCAAACAAAACCTCAATTTTTAACAGTGTATTCTTTATGGATCTGCCAAGAGACATGCATTTTCTCAGAAAAATCAATCTCTTAGCAGCAAAGCTACTTCAAGTGACTGAGTTCATCCTGCCGATCTGGAACCCTGGGGGTTACGAGGCTGAGAGAAGCCGGGGGGAGGCAAAGTCAGATGATAATTAGAAGAAAAATGTTTCTGGACAATTATACAGCGCAATCCAATAAACCACCTTCTACACTGCACTGCGAAACTGCACTGTGAAACTCCACTGTGCAGCCAGCACTGTGAAACTGCACTGCGAAACTGCACTGTGCAGCCAGCACTGTGAAACTGCACTGTGAAACTGCACTGTGGAGCCAGCACTGCGAAACTGCACTGTGCAGCCAGCACTGCGAAACTGCACTGCGAAACTGCACTGTGGAGCCAGCACTGTGAAACTGCACTGTGAAACTGCACTGTGCAGCCAGCACTGTGCAGCCAGCACTGCGAAACTGCACTGTGGATCCAGCACTGCGAAACTGCACTGTGCAGCCAGCACTGCGAAACTGCACTGTGGAGCCAGCACTGTGAAACTGCACTGTGCAGCACAATTTGGGGTTCCAATTTAGATGTATATGTATATAACAAATTCCAAACATGCACACATCATAGTGTATGAATATCTGAAGAGTCTGTATGAATGCCCATGTACCTGGGGTAACTGGGGTAGTCTGACACTCTGGGATGCAGTCAACAGGAATCACACAACTGTGTTTAAGTGCTTTCTGCTAACAGGAATCAGTCCTTAGAGAGGGCATTGATGGATTTGCTTCTCAAACTCAAGCACACTCAGACAGGTGCTTTTTCATGCTGCACCACTGGCCATGTGGTCAGACAAAACTGGGTATCTTCCCCACCAATTCAGCAGTGCAAAATATAGAATTGTTTTCAGAAATATATATATATATATATATATATATATATATATATATATATATATATATATATATATATATATATATATATAGATAGATAGATAGATAGTATAGCAACTTGCTCTCAGATCAGAGTCATACATATTATACCGGAGCAGAGTGTGTAGAAGAGGTGTTGGTATGTGTCTCGAGCAGCAGTGTGTGACTGAACGCGTGTTTATCTTTCAGTGTCTCTATACTAACTCAAACATGCGGTGCACACAGTCGTGCGCCCCACCTTCCTTACGCAGCTTTACTGAAACCAGCACCAATGAAAATATGCATTTTAGAAGCACAGATGTGCCCCTGTTTGTCACATCGTAAATCATGGTGTGTGATATTGTCAGAGAGGACAGCTATGCTAAAGGGTGACACTTAATTACACTTAGTGCCTGATTTAAATATTATCTTCAGCTTGCTGCGCCTGCCTCTCAGAACCACAGCGGTGCAAATCTGCATACGATGATACAAGGTGTTATTGTGCGCTTAATAGCGAGGCAGTGGCGCTTGTGTTGTATTTGTTACATAAGGAATTCAGGCTCTCGTCTGCCGACGGAAATCCAAACATGAATGAATTCAGATCCCAGGCTCATTTCATTTCTTAAGCCATTCAGCTTGCTGCTGAACTGATAGCAGCTTGAGAATAAGAACCCACATATCTCTAACTGTAGAAGAAGAGTTTACTAAGAATGCTGAGCAGGTATAAAACACACACGAGCACGCACACCAGCACACCCACGCACACACACACACACACACACACACACACGCACACGCACACACATGAGCACACACACGCACACACACATGCACACGCACACACATGCACACGCACACGCACACACATGCACACGCACACGCACCATTAGTTAATGATGGGACATACGAGAACTAAACTCCCAAAGGAGTGCGCACCAGTAAAGCTATTTTTACATTGCCTTTCACATGGCATAGGAATTATTGCCCTGTTCCTCATTTCATGCTTGGTGTGCATTTGAAAAGATCCTTATTGATATTCTTGTTTTTCAAAACCATTAGTCATTCTAGTACGTAAAAAGATGTACCTTCAAATACTGCATGATTGATTAAATGACTCGACAACAGTCTGATGAATCGTCTGCAGCCCCTATTTGCCATCACTTTTGCATAACACCAAACCGAGGTCCACACACATGACAGTGAATATGGAAACAAAGCTCTTAGCAATACAAAAATCAATCCCTGTGTAAGCCCAGTTAAATCTCATATATATAAATCACAAGATGTTCAAGTTTCCAGAATGTGCTTACAGCTGCTAGGAGACATCAGGGAGATCGGATCGGCGAATTAAAAATGGTGCGTCTGTATTTCTGTTGCACATGCAGATGTTCAGCTTGAACCCAGTCATTGGATGATGCACACGCTTCCCCAAACCACTAGAGCACCTGCTGTAGCAGCGACTGATGTATTCACCAGGAGCGATCATACAAACACAGACTGTGTTCAAGACACCTGAAACAACCCAGATCTTCATAGCACGGCATTCCTCAACATTGAATTTGACTCTGAAGGATTCCTTTCAAGTTTGAGAGGTTGTCATTTTAATTCAGCTTGGGTTGCTGCTGAAAATGGAAGGCTTGTTTAAATGTATTTGGCTTATCCTTACTGGGGATTCGTTTGGACTTACCAGCTCTCTGTGCTTCAAAAGCAATTACAGGAATCGGGGTTCAAGAATCGCTAGGCTTCAGCACTTCAGGCCCCGAATCCTATTTAATAGAATTCAACCCAGTTTAAAAGGAGACCAGTTTAATTCTGCCAAGTAGATGTCGTTGCTCATTGTGGGCGCATTTGGCACCAACATTCTAAACAACATTTTAAATAAACACAATTAGGTAGCAATTGGGATACATAATTGTCAGGTTACCCTGAAATTGAAAACCCCTATATTCTTGGTAATTCATCCCATTCAGCCCAGTTTTCTCACTGGTGAATGTTATTTTGTTTGAGTTTCCACGCGAGACTCGGTTAGAAGTCGTGAACGCAGTGTACCACTCCACACTGCACCCCTTTAACCTCGGCAATCAGCTACGGCCTGCTTATGAGATCCGGGTCACCAAGTAACAGGGTGAAGGCTGGAGGCACACTGCAAGCGAGCATCTTAACCCCTGTGCAAAACAGCCTGACTCATCCCCAGCTGCTTAGAGAAATCTGAGCAGCATCTAACTGGTTTGGTTACAGAAATGGAATAGCTGGCGGATTTATGAAGCTTGCAGACCCCTTTGCAGCTTCGCTTTCTTTCAGATAGAGGCTCTCTTACCAAACCCTGCCAGGGCACTCACATTGGATTACATGTGGGCTGGTTTTAAATCTGTGCAGAAGAAGAGTATCAGGATTGTTCACAGGATTTTACATACTATACGGAACTAAAGGACAAAGCTTTGTACCCCAACACTACAGCTGCTTGCAACCCCTAAATCAATTGTCTATTTGTGAGTTCTGATGTCTTGCTTTGACTTTTGCTCCATACTGAAAAAGAAATAAAATGCTCATAACTGTTTGGAGTAACGAATGTTAAACTACCCATAAGATGACAAATGCCTGCATCAGTGGATAACTTGCATACTGTACAGGTTTCGCATGCATTACTGGGTTTTAATTGCAAAGCTTCTAGATTGCGTGTGTGGCTAACTGACCACACTGACATTATCCTTACTCCCTTGATTTTATAAGATTGGATTGCAACAGCTTTCAATGACAGGGTTCTGATAGCATCTGTTTAACCAGTCTTTGCTAAGATCCTTTTTGGACTTCCAAGCTCCCTTTTTTTCCCCTCTGGCTTTATCTGCAGTTGCAGCCCCCCTTCCAGTCTTTTAAGTTCCAGGGAACCCGTACAGAAGACAGTGCTAATCTCTTCTTCAGAAGACGAGCAAGCAAGTTAAGTCTGTCCCTGCTGGGATTTCTTTTAAGCCAGTGCTTATTTTAGACTCTTTTCCAGTCTTTTCCAATTTGACATGAATCAAACCTGGATGTTTTTTTTTTTGTTTGTTTCGCTCTGTACTACGCTGTTGATCCCACACATGTGTTTAGCACAGGCGTTACAGAACACACAGGCACTTACATACTGTATAATAGGCTGACTATATAAAACGCTAATGACGATACCATCATACTTTCGTTTCAGGACTGCTGCTGCTTGCCCATATGCTTCAGTGTTTCTACACACCAATGTCAGTGACAGACAGCTTGGAAGAACCTTGAAACTAAAGTGCTTTTAATATTTACACTGCCGGTGGCCCAGAGACTATTTTATTGACAGTAAACGCCTGGGTTTTGCAAGGACTGTTCTTTATTGACAGTGAGCTGCAGACAGATGTTTCATTGTCAGTGACGAGCAATCTCCTTCATCTCATCTTTGATTCACCTGACCTGGAAGCACAAACTCATAAATCTAGCAGCTTCGTCTGAATGTATTCGAAATCTAAACAACAGTTACTGAGGAAGCCTCGTTTGCACAGAGTGGCAAAGCTTTTAGTCATCTAGAAATGCAACTGAAATAAAGCATGTGGTGTGAAATATGTTATGTGAAATATACAAAACTACTGCTACTGCTACTGCTACTGCTACTGCTACTACTACTACTAATATAATAATAATAATAATAATAATAATAATAATAATAATAATAATAATAATAATAATAATAGTTGCCAACATTCTAAAACGTAATGGTTAACTTAATCAACAAATCCAGCAGTGTTTTATTGCCAGTATAATTTAGACATAGCAGGACATTCCAGACAAGTGAATGCTTTTGCAAACATGCCAAGCCATCATCATACTAAAAACATGTACAATCTGATCCAATGTTGCCACAGTACAGGGTAATAACACAGGGGCTACTGGCTAGAGCTTTACATTAAGGGTCTTTAATTATTGTGTATTTACATTGTACTTACTTAGTAAATACATGTGCAGTTACACATCATTACAATGTTATTATGTAAAGTTACAATGTACTGAATGTGGAAATCTTTTTGTACAATACAACCCTAACCCTTTTCTGTTTTCATTGGATCCAGTATAATTATTATTACCGTTCTGAAAATAAATTGAACTACAGTACGATCATCCTTCCTGGTTTGCTAAGAACTTGAATCAGGGATGCCCTGGCGGTTCTAGATTGAATCAGGGATGCCCTGGC
>CM060268.1:493599-543599 GCA_030684275.1 Acipenser oxyrinchus oxyrinchus
TAGGGATGCTCAAGGAAGCTTCAATGGGGGGTAGCAAGACTGTAGGGATGCTCAAGGAAGCTTCAATGGGGGTTAGCAAGACTGTAGGGATACCCAAGGAAGCTTCAATAGGGGGTAGCAAGATGCTGTTGACACACGGTTGTTTAGTTCCCATGTCTTCCAAAACAATACCCACAATAGCACAGGGGCAGGTAAGGGCAAGTAAGAGCAGGACCATGTCATGCCCCTTGAGTCTTGAATCTGTTCGCTTCAAGCCTCCTGGGCGATGCTCTTCTGTGCTTGCTTCAGTATGAAGTCAATGCTAATTTGTTTTACATGCCCAATAGACACCTGAACCTGCTTTCCACAAAAGAACAATATCTACTTTGTATAATCTGTCCGCTGCCAGTAAAATGGAATAACTGAGCAGGAAGTGGATGATGCACAATCCTCAGGAATCTCCCTGACGTTCCTATCTAATTGAGTGATAACCACTGTCCATGAAAGCATCCACCCTCATCTGGAAATGCCCCTCGAAATATTTTTTTAAGTGATTCAAAGTTTGTGAAGGCCCAAAGCCTGCCAAGCCAGCTATGTCACTGAATTAGACCCATTTGCAATCCGCTGTCTTCCTGAACGTTTCCTTGTGTTGATAAGTGCAGTGTTAATGAAGTACCTGGGCTGCTCTGATTTGCAATCCGCTGTCTTCCTGAACGTTTCCTTGTGTTGATAAGTGCAGTGTTAATGAAGTACCTGGGCTGCTCTGATTTGCAATCCGCTGTCTTCCTGAACGTTTCCTTGTGTTGATAAGTGCAGTGTTAATGAAGTACCTGGGCTGCTCTGATTTGCAATCCTCTGTCTTCCTGAACGTTTCCTTGTGTTGATAAGTGCAGTGTTAATGAAGTAATTCGGCTGCCCTAATCTCCATTGCTACAACACGCTGTGCCTAACTGTCTCATCATAGTAACAAACAGATGTTCTGAACAACTAGGTAAAGGCTCCATTTGCTCTTTAAAACCTGGATAAAAGCAGCATTTCCAACTTAAAATCACACTTCAAGAGAACAGCTTGTAGCTGTTACGCGCTGCCACAATGGCAAGCCAAATGATCAATTAGAGATATCTCAAATTGCATTTTAAGATATCTTGAAATATTTAGAGATATCTGTAAATGAATGAGAATGCTCCGGCTTCACGTCACTCAAGCAATTCCAGTGAGGTTTTGAGCTTTTTTTTTTTTTTAAATCAGCCTGAATCCCTACAAAAAGGAACCATTTGAATTTTATGCTTGGCAAACAGAGTTATAAACATCACAAGGCCTGCATGATGGGGTTCTGAGAACATTTTGAGTGCACCACACAACAGCACACTATGCTGAATCTGGACTGATCAAGCTTGGTTGTAATTACCTGCCATTGTTTGGCGTCGCACAGACATGTGTCATGCTCGTCCGGTTGGCCTTTTGATAAAACAGGAATAATAATTTCCTAACCTGAATATCAAGCTGAGTTGGAACAGGGCTGCTTGGCACTCTTCTGAATGCAGTGAATCAGGATCTCTGAGTTGGAACAGGGCTGCTTGGCACTCTTCTGAATGCAGTGAATCAGGATCTCTGAGATGGGACAGGGCTGCTCGGCACTCTTCTGAATGCAGTGAATCAGGATCTCTGAGATGGGACAGGGCTGCTCGGCACTCTTCTGAATGCAGTGAATCAGGATCTCTGAGATGGGACAGGGCTGCTTGGCACTCTTCTGAATGCAGTGAATCAGGATCTCTGAGATGGGACAGGGCTGCTCGGCACTCTTCTGAATGCAGTGAATCAGGATCTCTGAGATGGGACAGGGCTGCTCGGCACTCTTCTGAATGCAGTGAATCAGGATCTCTGAGATGGGACAGGGCTGCTCGGCACTCTTCTGAATGCAGTGAATCAGGATCTCTGAGATGGGACAGGGCTGCTCGGCACTTTTCTGAATGCAGTGAATCAGGATCTCTGAGATGGGACAGGGCTGCTCGGCACTCTTCTGAATGCAGTGAATCAGGATCTCTGAGATGGGACAGGGCTGCTTGGCACTCTTCTGAATGCAGTGAATCAGGATCTCTGAGATGGGACAGGGCTGCTTGGCACTCTTCTGAATGCAGTGAATCAGGATCTCTGAGATGGGACAGGGCTGCTCGGCACTCTTCTGAATGCAGTGAATCAGGATCTCTGAGATGGGACAGGGCTGCTCGGCACTCTTCTGAATGCAGTGAATCAGGATCTCTGAGATGGGACAGGGCTGCTCGGCACTCTTCTGAATGCAGTGAATCAGGATCTCTGAGATGGGACAGGGCTGCTCGGCACTCTTCTGAATGCAGTGAATCAGGATCTCTGAGATGGGACAGGGCTGCTCGGCACTCTTCTGAATGCAGTGAATCAGGATCTCTGAGATGGGACAGGGCTGCTTGGCACTCTTCTGAATGCAGTGAATCAGGATCTCTGAGATGGGACAGGGCTGCTCGGCACTCTTCTGAATGCAGTGAATCAGGATCTCTGAGATGGGACAGGGCTGCTCGGCACTCTTCTGAATGCAGTGAATCAGGATCTCTGAGATGGGACAGGGCTGCTCGGCACTCTTCTGAATGCAGTGAATCAGGATCTCTGAGATGGGACAGGGCTGCTCGGCACTTTTCTGATTGCAGTGAATCAGGATCTCTGAGATGGGACAGGGCTGCTCGGTACTCTTCTGAATGCAGTGAATCAGGATCTCTGAGATGGGACAGGGCTGCTTGGCACTCTTCTGAATGCAGTGAATCAGGATCTCTGAGTTGGAACAGGGCTGCTTGGCACTCTTCTGAATGCAGTGAATCAGGATCTCTGAGATGGGACAGGGCTGCTCGGCACTCTTCTGAATGCAGTGAATCAGGATCTCTGAGATGGGACAGGGCTGCTCGGCACTCTTCTGAATGCAGTGAATCAGGATCTCTGAGATGGGACAGGGCTGCTCGGCACTCTTCTGAATGCAGTGAATCAGGATCTCTGAGATGGGACAGGGCTGCTCGGCACTCTTCTGAATGCAGTGAATCAGGATCTCTGAGATGGGACAGGGCTGCTCGGCACTCTTCTGAATGCAGTGAATCAGGATCTCTGAGATGGGACAGGGCTGCTCGGCACTCTTCTGAATGCAGTGAATCAGGATCTCTATCACAGCATTGCCGGAGTATTGTGCAAAACTGGAGGGGACACGGAGGCTGATATGCAAAGGAGAAATGCCTATGACAGAGCCTCTCTGTGATGCAGTGTTTCATTAGAATTAAAAACAATGAGAAACAATTTATAATTCCTCATGCACTCTTATTAAACGAACAGATTGCCTTCAACTTCAAAAAGATGTCCCAGAGGACTGGAGATCAGGCGGATTTGATAGAAGCATGAAGAGTTGAGAGAAGTGACCACACTGTTCAGAGGGGACGATAAGTGCCCTACAACACAACCACACTCTCGAATACTGTCAATCTAATCAGCTACACAACCACACTCTTGAATACTGTCAATCTAATCAGCTACACAACCACACTCTTGAATACTGTCAATCTAATCAGCTACACAACCACACTCCAATATACGATGAGTCACGTCTGAAAACGTGTAAGGCCATAAAACAGGCAATGATGCAAATCTACAAAAGACTTTTTCTTGTGGGGCTCATGTGATTGAAATGGCTTTGCACCATCACTCTGTTATTCGGAGCGTGCTGTTAGATTGATGCCCACATGAGGTGCTTCTTTGCATTATCACAATGTTTCTTGGTTTCTTGAGAGCTCACAGCAGGAGGGCATGGCTCTGTTCTCAAAGCTTGGAGGACATTAGCCTCAGGTACTGTATTGTAGGGTGTCCTGGGTACTCGTAGCTCGTACACATCCACAGTATAATCAATCATCAGTTTAACAAATAACTGTACAATCTTCTTGAATAGCACCATCTGTTCATGTTGCAAGAGAAACAATGTGTTTAGTGTAGTTAATAGATGTAGGGAGGGGGTCTTTACAAGATGAAGCCAGTCTTGTAGGAGGCTAATTGGAAATTAATTATCACAAATTAACAGCAGCGTATTGATTTTACTATTTAAAAGTTAATGCTGTTTCCTTCTCTATCTGTCAGCAGTTCCGGGCCCCAGTGTTGCACTGAGATTCCTAATGGAGTAAACAGTACAAGTAGATATGAAACTAAAGGCACATTAACCTGAGGGAGATGCTGCCCAAGGCCTCCCCTGCCCCCTTTAGCAGATCCTAACTCTGCTGCTGAGAGACTGACAGGCCTGGCCCGCTTACCAGGCTCCCCCATGACTACTGGTTGCTAATGCCCGCTTCTTATCAGCAGTCACCCACATGGTTCACACTGAATAATCAGCATTCATTTCCTGATGTTTAATTATTGAAAACCTGGCATCAGATCTCTCTTTGACTTCTGCTCTATCTATTCTTTAAGGGGTTACAGTAACAATATAGATAAAAAATCAATTACTTTTCTTTTAATTCATTCTATTCACAACCTATATATACCTGTAATATCCCCATTGATTGGCCTGGCAGTGCTCTGGGGATGCAGAACCACCTCGCCTCTGTATCAAGTGATTTGTGTGAATGTGCCGACTATGCCAACACCTTCTTAAACAGCAGATAGCACAGGATCTTCATAATCAACTGATTCTCAACCTAAAATCAACCTAAAAACACAGCCTCAAATCAACCTAAAAACACAGCCTCAAATCAACCTAAAAACACAGCCTCAAATCAACCTAAAAACACAGCCTCAAATCAACCTAAAAACACAGCCTCAAATCAACCTAAAACACAGCCTCAAATCAACCGAAAAACACAGCCTCAAATCAACCTAAAAACACAGCCTCAAATCAACCGAAAAACACAGCCTCAAATCAACCTAAAAACACAGCCTCAAATCAACCTAAAAACACAGCCTCAAATCAACCTAAAACACAGCCTCAAATCAACCGAAAAACACAGCCTCAGATCAACCTAAAAACACAGCCTCAAATCAACCTAAAAACACAGCCTCAAATCAACTAAACACAGCCTCAAATAAAACACAGCCTCAAATGTCAAAAATCTCAAAAGACGTTTTTAAATAGTTCAATGACAGATGTAAAGGCAGAAAATGCAAATGAAAAATATCAAAGCAAACCTATTCGCGTATCCTTCACTCCCACACAAGCAGATCAAAGTCCTTCTTTATCATGTACACCAAGGCACCCAAACGCAATTAAGGTCTGTTTGATAGCCAGAAGAAATGTAAAAGCATGTGTCCCTTTACTGAGTCAAAGACTGGAGCTTTCACATTAAAGTATTTTAAAACATCCATATAAGAGGCTCTGTAATATGAATAACAATGCTTTATACTTTCGGATTTCCATGACGCAGAGAGCATGTCTCCAGGAATTGACATTGTGATTTAGTTAAACTCAAGGGAAACATTATGATTAGGTTACAATTTTACATTTTTGAATCCCCCCTAAGCAGAGACCCATGGTACATGGGTGCCATGCCTCAAATATAGTGTCACCTTGCACCGGTATGGATACGCTCCCTCTCCTCCTGCTCGGACAGGCCGCTCTGTAGTGAGCCAAGCACACACACACTCCACTAGAATTGAACTAGAACTGTTTAAATTGAAGATGCCAGCTCTTCAAATATAGTGTCACCTTATAGTGTCAGCGTGCAAAGCAAAATAGAAATCGATAACAAAACCAAGCTGTCGCACGAAGAGACACCTTTACACACGATTGTTCTTGTTTTGTTTTCGTTCTCTTCCCCCTGGATTAGCCTGCACTACAATGTGTGTTTTTTGTATTCTTTTGAGCACACAGTAGTTGTCTGTACTTCAAAGATGAAAAATGCATTAGATAGTAAGTGGCTGATTCAAAGAAAACTCAGCTCCTCACGGGGAAATACAGCTACATTATTAATTGTAAGCAAACTTAACTCATGCGATGGCCTTTGGGAAATTCAAATGAAAAAGCAGCAGCAGCACACTGGGCCCTGTCACCTCTGTTTACTGAGTGGGGCCGTGTCATCGTCTGGACTTGGCTTTACCACACTTGGAACTGTTTTGCAATGCTCTGTGAATTATCATGACTGTCAGCTCAGATGAAAAGATTGCTGTGATATTTATTTCCCATCACAGCTGTGTGTATTACAGTCTTTATTAGTGGATTGGTGAATGCATCTATATGTGTGCCTAATGCTGCAATTCCAGGAAGCTCGTCTGTCTAAATGTGATAGGAACTAAGAGGCGAGTTCAGTTTGTGTGGACTCTGCGAAGTTAACCCCTTGTTGCACATTCTGCACAAACTTGTATGCCCCCTCTATCCCTATACAATGTCATATTCAAGGGTGTGCACTGTACTGAGTGAAAATATGATGCAACTCACCGTATGCTACTATAGATATATCGATAGATACCTGTGTGTTTAGTTTTTAGACTAAATGTTTTCAACATCAAGAGACAAAGTGTTCGTTGATGAGTCGCATGCATGACCGATATTCTGGATTTCATTCCGTGACTTTACTGTAATTGAACTCATCCTTGTTAATTCAGTTCATTGGTTATCCAGTTATTTGTTATTTATATTGTTACATCCATGGCCGGCAGGTGCCCAAGTTTAATATGTGTGTATCCCAGGCTTCCCATATCAATTTCAAATGAAAACGTCACAGTAATAACATAGTAACTACAATGGGAAATCATATTGTATTAAACATGATCCTCCTGTAGACAGATCTGCATCATATTGTATTAAACATGAGTCTCCTGTAGACGGATCTGCATCATATTGTATTAAACATGAGTCTCCTATAGACGGATCTGCATCTTTATTCCTACTACTGATTTACTATTACACACATCTGGAGTAATTAAACCCCCATGTATTCCAATTGAACTAGAACTGAATCAGATTGCAATTGAAGTGTCTCAATCATATAGGCCTGCTATAACAACAAGCTTCCTTGTGCTTGTAAATGGTCTGTGTGCAGGAAGGTATAAAAGCCAGATTTAAAGACAGATTGATTATACTGTATAAACACTTGCAGTAAGAGCGGCCACTCAGAGTGTAATCCCAGCCTACACTGTATCTCAGAGTAAGAGTACGCAAACCAAGAAACGTGTGTTTTTCCATCCAGTTCCTTTCA
The DNA here is from genome assembly GCA_030684275.1 of Acipenser oxyrinchus oxyrinchus. Classification (NCBI taxonomy): domain Eukaryota; kingdom Metazoa; phylum Chordata; class Actinopteri; order Acipenseriformes; family Acipenseridae; genus Acipenser; species Acipenser oxyrinchus. Next base: position 500,763 of record CM060268.1, read on the forward strand.
TCCTTCGTATTTGAACTGTGTTAGCTGTGACTCAAATGCATTTCTGTTTCTCCCGCTCCACACCTTCTGCATGAACGGAGGTATCAAAACAATCACCTGCAACTTTAAATGTCCTAATTAAACCAAACTGTCATTTTCATGAGGACTCTTTAAATGCCTTTGTTTCTTAAATGGTAAGTTTGAGCTTTCAACAAGCCTGGCCGCGTGCGTCTGTATCATTAAAATAACGAATGCGTCTGCTTAGAACCGCGAGGGTCACTCGCCATTAGCAAACATCAATGGAGGTCGTTCCATCTCTCCAAGCAATTACTTCCCACTCAAGCCACTTCTTATTCATTTGCCTTTCTGCGATTAAATTGTCCATCAAATTCTGGTTATGCCAAAAGAACACTTAAAACCTGCTTTTATTACTCTGCTTGATACAATTAACCTTCTAACTCACCTGTGAAGCTGCAAGATGTTCAGCACTTAGGAAAACTTGGTCAGTCGAATACAGCGAGGGAAGAAACCAGTCAGTACAGTACCTTAAAAAAGAGGCATCACTTTACATAAAGAGCCTTTTGATTGCATTTAATCACACTTTAATAGCACAGTAATTGCATTGATGGTGGAGTTGTCACAATGCAAGCACTGTTAAATCATCAAATGAAAAAATGCATTGCATTTAAACATGGGCTTGTGTATTTGGTAACACTTCATATTGAGTGTCTCTAATTACTGTGTAATTACATAGTCATTACTTATTAAATACAGGTGTACTTACACATAATTACAATGTACTTAATATATACATATTTGTTCTCAATATAACCCTAACCCTAACCCTACCTCTTTTCTGATATAATTGTGTAATCACATATATCGTGCAAAAATATTTCCACATTAAGTGCATTGTAGCTATGCCTAATCACATTGTAACTGTGTGTAAGTACACATGCATTTACTATGTAACAACTCTGTAAATACACAGTAATTAGAGACACTGCATGTAAAGTGTTAGCGAGTATTGACAGTGCAATGTACTTATCATGTTATATTGTTTGTAATTGCATTTTGCGGTTCATGATTTCAGCTTAACGTGTTTGAATCATTCATCTTTTATTTTCAAAACTGCCCTGAGCTTTCAAATGGTGTGAGGCATATTCATACTTTTCTTTTAAAACATTGCATCTGTTTCATGTTCCGTACTAAGCATCGTACATTGAAATGAGCTGGATAAACTTTAGTTTCAATCTGTCAAGTGATAACAATGCAATGTGCAAACTGAAAGTTCATGGCACGCTGCAGCACACCCGGCCACAGGACTCATGGTTTACTCCTTGCACTTTCTTCATCCTCACTTAGTTCTATGCAATGTCTTGTGGGATGTTCAAATAGTCATTTGTAATGACAGCATAAGGGTTTTTTTAAAAGGGTTTGAGATGCGTGAAATGTCTAATGCTTTTGAATCAAAAAGTGTTCTGTAGCTCTGGAGAAGACACCCCTCTCGTGCAATATTTAATTGGGTAACCGGCTGGAAACGAAGCAGTTCTGAGCATGTGGATGGCATGGAGTGTGAAAATGGAAAAGGGATTTTCTTGTCACAGGTAGTTAGATGGTCTGAAGATGGCACTGTCTCTAAATGCACACGTAAGCCTTGAAGCAACTGTCACACCAATGTAACTCCCCTTTGAAATGGAGCACCAATGGCTTATTAAGAGGATCTCTTGCCTGTAGCCACAGCACTTAAAGACTGCCATTGATGGATTCATTTTAGCATGTCTTAAACTTGTACTGCCTTGCCAGTAGAAACCAAGTGACAAGGAAAACTTCCAGCTGCTTCGAGGTATTGCTTCATATATTCAGGCTAAGAGGATTTCCAAACGCTTCAGACTGAACTCTATCAGCCAAGGGTGACTAATTTACCCGTTTGTGTCTCATCCTGGAGCGGAGCAGCGGGTGAGCTCTCTTTAAATGGTGTGCCGTGTGGAAATGTTTTCACAGTCAACCTCACTAACACTAATAGTCCTGAATGATGTTCACACAACCAAACACTAATACGGCTGTAACTGTTCAGATGGTTAACAAAAAAAAAACCAAGAGCACATTTCACGTTGTTTATAAGTGTCACCAGAACTGCAAGATGCAATGAGATCTGTCTGTGTGCTGTCTTTGTGGATTCTACTCTCAGCAGTACAAGGACAATAATAGCCTTATGCAGAAGGTTTGTTTTCATTTGAAACTCTACACAGAAATGCACGTTTCTTATCGGCTGTTCAATGCCATTGATCAATATTTGTTCAGGATGTAAATTATTTAGCAAGTTACAAATCACACTGAATTTAGATATACGATGGTGACTCAGAGAAAACAAAGACCCAGGAAAAGCTCCTGCACTGCATCATCACAAGGTCAATCATCTGAAACATCATCAAACAATAGCACTTCCCATTAGTCTAGACAAAGGGAATTGCACACATATACAGTGTGTATATATATATATATATATATATATATATATATATATATATATATATATATATATATATATATATATATGAGTAACATGTAGTACAAATGCAAGTTCAGGACATTGGAACATGCCATTGAACATTATATTTGCCACTGGAAACAGATTTACAAGAAGCTAGACACGTCACACACATGAAAACTGTGCAGTGACATGCCAATAGACTTTACATTTTAAGTGACCCCTTATTATGACTACGGAACAAAAAAATTCAATTTCTGTGTTCTTTTGTGAATAGTGCTGTAGCGAGTATTCTTTCGTTGAAAACGCGTATCATGTTTTCAGCCTCTAAAGGCTGTCTGCATTATAGTCTTTTCCCATAAAGCGTTTTTGTTAGTGCAAAGTTTTGTAATGTTTAGTATGCCCAAGTGTCCCTTTATCCAGGAGATGGAAGCAATACAGGACTGGAATGCTGATGAAGGGAGTTAGGCTAAACTACCGCAGCACAGATGAAATAAAGTTAGGGGAGTGGAAATGACTTTAATACATCGCGGGTCGATCCACGAAGTCACAAAAACCTACGAAAAATCAAGATAGGAAAGACAAACCAATCATACATAGAGCCCTGTATATATAAATATATAAATAAACACATGCATATACATAACCCTGGTTGTTTTGATATGATATATATGAAAGGAGGTATAACTGTCGTGTACAAAAATGTACACTAAAGGGTTAAATGATTAGGATATATATATTCACTGAGGATGCATTCTTCATTAAAGGACTAGCACATGCATTTTGAAACATCTGAAGGCTTCAGATAAAAAAGTAATGCTTATTATTTATGCAGAGTAATTGAAAACAAAGCCTGATGTCCCAGGAAGTCTCAAAAGCTTGCTATTATTGTGATAATGTATTCAATTTATTTAATAAAGTCTTGAATGTCATTTCAGAAGGACTGTATTCCAGAAAAAGGGATTTTTCAGATGGTTCAGTCTGCAGCATATAATATACGAGACTCTGCTACAGTATAATCCACACAATCGCAAGCACATACGAGTGTTGTAAGCCGTGAAGTCGCTGTGCGGGTCAGAACATACTGGATTTCATGGTTCAGTTATCTCTGCTATTCAATGTACCTGTCCTCAATCTGTATACCTCGAGATCCCTTTAATATTAACATTGCAGCTGGAAATGAGATCCAGTGGTCTAAGAACAGTAACATGCTCAAGGGACGTGATTTTATTTGAATGTACTGCTGTGTCTCGGCTCATAGAGGTGCAGAGCTCTCTGCTGATGCACTGGCAATGAAGCTCTCTCTAGGTCAGCTGTAGGTTCCACTGACAGTGCAACACTGCTTTTACACTGGCAATTCATCACAGCGCGAGCTGGCCCCCCAGACCCGCAAACAAACCTGCTCCTTCTATCACCAGGACTCTGATCGCACTGGCAGTCTGACTCTCCTGTGTGCCGAGAACGACCAGGACAGTGCTTTCAGTTTCAGCTCCTTCTGGAAAAGCACATTACCAGGAAGCTGCGCGCTGGCTGTACCGAATAAACAACTGTAATCTACAACAGTGCTTGATATCGATGTCATTCAGCCCTCTGAAATGATATTTGTGTCTTCATTGAGAATGACTGCTAGTCATATCTACTTCTTTTAGTATTTCTACAAATTCTACAGGTGAGCTTTTTACAGTTATACTGTAAAGACCCTTATAAAAGTTTCCCAAGGTGAAAGCATAGCAAAGTGGATAAAGCATATTGAAAGGATGGGAAAGCATTGTGAAGAATAGCAAGGTATGGCAAAGCATATTAATAAGCATGAGAAACTAGCAGGGTAAACTCTGGTACATGCATAGTATAACCTTGGGGAAAAGCATTGGAAACCTGCAAAAAAAAAACATGCAAAAATACAGTGTTCAACTTTTGTAAGGGGAATGCAATAGATCTGTCACCTAACCTTGCTCTGTGCTGCTGGCAGACACTCAAAGGCACTGGCTGTCCCAGGCTGAGGGAGCCTTGATGAACTATAAAGTGGGAAAAAACAAAAGCTAAACATGGTTGCAAGAGGGCAACGTTTTCTGCATGGATGCCGAATTCTTGTCTTTGTGCTTAACGAAGCAGCGGTACTAAAGCTAATAAATAGCAGGAGGTTTTGCACCGCAAAATGCAGCTTTTATTTATTCAGACATATCAGTGCGTAAAGGGCTGTCTATTGATTGAATCAACCCAAAGATGTAATCAGGATCAAAGAGGTTAAAAACACACACGGTCTGGGTTTAAGAGCTTGTTTAATGAGATGCCCGGTGGATTTTTAAAATCTTTTTTTTTTTTTTTGTAGTGCTTAAAATAAGTTTCATTTGTATGTGAAGTGCGCCTGTGCTCTGCTGATAAAACGACTCTAATAGCATGAAGGCGTTTTATTATCCAGCAGGAGGTTTCGCATTATAAATGCAAGCTCCTGTAAAGGTTAGCTTGTTCAAAACACCTGTTGTTGTCAGGGGAGAATTAGCAAGGGACCCATATTTGGGATTGGAAACACTGGAATACTTACATGCAGTCTGCAGTGTAGTGAACACTTCAAACGGTAAGGCACAAAGCAAAGCTTTCTTCTTCATATGCCTTCTGGACAGGAGAAGAAGTTCTTGTATGGTTTTTAATTGAACTGATTCGGGAGTCATTAGCTTTGTGAACTGTGCTACTGTGTCTCTCTCTGTATGCATGCAGATCCGAAGGCAGGCAGAGCCCCCACTGTGTGGTGAATATTTAAAACAGCTTTTAGAAATCAGTGGGAGCCTCTTTCAGGGTCACGCAAGGTGATCCTTGGTGTGGGTGTGTAGATACCTGAGCTCCTTACTGTGTGGCAGAAGGAATTACTAAGTTAGTACAGTCCATTACAATCTGACAAGAAAGTGTTGTACCCGAATGAAGGCTTGGATGAGGATACTGTGCCTCACTCACACAGTTTTTTAAAGGGCTGTTTTTATATAGACCTGAACTTATATTAAACCGTGGTGCTTTGTGACAAAAATGAGAATAAACTAAAAAAAAAACACTAAAACATTTGAAAAGCAGAATCATTGCCAAATGGATTAAATGAATGAAAATGTGAGGTTCCTTACAACAGTCCTTGTAGTTTTGTGCTGTGGGCCCGCTAGAGCATTGTGTGTACTGCAGCGTGGAAAGAGTCTGTAACAAGCTGGGTCCCTCGTGGAGTGCAATCTCCAGGCTGCTTTTATGCTGAGACTCTCTGCACAATTCACCACTGTAAACAGTAATCTTCTCTGGCAAAGTGAAACACGCGCCACTCTTCCCATTTGCCTGCGTTGTACAATTTAACAATTGCTACAGTAGGGTCCCAAAAGCCTTTTAAATGTTTCTAAAGAGATAATTTGTGTAAATATACTTTGGAATCCCTTGATCATGTAGCCATGTCAGGACTGTAATACAATGTACTGAATCTGGCAATGCTAACGCCAATGAATCTTTATCTTAAGAGCCTGTACCAATACAGTACTGACAATGCAAGGCCTGTATGAATCTTGTTCATGCTCCTGTACTGTACTGTACTGTACTGCACAGACATGCTCCTGTACTGTATTGTACTACACAGACATGCTCATGGGCTCAAGGGCTTCTTTTCAAAAGCAGTCTTATTAATCTGTGTTTCTTCTGCCTTGCTGCAGCATTATCATTAATTTAATACAATGTGCCCATCGCCAGCCGCTATGACTTTAATATTGAAGGTTATGCTGATAGGATTGGATGTAGACGACATTCAATGCTCTTGTAATAGACTGCCTTATCATAAACACAGTCGGACCCTGAGCAGAATTTAGTGAGGTGTTTTGTTTGGTTAGTGTCCGTGATTAAAGCTGAATAACTACACTGACACTGACAAAGGGACCCTTTGTGGTGTTCTGTGTTTCTAAAAGAACGCAGCTGGAAATGAAGTGGAGATAGACTTAGAACAGAGGGAAGGAGACACTTCTTCACACAGAGAGTGGTGAGGGGATGGAATGGGTTACCTAGTCATGTTGATGAAGGAGACACTTCTTCACACAGAGAGTGGTGAGGGGATGGAATGGGTTACCTAGTCATGTTGATGAAGGAGACACTTCTTCACACAGAGAGTGGTGAGGGGATGGAATGGGTTACCTAGTCATGTTGATGAAGGAGACACTTCTTCACACAGAGACAGTGGTGAGGGGATGGAATGGGTTACCTAGTCATGTTGCTGAAGGAGACACTTCTTAACACAGAGAGTGGTGAGGGGATGGAATGGGTTACCTAGTCATGTTGATGAAGGAAACACTTCTTCACACAGAGAGTGGTGAGGAGATGGAATGGGTTACCTAGTCATGTTGATGAAGGAGACACTTCTTCACACAGAGACAGTGGTGAGGGGATGGAATGGGTTACCTAGTCATGTTGCTGAAGGAGACACTTCTTAACACAGAGAGTGGTGAGGGGATGGAATGGGTTACCTAGTCATGTTGATGAAGGAGACACTTCTTCACACAGAGAGTGGTGAGGGGATGGAATGGGTTACCTAGTCATGTTGATGAAGGAGACACTTCTTCACACAGAGACAGTGGTGAGGGGATGGAATGGGTTACCTAGTCATGTTGCTGAAGGAGACACTTCTTAACACAGAGAGTGGTGAGGGGATGGAATGGGTTACCTAGTCATGTTGATGAAGGAAACACTTCTTCACACAGAGAGTGGTGAGGAGATGGAATGGGTTACCTAGTCATGTTGATGAAGGAGACACTTCTTCACACAGAGACAGTGGTGAGGGGATGGAATGGGTTACCTAGTCATGTTGCTGAAGGAGACACTTCTTAACACAGAGAGTGGTGAGGGGATGGAATGGGTTACCTAGTCATGTTGATGAAGGAAACACTTCTTATATATTGATGAAGGAGACACTTCTAAAATACTTGGCAACTGTAGCGTCGCCTCATTTCTCGACAAAGAGAAGCATCTACCACACAGAACAGATCAAACACAGCAGCGTCTTGACTAAGCAAACATTTTCTGAAAGGTTAAGTTCTATGTGTGCCAGCAGTGTGCAGAATTCCCCAATAAGAACCCTTTTTTTCTTTGCTGCAAACCCCAAAATATGAAGTTCATACCTCTTTAATATAGAACTTTTGGAAAGAATGAAAGATCAAGTTTGGGAGTTTTGGGTTAGCATTCATCCAGTCTGCCTGTGTTTCTGCTTCTTCTTCTTCTTCTTCTTCTTCTTCTTCTTCTTCTTCTTCTTCTTCTGCTTCTTCTTCTTCTTCTTCTTCTTCTTCTTCTTCTTCTTCTTCTTCTGCTTCTTCTTCTCCTGAGGATTTCTTTCGATCGATCTGATGTCGGCTGCTGTATGCCAGAAGAAATTAATTCTTCTATCTGCTTTTGTATAGTGCGAGAGCTGCGGCACACGTTCCCTGTAGTGTGCAAGGGTTTACACAAGAACATACATTTTTTAAAGATTTTTCGCAGTCAGGAAGGATCACACATCTGATTTGTAGGGATGTTAAGGGGGCGTGAAATGGAAGCTCTTTTGAAGGTTTTTGTTTTCATTTCCAGGTTAAGGGGAATGAATCCAGACCAGGATCGGAGCCTGGTATCAGTTTAGACAGGGAAGTGGGTTTAATCTCTCTGGAGTTCCTCTCTGGGTATCTTCAATCTCTCGCTCCAGAGCAGACAATATCTAGCCACAGTATTCTGGAACATCGGTTACATTCTGTCTGGGGTTTAACCCTAAAATCAGAATCCCTCTTTATAAAGCAAACTTCAAAACCTCTTGACAACTCGGCTCTTCACAGCTTAGTTTTAAAATGCGTGTTTAAACAAATGATGCACAACGTTTAAGAGATCTTTCACTGGGATGCTTTTCATAACACAACCCGCATTACTAATTCATCAAGTAATGATGCATGAAAATGAAGTGTGCAATTAAAAAAAAAAAAAAAATCCTTTTTTGACTGCGATTCTTTCCAGGTTGTTTTCCGGTTCTGCAGTATTACTCGTGACTGTGGAGCAGTGTGTTCATGAGAGCGGTAATTGTGTCCTCAAAACCTCCTAACACCGGTTATGCTATTACTGTATCTCCCTGGTCAGCCTTTAATTACTCAGCAACTCATTTCATGGTTTAAAAACAGCTGCTAATTTGTTAACCAAATTGAACACTTATAAAATGCCATGGAAGACTCCAGCAATCTAATTGTATAATACAATTCAAAGATGCCAGAGTGCATTAGCACACGATATAACCCTAACCCTAACCCTAACCCTAACCCAATCCCTAAAACCTAACCCTACCTAACACTAACCCTTTTCTGATACAGTTGTGAGATGCAGTGCTCTGAAATACAGTGTAGTGTGGTTCTGCTGTGAGATGCAGTGCTCTGAAATACAGTGTAGTGTGGGCTGCTGTGAGATACAGTGCTCTGAAATACAGTGTAGTGTGGTTCTGCTGTGAGATACAGTGCTCTGAAATACAGTGTAGTGTGGGCTGCTGTGAGATACAGTGCTCTGAAATACAGTGTAGTGTGGTTCTGCTGTGAGATACAGTGCTCTGAAATACAGTGTAGTGTGGGCTGCTGTGAGATACAGTGCTCTGAAATACAGTGTAGTGTGGTTCTGCTGTGAGATACAGTGCTCTGAAATACAGTGTAGTGTGGTTCTGCTGTGAGATGCAGTGCTCTGAAATACAGTGTAGTGTGGGCTGCTGTGAGATGCAGTGCTCTGAAATACAGTGTAGTGTGGTTCTGCTGTGAGATGCAGTGCTCTGAAATACAGTGTAGTGTGGGCTGCTGTGAGATACAGTGCTCTGAAATACAGTGTAGTGTGGTTCTGCTGTGAGATACAGTGCTCTGAAATACAGTGTAGTGTGGTTCTGCTGTGAGATGCAGTGCTCTGAAATACAGTGTAGTGTGGGCTGCTGTGAGATGCAGTGCTCTGAAATACAGTGTAGTGTGGGCTGCTGTGAGATGCAGTGCTCTCCCACTCAAGGTCAAAGAAAAGGCCAGGTACTATGAACTGCTGTGGGTGTATATCAGAGGTGTGCTACTCGTATTCTCCGATTCATTTCCTTTAAGAAATGTGAAGTTGTTAGGTATTAATTAAATGCTGATCTACCCAGCAGCATCCTAAACAATAATGCATTTGAGCTCGAAAAGCTGCTTTATGTACCCTATTATAAAAAAGAAAAAAAAAATGCTGTGCCTTTAAATCATTTCAATCAATGTTTACAACCTCTTGAGGGACCGAAGCTGTCAATTTGCCAACTTCAAGGCAGCCGTAGATGCTCTCCACTAATTCTCTTTGCCCCCCCCCCCCCGCTCTCTCCCCGCTTCTCACTCTCTCTCCTCTTTATGCTCTCTCTTCTTTGGACTTCAAATCATGATCCTTTCTACTGCAAAGAAAACTCCACCTCCTCCGGGCTCGGAGATGTTAATGTAGTCTAACACTGACAGCGCTGCTTTTCCCTGCCTGAGATCCAGTCCCCAATAAACAAAGAGGCACACACAGGACTGAAGCATGTGGGGGAGAGAAAGGTAGCTGCCTTTGCAAAAACAAACCATGTTGATGCTCCGCTGCTGCCTCACTGCTTCCCTGATTTTCACATTTGGGGAGTAAGAAGGAAACGCACACATTGGATTTCTTATCATATAGGATGCTCACGGCTCTCTTCTCTCTGGCTGAATCTGGGGAAAGGACTAATGTACTTTCTTAGGGTGAAAGATACCAACCTGAGACCCAGTTCTGAGCCACTGGAGGCATGATATCCTAACTGATCTCGCCCCATGGAATGCAACCTGCTTGTGGATTGGAGCCTCCCAATATTTGTACTGTAAAGAGAACCGAAACTGCTTTGCTTCATTTTTATGTATGTCTTTTTCTTTTTTTTATTCTTTTTTTTTTTTTTTTTTGAGTTGCACGGAGCGGTGATTTTTGGCATCTGAAAAAGAGGTAGGAGAACTCATTTCTTTTGACATTGGGTGTTGCCATGTACTGTACACAGCTGTGAGTTCAGGGAGGAGAAGGAAGCGATGCGTCCGGGTGCATCTCTGTTTAAGTGGAAGATTTAAGCAAGCTGGTACAGTATGCAGCTTTGATTGAACAGAGTCTGATCTTGATACGTTGTCAGTTATTGCTGAATTAATGATGTCATATTATTAACAGCATACTGACTTGGTACTGTGCATCGGATTTATGCTCTTCCACACAGCATTGATCTAAAAGTTTCCTATTTTACTGGCATGCAAGTTTCACATCATGCTTTAGAGGGGGTTTGCTTGTTAATACTCAGTGTCAGCTGGTGGGGGTTGTCCTTGTTGTCGTGGATTAACAGAAGAGTTTGTGAGGATTGCAAACTCTTCATGAGTGGCTCTGGTAAGCCTTTTGCCTTTATTGTATAAAAGTAGTTTTGTTATTAACAAGTAGGGACTCAGCTTTAATCAACCACAACATCGGTGCCATACTGTTTTCTTTTTTTCCCTCCAATTAATAATTCAAGAATATTTCTTGAACTTGATTTCAATTCCGATTCGGCTGCCACAGCTGCTGTAATCAGTCTCAATGACAATCTAGAACTGCCAGGGCATCCCTGATTCAATCTAGAACTGCCAGGGCATCCCTGATTCAATCTAGAACCGCCAGGGCATCCCTGATTCAAGTTCTTAGCAAACCAGGAAGGATGATCGTACTGTAGTTCAATTTATTTTCAGAACGAGTAATAATAATTATACTGGATCCAATGAAAACAGAAAAGGGTTAGGGTTGTATTGTACAAAAAGATTTCCACATTCAGTACATTGTAACTTTACATAATAACATTGTAATGATGTGTAACTGCACATGTATTTACTAAGTAAGTACAATGTAAATACACAATAATTAAAGACCCTTAATGTAAAGCTCTAGCCAGTAGCCCCTGTGTTATTACCCTGTACTGTGGCAACATTGGATCAGATTGTACATGTTTTTAGTATGATGATGGCTTGGCATGTTTGCAAAAGCATTCACTTGTCTGGAATGTCCTGCTATGTCTAAATTATACTGGCAATAAAACACTGCTGGATTTGTTGATTAAGTTAACCATTACGTTTTAGAATGTTGGCAACTATTATTATTATTATTATTATTATTATTATTATTATTATTATTATTATTATTATTATTATTAATATTAGTAGTAGTAGTAGCAGTAGCAGTAGCAGTAGCAGTAGCAGTAGTTTTGTATATTTCACATAACATATTTCACACCACATGCTTTATTTCAGTTGCATTTCTAGATGACTAAAAGCTTTGCCACTCTGTGCAAACGAGGCTTCCTCAGTAACTGTTGTTTAGATTTCGAATACATTCAGACGAAGCTGCTAGATTTATGAGTTTGTGCTTCCAGGTCAGGTGAATCAAAGATGAGATGAAGGAGATTGCTCGTCACTGACAATGAAACATCTGTCTGCAGCTCACTGTCAATAAAGAACAGTCCTTGCAAAACCCAGACGTTTACTGTCAATAAAATAGTCTCTGGGCCACCGGCAGTGTAAATATTAAAAGCACTTTAGTTTCAAGGTTCTTCCAAGCTGTCTGTCACTGACATTAGTGTGTAGAAACACTGAAGCATATGGGCAAGCAGCAGCAGTCCTGAAACGAAAGTATGATGGTATACGTCATTAACGTTTTATATAGTCAGCCTATTATACAGTATGTAAGTGCCTGTGTGTTCTGTAACGCCTGTGCTAAACACATGTGTGGGATCAACAGCGTAGTACAGAGCGAAACAAACAAAAAAAAAAACATCCAGGTTTGATTCATGTCAAATTGGAAAAGACTGGAAAAGAGTCTAAAATAAGCACTGGCTTAAAAGAAATCCCAGCAGGGACAGACTTAACTTGCTTGCTCGTCTTCTGAAGAAGAGATTAGCACTGTCTTCTGTACGGGTTCCCTGGAACTTAAAAGACTGGAAGGGGGCTGCAACTGCAGATAAAGCCAGAGGGGAAAAAAGGAGCTTGCAAGACTCTGGAAGTCCAAAAAGGATCTTAGCAAAGACTGGTTAAACAGATGCTATCAGAACCCTGTCATTGAAAGCTGTTGCAATCCAATCTTATAAAATCAAGGGAGTAAGGATAATGTCAGTGTGGTCAGTTAGCCACACACGCAATCTAGAAGCTTTGCAATTAAAACCCAGTAATGCATGCGAAACCTGTACAGTATGCAAGTTATCCACTGATGCAGGCATTTGTCATCTTATGGGTAGTTTAACATTCGTTACTCCAAACAGTTATGAGCATTTTATTTCTTTTTCAGTATGGAGCAAAAGTCAAAGCAAGACATCAGAACTCACAAATAGACAATTGATTTAGGGGGTTGCAAGCAGCTGTAGTGTTGGGGTACAAAGCTTTGTCCTTTAGTTCCGTATAGTATGTAAAATCCTGTGAACAATCCTGATACTCTTCTTCTGCACAGATTTAAAACCAGCCCACATGTAATCCAATGTGAGTGCCCTGGCAGGGTTTGGTAAGAGAGCCTCTATCTGAAAGAAAGCGAAGCTGCAAAGGGGTCTGCAAGCTTCATAAATCCGCCAGCTATTCCATTTCTGTAACCAAACCAGTTAGATGCTGCTCAGATTTCTCTAAGCAGCTGGGGATGAGTCAGGCTGTTTTGCACAGGGGTTAAGATGCTCGCTTGCAGTGTGCCTCCAGCCTTCACCCTGTTACTTCGGTGACCCGGATCTCATAAGCAGGCCGTAGCTGATTGCCGAGGTTAAAGGGGTGCAGTGTGGAGTGGTACACTGCCGTTACGGCTTCTAACCGAGTCTCACGTGGAAACTCAAACAAAATAACATTCACCAGTGAGAAAACTGGGCTGAATGGGATGAATTACCAAGAATATAGGGGTTTTCAATTTCAGGGTAACCTGACAATTATGTATCCCAATTGCTACCTAATTGTGTTTATTTAAAATGTTGTTTAGAATGTTGGTGCCAAATGCCGCCCACAATGAGCAACGACATCTACTTGGCAGAATTAAACTGGTCTCCTTTTAAACTGGGTTGAATTCTATTAAATAGGATTCGGGGCCTGAAGTGCTGAAGCCTAGCGATTCTTGAACCCCGATTCCTGTAATTGCTTTTGAAGCACAGAGAGCTGGTAAGTCCAAACGAATCCCCAGTAAGGATAAGCCAAATACATTTAAACAAGCCTTCCATTTTCAGCAGCAACCCAAGCTGAATTAAAATGACAACCTCTCAAACTTGAAAGGAATCCCTTCAGAGTCAAATTCAATGTTGAGGAATGCCGTGCTATGAAGATCTGGGTTGTTTCGGGGTGTCTTGAACACAGTCTGTGTTTGTATGATCGCTCCTGGTGAATACATCAGTCGCTGCTACAGCAGGTGCTCTAGTGGTTTGGGGGAAGCGTGTGCATCATCCAATGACTGGGTTCAAGCTGAACATCTGCATGTGCAACAGAAATACAGACGCACCATTTTTAATTCGCCGATCCGATCTCCCTGATGTCTCCTAGCAGCTGTAAGCACATTCTGGAAACTTGAACATCTTGTGATTTATATATATGAGATTTAACTGGGCTTACACAGGGATTGATTTTTTTGTATTGCTAAGAGCTTTGTTTCCATATTCACTGTCATGTGTGTGGACCTCGGTTTGGTGTTATGCAAAAGTGATGGCAAATAGGGGCTGCAGACGATTCATCAGACTGTTGTCGAGTCATTTAATCAATCATGCAGTATTTGAAGGTACATCTTTTTTACGTACTAGAATGACTAATGGTTTTGAAAAACAAGAATATCAATAAGGATCTTTTCAAATGCACACCAAGCATGAAATGAGGAACAGGGCAATAATTCCTATGCCATGTGAAAGGCAATGTAAAAATAGCTTTACTGGTGCGCACTCCCTTTGGGAGTTTAGTTCTCGTATGTCCCATCATTAACTAATGGTGCGTGTGCGTGTGCATGTGTGTGCGTGTGCGTGTGCATGTGTGTGCGTGTGCATGTGTGTGTGCGTGTGTGTGCTCATGTGTGTGCGTGTGCGTGTGCGTGTGTGTGTGTGTGTGTGTGTGTGCGTGGGTGTGCTGGTGTGCGTGCTCGTGTGTGTTTTTATACCTGCTCAGCATTCTTAGTAAACTCTTCTTCTACAGTTAGAGATATGTGGGTTCTTATTCTCAAGCTGCTATCAGTTCAGCAGCAAGCTGAATGGCTTAAGAAATGAAATGAGCCTGGGATCTGAATTCATTCATGTTTGGATTTCCGTCGGCAGACGAGAGCCTGAATTCCTTATGTAACAAATACAACACAAGCGCCACTGCCTCGCTATTAAACGCACAATAACACCTTGTATCATCGTATGCAGATTTGCACCGCTGTGGTTCTGAGAGGCAGGCGCTTGGCAAGCTGAAGATAATATTTAAATCAGGCACTAAGTGTAATTAAGTGTCACCCTTTAGCATAGCTGTCCTCTCTGACAATATCACACACCATGATTTACGATGTGACAAACAGGGGCACATCTGTGCTTCTAAAATGCATATTTTCATTGGTGCTGGTTTCAGTAAAGCTGCGTAAGGAAGGTGGGGCGCACGACTGTGTGCACCGCATGTTTGAGTTAGTATAGAGACACTGAAAGATAAACACGCGTTCAGTCACACACTGCTGCTCGAGACACATACCAACACCTCTTCTACACACTCTGCTCCGGTATAATATGTATGACTCTGATCTGAGAGCAAGTTGCTATACTATCTAAATATGCTGTATCATATACATATATATATATATATATATATATATATATATATATATATATATATATATATATATATATATATATATATATATATATATTTCTGAAAACAATTCTATATTTTGCACTGCTGAATTGGTGGGGAAGATACCCAGTTTTGTCTGACCACATGGCCAGTGGTGCAGCATGAAAAAGCACCTGTCTGAGTGTGCTTGAGTTTGAGAAGCAAATCCATCAATGCCCTCTCTAAGGACTGATTCCTGTTAGCAGAAAGCACTTAAACACAGTTGTGTGATTCCTGTTGACTGCATCCCAGAGTGTCAGACTACCCCAGTTACCCCAGGTACATGGGCATTCATACAGACTCTTCAGATATTCATACAAGCTCAGTTGGGTGCTGTTATTTTTAAAAGTAGAATGGACTTTTAGGTATTGGTGGGGGCTGTTCCATTGACTTTTAGCAGAGGGATCCTCTTAGCAGAAAGTGTATTTGTTTTAATCAGTTTCAGTTAGGAAACAATGACCTACAATGTCCCTCCCTTATAAAACGTTCCCATAATAAAAGCAACGTGTAATAAAGCACAGAGAAAGCATGATAAAGCATAGGTAAGCACTGTAAAGCACTGAGAGATATGATAAAGCATATTTAAAAACGTGGTAAACTACAGTAAATGTATGGCAAAATCATGGGGAAAGCATGGTAAAAGTGCACAAATACCGTGCAAAAATACCGTGGTACCCTTTTATATAAGAGCTTCTAGGATGGTTTGTCAAAGTTCCGCTTACTTCCAGTAGGACCTCTGTGACACCCTTAGAAAACCGTGCTCTGGTACCTTCAGAAATCCCAGCAGGTGAAACAGCTTCTTCATCGTCCTTTACAAATTATTAATAATCATCATCTAGCTGGAGGCTTGTGCTCTCAGTCTCGCATTCAGCACCTGTATAAATATAGCTATCAGACCTTCCTGTCAGAGGCAGTGTGATTTCTCCTGGGAATAAACCGCATCGGTAGGCTATAAAGAGATTGCTGTGATTGCTGACCCCGTCCAGTCCAGTCCCAGGGAGATCCGGGATAATGGACTGTACACTTTACACAGTGATACACTAACTGAAGAATTACTTTAACCATCGCTCCCAAGATTTATTCAAATCCAATTCAAAGCAAACCTGGTGGATGCTAGTGGATGCTGACAGCAGAAAGATACAATGGAGGTCATATGCAGGCCTGAGGTACTGAACTGCATGAAAAGAGAGTCGAAGGATCTACCTGGACTAAAAGGCATGTTTCATAAACAATGGTGCAGCCTGGCTTCCTTTGTGAAGCTAGCCCTTTACCCTCACCCCTAAACGCAATCAAAGCCAGATCAAAGGGCCGAAGTGGGTCAGGTTTGCAGGGATCGTGGGTCTAACGTTGATTCTACACGCTGAGACAGCAAAGGCAGAAATGTTGGTTTGCTGTTCCTCGTCTTGTTCCTGACCCTGGGAGCGCTCCAGTATCACTGTCATTCCACAGAAATGTTGTTGGTTTGTTTAACTTAACTTCAGCTGCGCTATTGCTTGCCAGTACATTGCATTATTACCAAACCATCTCTGCAGAGGAAATTAAACAAGATGAGAGACTTGTGATTGTGGTGCCACCCAGTCCATCCACGGCTACAGAGAAAGGATATGAGATACAGATGCCTGCGCTTGCCTTGTCTTTTTCTTTGAACCGGATATCCTGCATAGAAGATTGAAAGTGGAGACACTCGACCAAACTTTAATATATCGTGTTGCTGCAAATACTGTTTTGTTTTCTTTTGCTATAAAAAATACACAGTACATATTACAAGGACAGCAGTTCCACCTCTTTGATAGCAGGTGGCATACAGTCTTAGATGCCAAAGGGATGAGTTCTTAAGCAAACTGCACACTAGCTGATTCTGTGCTATAAGACACACAGCTCTTGGTGGGACTGTCTGGTGTGCGCCAGTCCCTGATGAAATCCACCGTGGGGTAGAGGATGCTCAGCCCCGTCTGAACCTGCTGCATCTCTACCATTGAGTCAGGTATGACAGCCACTCTGCAGGCAGTCTGGTGTTGATTGCATTTCATAGACCAGCCTTTCGTCAATATTTGATTTTGTTTTAGGGAAATCAAAACAGGCAACTATGTTACAAAAATACTTCATTTTTTGGTGAAATCCCCAAATGTTCCACCCCCCAGTCCAATGAGGAGTAGGGTTCTAGAAGCCGGTTGTGTTGCACACACTTCGAAGGGATGTGTTTCTGATCAGAATGTTCCACCCCCCAATCCAATGAGGAGTAGGGTTCTAGAAGGCGGTTGTGTTGCACACACTTCAAAGGGATGTGTTTCTGATCAGAATGTTCCACCCCCCAGTCCAATGAGGAGTAGGGTTCTAGAAGCCGGTTGTGTTGCACACACTTCAACGGGATGTATTTCTGATCAGAATGACAGCCATGCATCGTTAGAAGGGATTCCCTCCTTGGTAAAGCATTGGAAATTGTAAAAAGCCTCTTCGATGAGTGGTGTCCTTGGATTCATGCGCTAACATATACATTGTAAAGACCTATATGCACACTGTATACAGCAGTTAACACGCTTAGCGGAAGTGCTTGGTTGTGGAAAGCCAATCCATTAGCTCTGAAGTCATATGTTTTACTGACCTACTTGTGTCTAGTTAATCGCATTGCCTTTATAGGATAAGAAACCTGGTAAAGTAACCTGAACACAGATTGTGCACCAGCGAGGACTTGGGATTGTATTTGCAGGTGATTAAAGCCCTTTCCCCATTTGCTCCTCTCTGGTATTCTGCCCAGGGATTTGAGGATTAATTATGACTTTAGCATGCTCTCTAGATGAAACATGGCTGTACACACATACCAAGAATACCTTATTGGGAAAATAATGCCTTTGTACAGCAGATTTTGTTTTTCTGCAGCATTTCAGTTGTGATGTCTTACTGTATATTATTTACTGTTGCAATTATTTTTACAATATATCAGTCTGAAAGAGGCACAACCAGTGTGCAGCAACACCTGCTGCTAATGTCAAGGAAACCCTGGAATCTTGGATATCACTGAGATGATTGATGTAGCTGCTGCAGCAGGAGAAAAGGTGGAGGTGACACTGGGAATATACACTGAGCACAACCTCAGCGAAAATAACCTGAATCACTAATGAGGCACCTGAGACTATTCTGCAAATACTTGTGTATTCTCTTACCGTCTGTAGAGCATCTTTCTGAAATCTGCAGCATTTAGGATGGGATTTGAGGTGAGACGCTGAAAGGACCTTACTGAATCCTGCAGATACAAAGCAACACTGGCATGTGCTTACACAACTTCTGCTCAATGTAATTACTGGCATGTGAGATTGGTGTTTTCAGGGAAGGAAGGGAGCTCTGTTAAGATCCTGCTCAATGTAATTACTGGCGTGTGAGATTGGTGTTTTCAGGGTAGGAAGGGAGCTCTGTTAAGATCCTGCTCAATGTAATTACTGGCATGTGAGATTGGTGTTTTCAGGGAAGGAAGGGAGCTCTGTTAAGATCCTGCTCAATGTAATTACTGGCATGTGAGATTGGTGTTTTCAGGGAAGGAAGGGAGCTCTGTTAAGATCCTGCTCAATGTAATTACTGGCGTGTGAGATTGGTGTTTTCAGGGTAGGAAGGGAGCTCTGTTAAGATCCTGCTCAATGTAATTACTGGCGTGTGAGATTGGTGTTTTCAGGGAAGGAAGGGACCTCTGTTAAGATCCTCTCCGATGTGATTGCTGGTAAACGTTGCTGTGTGTCCTCGGGCTTACATCATAGCTTGTTCTGTACAGGTGGAGTGTTCCTTCTGAATAATATCATTCAAAAGGAATATGCAAATGTGAATGGGTGCAGAGGTGTGATCATGTACACTAGGAAGCTGAAGGAGGGATCAGCAATGTGTGAGCACTGGAATTATACAGGCTGTGTAATCAATCACAGCACCTGGGAGCTCCCATTGCAGTCATCAGTATTAAACAGAATGAAGGTTGAGTGTGGGACTTTCTAAAGCCTGAAACACAATACTGGCACATCAGCGTTGTCTGTGTATTCTAAACTTTAAAAAATATATCTTTTCAAAATGTTGAAACATGAACCAAGGAGTTAACTCGTTCACAATGCCAAGTGGAAGAAGCCCGGTTTTGAAAACGTGATTAGAATTGTCTCAGCAAATTGACCGGGATTGATTTGCTGTGCTTTTTCAGTGTGTGTTTTTATTAATTGCAAAGCCGCGACTAATTGTTTTCTCATCAACTAGATTGAAGTACATTTGATTTAGGATAAAGAAGAAAAGCAATTGAAATTACCTGTCTAGTTGTTTTTTTTCTCACTGCACTGAAAACAAACGAACATGCTAAGTAATGCAAGGTTTGTCTCCAGCTGTTGGACTGGACAAGGTAATTTGTACAGTCTGATGCATAGAGCTGTCTTTTACTGAGCTATCCCCTATTCCACTCTGCAAAGCAAGCTCTGCTAATGATGTTTAGAGAGCTGAATGGACTTGAACGCTAGGAGCTGGACAAGTACTCTAGTATTTACAGAGCAAGCAAAGAGGCGTGGAAATGCTGCAGTCACGGGGCTAACAGGACTCGTCTTGGTAGAGAAGATAGTGGAGGAATTTATTATATTGTTGCAATTACACTACGTTGTATCTGCTTCTATACTGGGGGATCTATTAAGATGATCTGATTAATGCCCAATATTATAAGCTGCCAATACAAATGTCTCTAATTACACCATAATTACATTGTAATAAATAGTAATTACACAAAGGAACAACATGCTAGTTACACAATGAAACATGTTCCTAGCATCTTTTAAAGACGTGTCTTGTGTATTAACTGTAATTACTATGTTACTGCACATGTAATTACACTATCCATACCGTGTACTTAGAGATACTTCATGCAGAGAGTTTCCTAATCTTTATCCTGTATGTTTGTTTGTTTTTTAGCAGACACACATGCCTTTTTCCAATTTGGGACACATCACGTCTTTATGTGAAGATAGAATTTGTTTTCGGTTCACGTGTCCTGTTCTGGACATGTTCTTGTTCTGAAATGACCTTGCTGCTGCTGCTGCATTCTGTGAGGCGTCTAGTCTAGACCATAAACCTTTTGTCAGAACATAAAAAAGGGTTATCGCTCAGCGGGTTCATTTTGAACTTGACTGGAGCATGGAATTCCACCTTCTCTCCCCAATAACATTGCCATCTGCTGTGAGCATTCATTCTCAGCTCTCCCACTGCTTTTAACAATTGGAAAGTCCGGTAATGCTCCAGGGGTGAACGCTGTGGAGCATGCAAATCCTGACAAATGAGCATCGTGACCTCATTTAGTGTTTTCACTTCCAATCGTGCTGCTCAGGAGTTCAAATATATATTCTGTATATATATATATGTATATATGCAAAACCCAATCATCTCAAAATGAGCATGAAATGTGGGAGGAGGGAGAGTTTTAATTGAAAAATATTGTGCTGCCACACACTATCATCTCATATAAACAACTGTACATGTACACACAGTGAACAATCCCACAGATTTAATTGCGTTATTATATTAACTTGAGACGTGTAAAGATCACTGTGTCACTAATGAAACTTGGTACCAAAATGATCAGGGGTCTTCTGTAGCCTTTCATTTAGGGTATTTTTAGTCTTTTTTAAAGTGAATGCCAGATCTAAAGCAAGCTCAGTTTTATTTAAACTCCAACCTTATATTTTATTCTGGTTCACTGGTTTTCCCATCAGCGCAGACAGCAAGTTCCTGTGACACGCCACTAGTTATTAAGCCACATTTATTAACCCACATTTATTAAGCCACATTTATTTGTTTTATTGCGTGAGGCTTTTCTGAAGAGTGAAATATTTACCACAGGTCGTCATGATAGCCATTCTTGCAGCAAAGGGAGATTAATACCTGTTGAAAAGTCTTTGGCACAGTAATGCACTCCCCCTGGTCTTTTTCATTACTTGCAAGATGTAGAAACATATGTAGTAAGATAATTACACCATTGTTATCAGTGGCATAATCAAAGAAGGGCAGAAGATTGATGTGACAGTCGGTACTCCTGGGAATCTGAAACCGAAACCCCTTGAATTAGGGTGTAGAGAGACAGCTGCTCACAGTGCTTTATCCTGCCAGAGCTGTTTGTGATCATGTTTGCATGAAGGATGACTACACCGGGGAAAAAACAAGCGGCAATTCCCTCGCCTGGATTCCTTTCTGGTGGAGATCTGGACAAAACCAAAAATGTGCAAAATGAGAGGGCACTTTCATTCACAAGACACACAGGTCAGTAACTGACGACACACTACAACCCCAACCAGACCCCCACTC
This sequence comes from Acipenser oxyrinchus oxyrinchus, assembly GCA_030684275.1. Classification (NCBI taxonomy): domain Eukaryota; kingdom Metazoa; phylum Chordata; class Actinopteri; order Acipenseriformes; family Acipenseridae; genus Acipenser; species Acipenser oxyrinchus. The sequence continues at coordinate 522,357 of CM060268.1, forward strand.
TCCTGTGTGCAAAATGAGAGGGCACTTTCATTCACAAGACACACAGGTCAGGAACTGACGACACACTACAACCCCAACCAGACCCCCACTCTCCTGTGTGCAAAATGAGAGGGCACTTTCATTCACAAGACACACAGGTCAGGAACTGACGACACACTACAACCCCAACCAGACCCCCACTCTCCTGTGTGCAGCTCAGGAGCACCTGGGTGGGGACAATCAGACATGAAATAATACACAAAGTCATGCATACATTAAGCACAGAAAACACACCAGACAGAAACAGTCATAACCCAACCAATGAGAACAAACTCACTCAGTCCACAGTCCATGGGCCACGCCACGTCGTTACAGCATTTTATAAAAGCTTGCAATGACTTTTAAAAGCAATGTATTTTGCTACAGTATTGTTATTGCTGCGGCATATGGACGGGTAGCATGGGGTGTAATGTCTGTGTCTAGGACATAACTGTCCTGGGGATACACAGATGACTTTATTTTTCCAATAACAGTGTTCAATATTTGATCATCATTTCTCTTTTATGTTGAGCCCCAAAGCAGCACATGCTGGCTGGGTTTCATTAAGCTGGCGTTTCCAGGAACGACACGACACCTGAAATGCATTCCTCCTCCTGGCTTTCTCTCCAGTGGAAATAACGAGTGACCTAACAAGATCTGAGTGTGATGAGGTCAGGGACGGCCTTGGCATGCCGTCTGTACCCTCCTCCGCTGAACAAGGTGTCAGTAGGCACCACTTGGCATCGCTGTTTGCACTGCTGCCAGGTTCTGCTCAGCACAGACTGCTGAATTCAAAACGATGAAAAAAATCCCATTTCAGCCAAGTTCCTGTTTTCACGGGCTGCAAGACTGCGACTGAATAAAGGGAAACTGTGTGGTCCAGTGGTTAAAGAAACGGGCTTGTAACCAGGAGGTCCCCGGTTCAAATCCCCACCTCAGCCACTGACTCATTGTGTGACCCTGAGCAAGTCACTTCACCTCCTTGTGCTCCGTCTTTCGGGTGAGACGTAGTTGTAAGTGACTCTGCAGCTGATGCATAGCTCACACACCCTAGTCTCTGTAAGTCGCCTTGGATAAAGGTGCCTGCTAAATAAACAAATAATAATAATAATAATAATAATAGTTTGGAAGAATGGCAACTAACAATCTGATTATAAAAATCAGCCGAGAACCATACAGACAGCATGCAGTCGGATATTAAACAAGTGCAAAATGAATTAGGAGCGAAATGTGGATGATTAAAAGCTCCAGTGTTTGCAGAACTGTAATAATCAAATCCATCATGGAGTCATGCTTTCAGGTTATAGTGCATGCCAGATGATACTCCAATGGAATATCGGAAAATGCGTCTGTAAAAGGAAGACTGGCATTGGATCTGTATGCAGAATATTCAACAGCTACCCACATTCAAAACTTTACCTGAGCACCCAAAATAAAACAAAAGTACAGTATGTAATCGGGCTAATTATTCCCATGAGCTACATTCCTTTCTGAGGCCCTCATGCTTTCCATTCAGCAGCTTGCAGCTGTTGCTGCCAATTAATGTAACAGGATAATTGGAGATCTGCAGTGAAAAAAAAAAGAAGTGATACAGTGAAGTTTCATTTCCTAATTATATCCAGTCAAACATTCCATCGATTTGGCATGGCAGGACACAATTTTGATATTATCTCTTGGGGGTTTAACCATCATTTTAGATATTGGTAGCTGTGCTGAGTCATGATATCAAGTTTTAACTTGCATATTGAATAGAGCCCTTTCTTTGTTTTATGATCTGTTTGTTAAAGAAGTGACTGGGGTTTGAAATCCATGCTCGCCAGTGTTACCTGTTCAAAGAGATGCTGCTGTTTACACATTGGCTGCGTCTATAATACTGGCTCATGTGTAGCCGAGACAAGGGCTTCCTTGACTAAGACAAGACCATTCAACAATGTGAAAATTGTGCATGTGAGAAAAGAGACGGCAAGCGTTAGGGAATCACTCACTCAGCAGAAATGATGCAGGTTTTTTGTTTTTCTGTGCAGCTGACTTTGTCGCTGAATGATTTTTTGGGATGAATCAAATCAATACTTTGCATTCCTATTAGAGAATGAAGTGGTTGACTGACTGTGATGAATGACAGGCAAACGGTATTTTCTGTTGTCGTTTTAACCATCTTTGACTTGTATTGTTCAAGTCCTTGTTCGCCCCGAGTTCAGGCTGAATCGAAGTGCCTGAGAGAGAGAGAAGGAGAGAGAGAGAGAAACCTTGCCTGTGCAGAGCTCTGGGAAAAGCAGCTTACATATACCACCATGCCAAGTTGGAAGCTTCACCTCCAGGCCCGACATGTGGACAGGGAATCTTGTGCTGTTCTGTAGCCAAATAAATAATAAGACTTCAGTAAGATGCTGAGGCTTTTCATTGGGTTGGTACTTGGCCAGTGTTCACAAGGCCTTTGCTAAGGCAGCCTCTGAACTTGTACAGCAAAATAACTTGGTCATTCCCTTCAACCCCACGACAAACCTACCTCAGCACACCTCTAAAACGCGTTGCTTTTAAGCAATTTGACTCGCCTGACGCTTTTAACATCTTTGCAGACCAGCTTTTGCTGTTGAAACATCGTACTGCAGCATGCCTTTGTGTAAAAATAAGTGCAGAGATTTCTCTATTACAAGAAGCCAAATCCGATCAATGGGGGTTTGTGCTTTTCACAGAAAATGATTTTTTCCACCACGAAAGATGAATTTCTGAAGCTCACCGGCAGCTATTATTTCTGCCCTCTTAAACTTTGATTTTGTATCAAAATGTTTCCATTTCCTTGCTTACACTACAGAAGCGGTCCGCTAGTGTTCATTTCGAAAACCGGTTACATATCTTACTGTGTATTTTACAGCAGGATTGGTCGGTTATTTATTTGGAAGTTCACTTGCAATTGACAGCAAAAGGATTTTTTTAACACTCTCATATCCTGCACCTTCACTGTCATGAGATCAGCTTGTATCTGATCTACAGCAGCTTTTATCTGCTATAGAGATGTAATGAAAAGTGAATCCAAGACTACCACAATGTACTGCTTTTCATAATCCCTGGCTAGCGTACAATATCCTACTGCTGTTTCCAAGGCACACTCCACTACAGTACAAGGCAGTCACAAGAACTGCTGTCTCGTAGTCTGACAGGCAATTAACAAAAAATAAATAAAAGGGTTGTGTTTGAGGCAGGTGAACGACAAAAGAGGCCAATCAAAAAATATCCAGCTGTTAACAAAGACAAAGAAAACTTTACCTCGGAGCTGTCTGTTCTGAGAACATTCACCTGCAGGTCACTATGCCACTTTCCAACCTCAACATGAACGCCAGCCTGCTTGGCTATTTCTACAATGCTAACTGAAGAAGGTGGATGCGCAAACATTGTAGCTAATTGTTAAACTAGCGAGATTTCAGTTTATCAATTACTGTTCTTCTTCATGAAGTATTTCTAGTGAGCGATGAGTATCATGTTGGATCCTGATTCTCCTTGGATAAAGAGCTGCTTGCATAAGTCCTTCAGACAGTTGTTGACAGTTGATATTCCCAGCCTTTATTTTGCAGCATCTCCTATTCCCTTTCTTCTGTGTTCAGTTATTATTCTCAGTTTCTCTGGAGAATGCACAACCAGCAGTTATCGTATTAGATAGAGGCCTTGCCCCCCATCCTACCCCCACACGACTGTGCAGCGTGCAGGGCTCCAGGAAAAGCAGGTGACTTATTCTGCCCTGCCAGGGTGGGAGTTCCACATCAAGGGCAGAACAGTGGACAGGAAACTTGCCAGGTGCTGCAGACAAATCCATGATAACAGATGAAGTCACCAGTGCGGTCTCCACAGACCCCCAGGTAGATCCAGGTGCTGCAGACAAATCCATGATAACAGATGAAGTCACCTGTGCGGTCTCCACAGTCCCCAGGTAGATAGAGGGCCTCCATGTTCAGAACATGAGAGTTTATTTCTTGCTCATCAGTACTGCTTGCATGATTCAGCTTCCATCAAATCAGAGACCGTGGATGTGTCACCTGCCAACACAGGTTTCAGTGGTTAGCTGTGCATTTCTGCAGTATTTCAGTGCTTCTGTGAATTTTAAACCAGCTTCTCTATGGAGATAGATTTTCTGTGCTGAGATGGAAATGTGATGTTATTAGCAGTTACATAGCCTATTATGTTGCATTCTTTGTATAATTGTATTTCCATTCTACAGTTCAAGGCTGGGGTGCACGCAGTATCTGCTCCAACTCGACTTTCTTTTCTTAGCTCTGTGTGTTGCAGATTGCATGCAGTATGTGCAGAGTGGAAGTATTTGCAGGAATCAGCGACTGGTTTAGGAGGTGCCTGCATAGCAATGAGCCGTCCCCTGCCAGGATCCTGACCTGATACAGATTACTTTTCCTTTATGCAGCCAGGCATGGAAGATGTTATACAGTGGCATTGTGTGCGTAATGAAAGCAGGGGCAGGAGAGGGAGAAAGAGGAAAAGGGAATGACTTCCAGGTTCATCAGAACACCAAGCCAACAGAACGTCTCCTTTCCAAGCCAATGCGTGACTATAACACCTGATAAAACAGTTTATTTCACAGCTCTTGCATGCAAATTGGATCGAGGGGATGCTTTTACACTACTGTTTTTGTTTAACATGTGCTTTTGCCTCCAGGCATTATCCCCAAAAGAACGTGTGCACTCACAGAGGAAACAGCACATTAGGGAGATAATGGGTTTGTCCCTTAATTGACTTTGCTGGCATCACTTCCAGAATAAGATGCTTTTGTCATTTTTCTCATGGAGATTGTATACTGTTTTCCAGCTGTTAAATATCTCTTTGTTTGCATTTATTTTGCATGTTGCAGTCGTATAGCATTCAGTTTCCCATACAACATGATGTTGCTGTTTCTGCTTGTTCCACAATAATTGGAAAACATTTTCATGACAGGAGAAACTAGATTTATGAAGCTGAATAAAAAAAAATGAATTCATACAACATATAGCATCTCTTCCCCCTTTTACTGTTTGAAAAGAGTTATTGATCTTAGGAGGGTGAGAAGCAAGCGCTAAAGAGAGTCGTATTATACCATTGAGCTCTTCACAGCCTCAGTGTTCAGTCTGAGCTCTGATTAGCAGTGTTGCAATGAGCCCTGTGCAATGCTGACACGCAGTCACTGTGAGGGGAAAAGCTACCTATTATTAATGCTCTGTATGTCTCTGTTTGTCGTTGCTGTTTGTTTGCTGTTTTCAGTAACTTCCATCTGTAACACATTCAAGATGAACTCCAGGAGTTGTTAATTTGCTCGTATGAATGAAGAGGTTTTTTATTTATTGATCTTTCAAGTGACACTCATCGACATTGCATGAGCATGAGTCATTGATGAGTCGCATTATACATTTTACTACCATGTGCTTTCACTGCCATGTGCTTTCACTGTCATGTGCTTCACTGCCATGTGCTTTCACTGCCATGTGCTTCACTGTCATGTGCTTTCACTGTCATGTGCTTCACTGCCATGTGCTTTCACTGTCATGTGCTTCACTGTCATGTGCTTTCACTACCATGTGCTTTCACTGTCATGTGCTTCACTGTCATGTGCTTTCACTGTCATGTGCTTCACTGCCATGTGCTTTCACTGCCATGTGCTTCACTGTCATGTGCTTTCACTGTCATGTGCTTCACTGCCATGTGCTTCACTGTCATGTGCTTTCACTACCATGTGCTTTCACTGTCATGTGCTTCACTGTCATGTGTTTTCACTGCTTGAGCTCATCCTGTCTTTTTCGGCCTGTCCTTATAGCTGCTCCGAGCAGTGCGGTACTGATGAATGTCAATGACTGAGCATTAGCCCTGACACTTGGGACACTTTATCAATCAAAAGTGGCACATTCTGCCGTCCCAGCCACCTGTCCCACTCCATCAGTGTCACAGTAGATTTCAGTAAAGGCTAGAGCCAGTGCCAGAGCTCCTGGCTGAAATTAGCTTGAGCTCCACAAAAGGACACTTAGCCAGGTGATTCGCATAGGTTTTAGAAGAGATGTTAAATGTTGAATCTCAGTCAAATTGGTTTAAGAGCCAAGGTACATCTGGACCTTAAAGACTTGCTTTGGGTTTATGTGGGTGTGCTATCCCATCAGAACAAAAATAAATGAACAATGATGACAACAAAGACATGTACATTAACCACATCGTGAGGGTTCAGTACAGCCCTGGCACGACGTGGCTCTGCAGTGGAAAACAACCCAGACTCTCCTTAACCACACCGTGAGGGCTCGGTACAGCCCCGGCACGACGCGGCTCTGCAGTGGAAAACAACCCAGACTCTCCTTAACCACACCGTGAGGGCTCGGTACAGCCCGGCGTGGCTCTGCAGTGGAAAACAACCCAGACTCTCCTTAACCACACCGTGAGGGCTCGGTACAGCCCCGCACAACGCTGCTCTGCAGTGGAAAACAACCCAGACTCTCCTTAACCACACCGTGAGGGCTTGGTACAGCCCGGCGTGGCTCTGCAGTGGAAAAGAGGCAAAAGTTACACAAAATACTATAACATAGATTCAATATGATTGATTTTCCTCAAAGCACTCTCTGCTTTTGCGAAACTTACTACCTTTATCGCCTGTGATATGATTTTTATTTATGAATCAATAACTGCATTCTGGACGTGAGCAAAAGACATCCCAAGGCAGTTCAGGTAATATGATACAGTCTATTATTGGCAGTGTAGATTTACATTAGATTTGATTTTATTGTGCTAGAGGGCTTGAAACGCAGCCATTTCCATAGCGGTTCCAGCATAGCGAAGGCTGTATTCAAACTGGATTATTGAAAACACCACAGCTGACAATGCTAAGCCTCATTCATAGTTTAATTCCCCTGCTGAACAATTCCAAAAATCTGCATTTGTTTAAAAAGAAAAACAACAACAACAACACAAACATTGAGTTCTAGTGAGGCACTGTTTGCTGCCAATCCTATGGAGCAGGTTTAAGTGAGCTGTCAAGTATGCATATACCTTCACTAAAAGCATAATCCCATTGTAACGATGTGTAAGTGCACATGTCTCTACTAAGTAACTGCACAGTAATTAGAGACGCAGTGTAAAGGGTCACTGTGTGTTTTCTGTTGTTCAGTACTCCTTTAATAAATCCTGCTGGCTGCTCACCTGGATGTTTTTTAAAATGGCTTTATCCCTTTGAAATCTGACAAATGATTCAAGCAGGAAGATTGTTTTGTTTTATTTTTCTTTGTCTGTTCTCCTAGTATATGAAAGATGTGTTAATTAATGCTCGTGGCTGGTTAATGAAAGCAGTGCCATGTCTTTTATTTTTGGTGCACAGCTCGCTCTGTGTTTTTGTGCACAGTCTTGGAGTTACCCCATTTAATGGCAATGCAACCTCTGTTGTAACAGGCTGCCACCTGCTCTGGTGATGTTAAACAGTCAACATGGCAATTTTGACATCACTCCTTTTAACTGCTGTGTTAACGGAGGCCACAGGCATATCTGAGCTTCAGTGTATGTGCAGCCCTGCGATGAGCGCAGTAGAAAGGGCAGGAGACGTGGCAGCTACTCCACAGAGGTCTGCTTTGATTGCCATCCCCATTGGTTGATCTGCCACTCTCAATCAGCCTGCAATGTAATTAAGTCAGCAAGTTAAAAAGATAAGCGTTTAAAAGTTACTCTGGGTCTTTGTAGAAGATATTGACATGGAGCGAGCATAAATGAAACCGTTTGGCCATACCTAGCCTTTGGGTAAATTCATCTACGTTGAGTGGCACTGCTTCTGAAAAGTGTTTAAAAAAAAAGGTGAAAGCTGTCTGCAGGAGAATAATGAAAAAGAGACTTTTAAAGATTTTTTTGATTGATTGCAGTACCAGATTGCTTTTGATCATTACTGAACTATTTCTGTGTTAACACTTCTCTTGCTGTAGCGAATACCCATGTGGAAGTCCATTCACAGTGCACAAGCTCCATTTCTATAATACCATGTGGAAGTCCATTCACAGTGCACAAGCTCCATTTCTATAATACCCATGTGGAAGTCCATTCACAGTACACAAGCTCCATTTCTATAATACCATGTGGAAGTCCATTCACAGTACACAAGCTCCATTTCTATAATACCATGTGGAAGTCCATTCACAGTACACAAGCTCCATTTCTATAATACCCATGTGGAAGTCCATTCACAGTGCACAAGCTCCATTTCTATAATACCATGTGGAAGTCCATTCACAGTGCACAAGCTCCATTTCTATAATACCATGTGGAAGTCCATTCACAGTGCACAAGCTCCATTTCTATAATACTCATGTGGAAGTCCATTCACAGTACACAAGCTCCATTTCTATAATACCCATGTGGAAGTCCATTCACAGTACACAAGCTCCATTTCTATAATACCATGTGGAAGTCCATTCACAGTACACAAGCTCCATTTCTATAATACCCATGTGGAAGTCCATTCACAGTACACAAGCTCCATTTCTATAATACCATGTGGAAGTCCATTCACAGTACACAAGCTCCATTTCTATAATACCATGTGGAAGTCCATTCACAGTGCACAAGCTCCATTTCTATAATACCATGTGGAAGTCCATTCACAGTACACAAGCTCCATTTCTTTATCACACATCCAGCACATTGTCTTGTTACCAATTTTTCATAGTCTCATAAAATGTTCTTTTCAATATAAATGTGACCTTTTTCTTTTTTTTTATCACCTGGGTCAGCAGGGACAGGATGAAACACTAAACTAATAAGAAAATTATTTCTATGGTGCTACAGTATGCCCAGTCATATATCCTGATCATCCCATACAGTCTGCTGCCAGTTCCACAAATCCCTCAGTGCTGCTGACGGGACGGATGAGAAGGGATTAGTTCTTGCTCTAGTTCTTGAAACAGTGAATCTGTACTATATATACTGTGCAATGCATCTTACACATAAAGACAAGCAGCTCTGAAACAGTGAATCTGTGCTATATATACTGTGCAATGCATCTTACACAGACAGACAAGCAGCTCTGAAACAGTGAATCTGTACTATATATACTGTGCAATGCATCTTACACATACAGACAAGCAGCTCTGAAACAGTGAATCTGTGCTATATATACTGTGCAATGCATCTTACACATACAGACAAGCAGCTCTGAAACAGTGAATCTGTGCTATATATACTGTGCAATGCATCTTAGATTTTCACATCATTAAAAATCTTTCGAAAGCTGTTTTAGAAAAGCATCAGAACAGGAAAATGAGCAAACGAATGAATGAAAAAGAAATAAAAAGCCAAAATAAAGCAATGCAGATCCCTGGAAACACGGGTATAATAGAGGCCCTGTTGCATATCAGAATCTGGGTGTCTGCCTTTTATTATTATTATTTATTTATGAGCAGACACCCTTATCCAGGGTGACTTACAATTGTTACAAGATATCACATTATTTTTACATACAATTACCCATTTATACAGTTGGGTTTTTACTGGAGCAATCTAGGTAAAGTTCCTTGCTCAAGGGTACAGCAGCAGTGTCCCCCACCTGGGATTGAACCCACGACCCTCCGGTCAAGAGTCCAGAGCCCTAACCACTACTCCACACTGCTGCCCTATATACCCAGAGGGTTTTCAAGAGTTTGCTGTGGTTTCCGATAATTGCAACATAATCAAGAAAGCCACAAGAGGAAATATAAGACCACATCCACACTGTTGTTCCTGTCAAGGTAAAGTATAAGGAGACGTGTTAAATGAATACTATTGAACCAATCTTGGGATCTCACTCTTTCTTTTTCATTATTCGAATGGTTATTTTATGGAATCAAATAAGCCTATTTGAATATGATTCATTAGGTATTTCGTCACATTTGGTAACTTGTTTGATTCTTTTCGCAAATTGACAACCGACTGATCTGATCTGCCAGGTACTGTCTCAAGATGATTGTTTTTCTTATCTTTTAAAGCCTCCTCAAATTATTCATCGCAATTTTTCATTCAATGCATATACAGCATGTGTGCAAATTCACTCCAATCCGCCTCAAGCACAAGCCCGGAGAACTATCTTCAGGTAATTTTCTGCTTGGGTTCCCCCTGTTTCTTGAAAATGTCATCCTCGGAAACTCATTGTCACCGTTCAGAAGCTGGAGCCGAAGAGAGAATCTAAAGAGTCCTTCAGAGATCACCAGCGGAACACTTTGAACTGTAATGCAGCTTGTCGCATTCTGCACCCATCTTACAAATCAACAAGGATGAAAAGCTCAACATCTTTACCATTGTGTTCTGAAAAACCATAAGAAATAACCGTCCACACCACAAAATGGCCTGAAAGCATGACTCATTTAGCAGATGAAATGCAAAGGAATTGAATCACTCAGCGCACAGGCCAGTGAAAAAAACAAATAAATAAAATAATAAATGAATAGAAAAGGTTGCAGGGACTACAAGATAATGAAACTGCCGCAGGGTTATGCCCAAGAGAACAAGGCGGTCTTGCTTTTTTAAGAAGCCGATCCTCTGACAAGCCTACAGCAGGCACAACATGTGTCTACAGTTGCCATTTTGAAGCCCACAGAATGAGGCTGAATGGAATGAGTTCTAGCTTGATGCTGTGTTTGGTGCTGCTCTAGCTTGATGCTGTGCTTGGTGCTGCTCTAGCTTGATGCTCTGTTTGGTGCTGCTCTAGCTTGATGCTGTGTTTGGTGCTGCTCTAGCTTGATGCTGTGTTTGGTGCTGCTCTAGCTTGATGCTGTGTTTGGTGCTGCTCTAGCTTGATGCTGTGTTTGGTGCTGCTCTAGCTTGATGCTGTGTTTGGTGCTGCTCTAGCTTGATGCTGTGTTTGGTGCTGCTCTAGCTTGATGCTGTGTTTGGTGCTGCTCTAGCTTGATGCTGTGTTTGGTGCTGCTCTAGCTTGATGCTGTGTTTGGTGCTGCTCTAGCTTGATGCTGTGTTTGGTGCTGCTCTAGCTTGATGCTGTGTTTGGTGCTGCTCTAGCTTGATGCTGTGTTTGGTGCTGCTCTAGCTTGATGCTGTGTTTGGTGCTGCTCTAGCTTGATGCTGTGTTTGGTGCTGCTCTAGCTTGATGCTGTGTTTGGTGCTGCTCTAGCTTGATGCTGTGTTTGGTGCTGCTCTAGCTTGATGCTGTGTTTGGTGCTGCTCTAGCTTGATGCTGTGTTTGGTGCTGCTCTAGCTTGATGCTGTGTTTGGTGCTGCTCTAGCTTGATGCTGTGTTTGGTGCTGCTCTAGCTTGATGCTGTGTTTGGTGCTGCTCTAGCTTGATGCTGTGTTTGGTGCTGCTCTTGAAGCATTCTCCTGTGATTGTGGTTCTCAGTTAACTAGCTCTCCTGCTACTGTTGCTGAACTGCACAATGACACAGAATATGGTTCTTTGTTACTCAGCATCATTACATGCAATATTCCATCGAGACTGGTTGGGAATAGAAATGCGTTTAAACCAGGAGAGGGATGATCAGTGTTTTATAACGGCAGATGACGCCGGTGCACTCCCTTGATGGGGAATGCATATGGGATAGCTGTGAGGACAATGCAGTCTCTACATAAAATACAGACACAGGCAAACAAATGTAATGCAACAGCCAGCTCTTTGACTTTGAACTACTTTGAAGAATTGTATTACACCAGCACACAGTGCCCCAGTTTGTATGGATCAGCTACTCTTCCAGGGGATAGAGCAGGTGGGCTATGAGTTCAACGCTACCCCATCGTCCTGTGGCTTTCTCTCTTGGGTAACCTCTGTGTTTCGAACAGCGTTTTTCATAACTGCAGGGTATAGTGAATAACCTCCCTGTACTGGTCACCATCTGCAGCAAGACATGGCTGAATAAGCTTATTGTTGCCCCCGATTTAAAAGTGCAACAAATCAGCCCATGCTCACGAGGTTGAGAAGCAGCCGAAGCACAGGCTCCGGCAGATCAATTGTTAGTCAGATTGATTTCAAGCTTCAATTGTGGCTGTGTTCTTGGCAGATATTACCGACTCCAAGAATATTCCATTCCAACCCCATTATGGATTTTGTTTACAATTTTATAATGGGCCAATATGCAGTGATTTATAAAATGCAGCTGCTGTTTTTGTTGTTGCTGTTATGTTGTGGTTGTGTACAGTATTTAAGGATCAGGGCTGTCAGCTTCTCTTCTAAAACAATGCATAACAGTTTATTTGATGTCACATACAGTGTAGTACTGTTCTTTAAAAAGCTGGCAGGGAAACTGACTCCTTAGTTCAAAGATGTGTGCCTGTATGTATTATTTATACTGTTTTGTTTTTTTTTCCTAGCACTGGGACCTTTGAAAAGGACGAGACAGTTGTTTATTTAATGTGTTTAACCTTCATGGGAGGACAAGGAGTTACAGGCTGCTGGGGTTGGGTTGAAAACTCTCTTATGGTTAGATGCCATGCACTTTGCAAAGCAGTGGGACAGAGTTGTATTTCTCATCACCTCCATAATCCCTGGGACTCCAGTGACTTGAATCGCGCTCTATGCAAATCGTTTGATTAATCGAGATACATGAAGATGCTTGTTGTTTATGGATCCCTTCTCTACAGCATATTAAATATCCTTCTCAGAACATTCTCAAAACTGAAGTGATAGAAATACAAAATAAATCAATAAAAACTCAGGCAATAGAAAAAACAGAAGAACATTTATGAACGAGAGGAGGCCATCACGGTAAGCTCGTCTGATCCCTAGCAGCTGAATGGTCTCAACACTTTGTCAAGTCAGGTCATAAAGGATCCCAGTGATACAGCATCAACAACATGACTAGGCAGCCCATTCCATCCCCTCACCACTCTCTGTGTGAAGAAGTGTCTCCTTCATCAACATGACTAGGCAGCCCATTCCATCCCCTCACCACTCTCTGTGTGAAGAAGTGTCTCCTTCATCAACATGACTAGGTAACCCATTCCATCCCCTCACCACTCTCTGTGTGAAGAAGTGTCTCCTTCATCAACATGACTAGGTAACCCATTCCATCCCCTCACCACTCTCTGTGTGAAGAAGTGTCTCCTTCATCAACATGACTAGGTAACCCATTCCATCCCCTCACCACTCTCTGTGTGAAGAAGTGTCTCCTTCATCAACATGACTAGGTAACCCATTCCATCCCCTCACCACTGTCTCTGTGTGAAGAAGTGTCTCTTTCATCAACATGACTAGGAAACCCATTCCATCCCCTCACCACTGTCTCTGTGTGAAGAAGTGTCTCCTTCATCAACATGACTAGGTAACCCATTCCATCCCCTCACCACTCTCTGTGTGAAGAAGTGTCTCCTTCATCAACATGACTAGGTAACCCATTCCACCTCCTCACCACTCTCTGTGTGAAGAAGTGTCTCCTTCATCAACATGACTAGGTAACCCATTCCATCCCCTCTCCACTCTCTGTGTGAAGAAGAGTCTCCTTCATCAACATGACTAGGTAACCCATTCCACCTCCTCACCACTCTCTGTGTGAAGAAGTGTCTCCTTCATCAACATGACTAGGTAACCCATTCCATCCCCTCACCACTGTCTCTGTGTGAAGAAGAGTCTCCTTCCCTCTGTCCTAAGCCTATTTCATCTTACTTTCCAATTGTGGTCATGGTTTCTGTGCTTCAATAAATTCTTCTTTGTTCAGGGCTGAATAGATTTGATATTGTTGCCTCACTCAGAACAAGAGAGATTATATGGCAGGACTCACATGTAAACGCGGGTGTTGGGAAAGGTCATTAGATTTAGCATTCTGCTGGTGTTTTGAACATTTGTAAGCCAGAAACAAGACACTAAGGATTCGCTCTGGCTTGAAATGAGGCCTCCTCCCCAACTGAAAAGGGCACACAGCACAACTTTATATATACAAAGGAAAGGTCATGATCTGGCTGCCTCTTGGCATGGTCCTTCATGCAGGTGCAGTGGACAGTACTGTGTGATGCATGGCCATTTCGAATGCTGAGCCCTATGTGTGACACAGTGATGGGGATTGGAGTTTAACAAAGAAAATAAAAGAATCCCTCTTCCAAGCTGGGAACAGATTTGCTAGTACTGTGTTGTTCATGTTGTACTGTACGTGGTTAAGAAGCTTACTTAGTGCAAAGAAAGAAAAAATGCGCTAACAGCTTCTAAATAGAAATATTGTGCCTGGATGTACTGGGGGTGGATGGATGGTCACAATGAAAGTGTGGGTTTTGTTTGATGATTTCTTCTTTCATTGCTGGGAATCAGACCCATGTGATTTCAAGAGCTGTAATAAAAGTATCTCAAGAAAGGATGTCCTGAGAGACTGCGAGCGATTCGGATGCCTCGTGCAGTCAAGCTGCTCTCAGTGTGCTGTTAAACACACCGTCCTCCTAGGGCACATATTAGCTTTATGTAAATAGAGCAATAATGTGCGAGTAAAATATTTATGCCATGAGAGCAGCACCGGGAACTATAAAGAGGAAACAGACAACACATTATACAAGAGAGGAACGTCTCCTTTAGAACGATCCCTTCCACCCCCAATGCATGGCTAACTGCGTGCATAATCAAGAGGAAACAGACAACACATTATACAAGAGAGGAACGTCTCCTTTAGAACGATCCCTTCCACCCCCAATGCATGGCTAACTGCGTGCATAATCAAGAGGAAACAGACAACACATTATACAAGAGAGGAACGTCTCCTTTAGAACGATCCCTTCCACCCCAATGCATGGCTAACTGCGTGCATAATCAAGAGGAAACAGACAACACATTATACAAGAGAGGAACGTCTCCTTTAGAATGATCCCTTCCACCCCCAATGCATGGCTAACTGCGTGCATAATCAAGAGGAAACAGACAACACATTATACAAGAGAGGAACGTCTCCTTTAGAATGATCCCTTCCACCCCCAATGCATGGCTAACTGCATGCATAATCAAGAGGAAACAGACAACACATTATACAAGAGAGGAACGTCTCCTTTAGAACGATCCCTTCCACCCCCAATTCATGGCTAACTGCGTGCATAATCAAGAGGAAACAGACAACACATTATACAAGAGAGGAACGTCTCCTTTAGAACGATCCCTTCCACCCCCAATTCATGGCTAACTGTGTGCATAATCAAGAGGAAACAGACAACACATTATACAAGAGAGGAACGTCTCCTTTAGAACGATCCCTTCCACCCCCAATGCATGGCTAACTGGTATGTACTGTCATATTCATCAGTCCTGTTGTACTGTAATAACAGCTGCTTAATTGAATCGAAATATCCATGATTCTCATTAGAGGCCACATATTAATGTAACCTAATAGCAAGCATTCACGTGTAGTAATCACAACACACACAACTCAAGGATTTACTTTCATAGGGCTGACAATGAGAACTGATCTGTTTCAATTCATTTAGGTGCTAAATTGTGCAGAGCGTACATTACCATGCATGAGCGTGAGCGCGGAACAAAGAAAAGTCAAACATGGGAAGAGTTCAATGCTTCTAAGAGAATGACAATGTGCTGTGTTTATGAATGAATATACAATAAACTAATACAGATGGGCTGTCTGTCAGCGAAAGTGAAGGCAAATGCAATCTGCGTTTCCCCGCCCCCTGCTCTTCAGCGCTATTCAATCAACATGTCATAAATCAACGTAAGGTGTTATTTAAATAATGTCTTGATTGTGCCTGAATCATCCAGAATCAGCAGCAGGGCATTTGAACCCTTACAGTCCTGGAGGGACCTCAAGGAATATCTCCGCTCCGTTGAGAGTTCTTGAAGTCCTGTTCACCTGTATACTCAGTAAAGGAGTTACTTCTTTAATGCTGTAACTTAGTTTCACATTCTTCAGCTCGACAGCAAAAATACAGCACTGAAAGGGTTAAAGTGGGGTTGAGGGGGTCAAAGAACGCCTGCAGATAATTTGGTCAAAAGTGATGTGAAGACGTTGTGGTGCAAGAGTTCCTCCTCTTCGTTACTCCCACAGTGATAGAGCCTGCACAGAGACATACACATTGCATTGCCCTGAATGTTAATGTGGCATCAATCTCCTTCAGTGTGGCTGCTGGAATTTTTAACACAATGTTTTTTCATAATCATATTATTCTGAGCGTCCCGAGAGGTACACTTGCAGGTCTGTTTGTCACAAAAGCAGCAGTAAACCATGTGTCAAAATGCAATAAAAAATGCATAATGTACATATGCGGAAGCTGATACTGCTCTCATTATAAAAGCCAGCTCCATTTGGTAAAAGGGTTATTATGGAGATCTGCACACCCAGCACTTCTCGGGATGCAAGGTTAAGGAGCAGTTGTATTTGAACACTTGAATACCAAACAATAGACAGAAAAGCCTGGCACATGAACTGCTTATACAGCTCAGAACTGTATTACTTTTTGACTGTTTCGTAGAATGTGCTTCCCCACAGCTATAAATCAGCTGCTGGCTGAGCACAAACTGTAAAGCTGCTTTTGCATGAGTGTTGCCAGGTCTCCATCTTGGTGCCATGACTCGGATCTCAGAGACTGGCTGCAGCTGATCGCTGGTTTTAAAGGGGTGCAGACCAGCCTGGCTGTCTTACACACTGGTGTGTGTGTGCGTGTGTGTGTTTGTGTTTATCTGTGTGTGTGTGTGTGTGTGTGTGTGTGTGTATGTGTGTGTGTGTGTGTGTGTGTGTGTGTGTGTGTGTGTGTGTGTGTGTGTGTGTGTGTGTGTGTGTGTGCGTGTGTGTGTGTGTTTGTGGGTCCCTATAGAGATGACTTAGCTCTTTCATGAAGATACCTAATTAGCAAATCAATATGATCAATATGAAGTTTTCACTTTTGCAATCAGCGTTCCTCTCTTGCTAGTTAAAGCAATCAATGAAGCAATTACAATCCTAAAGCATCTTTTTTCCCATATACAGTATATATATATATATATTATATACAGTATATATATCATGCACTGACATGTGCTATTTTATAGTTCTGTATTACTTTATCGCTGCACGGAAGCACTTTTCAAAGACCTTTATCATGCAGTATTTAGGGATATCTGTGCGGTCTTTTTTTCTTTTTTAGGTTGCATCTGTGATCAGTTATGGATTATTGATCATGAAGTTCACATGCGGAGCTCCTTTAGTGCTGAGTCACTGAGGGTGGGACATGTTTCATTAAAGAGAAAGGCACAGGTATCTGCAATGCCTGAGATTCTGCTTCGCTGCTTCATTGAAATCATTGCCTTGACAACCACAGTCTTAGGAAGAATAATGATGTGCACTGTGGGTTCCACTGGAGACAAAGTTAAAATAAAAAAGGGATGCAAGAATATGTTATTGCTGGTTATTAAAGAATTAGCAATTAGAATTAGCAGTGGAAAAAAAACAATTGCCAGTAGAAATGTAGGAGTTTCCTTTTCCGTTGAGGTCGTTGGGACTCATTGAGTAACTGCAGCATTTTAATATAATAAGAAAGATGAAGACACCTCAGCCATTGCAGTGCTCCGTTTCTCAGAGTCTTACTTCAGAATTGATGGGATTCAAGAACATGTCATGAACAATCAACAATGCGTCTATAAATGTGTTATAAAGGAAGTTACAGGCTCTGTTCGGACATGTGTAACTATAATAACGTGTTATAAAGGAAGTTACAGGCTCTGTTAGGACATGTGTAACTACAATAACGTGTTATAAAGGAAGTTACAGGCTATGTTAGGACATGTGCAACTATAATAACGTGTTATAAAGGAAGTTACAGGCTCTGTTAGGACATGTGTAACTACAATAACGTGTTATAAAGGAAGTTACAGGCTACAATGTCTACAGTGCATTCCTGGATATTAAAGATGTATTTTTACAGCTGTAAGATACAAACATGAAGCGGTTGCTATGGAAACAACAAAGATAGTTATCTTTATTAAATGCGAATAATATCCGCGCTGCCTTCAGAAAAAAAAATCCTTCACTAAATGTGTAACTGCTACAGTGTATTAAAAAGTGCACAAGGCTGTGCTGCTATCCTTTTCTTGTTCTAATAACACATGCATTGCTGTGTTCAGACAACAGCGTATACGGATAGCATCTTCATATGACATTAATGATGTTTTCTCGTCAACGTTTAGAGTCAAGGACCAGGCCAGTGTAGCTGTTAGTGATGAGAGACTTGCCATGATGATGTCACCATAAACACGGCAGCCTCTCAAACGATACTGCATGGGAATTCAAGATAAACAAACATTCTGCTCCTGAGAGAATATACTGTATATACAGGCGCTGTTATGCACAGCTGTCTGGAGAAACGGAATTCCTGGCAAAAATCTAATAGAAAGTTGATGTCTGTCTCCTGCTCTTTCCTTACTCTTGTGCTTCAAACTTAAACTGATGGATAAACCAGATGTTCTTTGTGCAGTGAGGTCAGAAACCTCTTGTTTATTAAACTGATGAATAAACCAGATGTTCTGTGTGCAGTGAGGTCAGAAACCTCTTGTTTATTAAACTGATGGATAAACCAGATGTTCTTTGTGCAGTGGGGTCAGAAACCTCTTGTTTATTAAACTGATGGATAAACCAGATGTTCTTTGTGCAGTGGGGTCAGAAACCTCTTGTTTATTAAACTGATGGATAAACCAGATGTTCTTTGTGCAGTGGGGTCAGAAACCTCTTGTTTATTAAACTGATGAATAAACCAGATGTTCTGTGTGCAGTGAGGTCAGAAACCTCTTGTTTATTAAACTGATGGATAAACCAGATGTTCTTTGTGCAGTGAGGTCAGAAACCTCTTGTTTATTAAACTGATGGATAAACCAGATGTTCTTTGTGCAGTGAGGTCAGAAACCTCTTGTTTATTAAACTGATGGATAAACCAGATGTTCTTTGTGCAGTGGGGTCAGAAACCTCTTGTTTATTAAACTGATGGATAAACCAGATGTTCTTTGTGCAGTGAGGTCAGAAACCTCTTGTTTATTAAACTGATGGATAAACCAGATGTTCTTTGTGCAGTGGGGTCAGAAACCTCTTGTTTATTAAACTGATGGATAAACCAGATGTTCTGTGTGCAGTGAGGTCAGAAACCTCTTGTTTATTAAACTGATGGATAAACCAGATGTTCTTTGTGCAGTGGGGACAGCGGCTTTTGAAGAAATTCATGAATTGATTTTCAAATCTGCGGTGCCTTTGTTTTTACCAGTTAGTAACGTACTGTACTGTCATGTTTAATGGACGGGTACATAATTCATGCTATTGCTTTTGTAATGTTATATTGTAGTTATAAATTAGTCTAATTAAAAGTGTACAATTTATTATGCATTTCAGTGACTGCATTTAAATGAAGCAATTAAAGTGTAGGTTTTCGAGATCAAAAGTTCTCCCTTTTCTAATGATACAGATTGATGCATAAATTTGTTTTTTATCGCTTTGTTCACTGCGAGACAAAGTAAAATGTTCAGCAATAAATCTGGTGCATGGGATTGTGTCATTTACTACACAGTATTTTATATCCAAACCCTTTGAAATGTTAGTGTGAAAACATCGATGCAGCAGCAACTCCTTATTCTTTAAGACAGAAAACAGCAGTTGTCTCAGACTTTGCAGTTGCCTGTTTTTCTAGTCAATTATCAAAATAAATAGTTTTCAATACAGCTGCAGCGAATGCAATAGACTAGGGAATAAAAACACATGTGATGATTAGTGAGGTCTATTTTAATGGTCTAAACATTGATACAGGACCTGCGGTATAAAAAGGTAGCTTGGAATGATTAGAATGTTTGGACCAGGATCTCGTTAGGGGGAGGGGAGGGGGGATGGTTAGGGGAGGGGGTTGTGAGGGTGAGGGTGAGGGGGGTGAGGGTGAGGGGGCGAGGGGAAGGGGAGGGTGAAGGTGAGGGTTAGGGTTAGAGTTAGGGTTAGAGTTAGAGTTAGAGTTAGAGTTAGGGCTAGGGTTAGCGTTATGTCGTGCAGAAAGTTTTCAACATTAAGTGCATTGTAACTATGCATAATAACATTGTAAATGTGTGTGAGTACACATGCATTTACTAAGTAACTACTCTGTAAATACACAGTGATTAGAGACACTGATAGATGAAATCACTCCAGCTGCTGAGCTCAGGAAGATTTCTCTCCAGTGATTTATCCATTAGGACAACATGAGGTCCTGAAGAAGCTGTTCAGTCAAGTCTGCTGTCAGCCCAGTGAAACGCAGCACTCAGTCTCACAGTTATAAATAGTTTAATTACCATGCGGGCACTAGAGAGACTTGTTCCTACTCAACGGCTCTTATCATTTACTGTTACTTTTTCCTCAGTCCTTCCAATTGGACTATTGACAAGTTCCCTGATCATTAAGTGAGTTCTAGTTGTCATATGAAGTGAATGGAACGCTGCATTTAACTGAGTGTAGCAGAGTCTGAGAGTCACTTCCTGCATATGGAACACACTGAACGCTTTGCATGCAGTGTCTCTATTTACTGTGTATTTACAGAGTCGTTACTTAGTAAACACATGTGCCCTTACACATAACATCTTTACTAAGTGCATTACTGAGGACCTCATCCCGCTTCAGTGACAGTGAAGTCATGCCATGCGTCCAGCTTGGCAACATTAGCTGCTGAGGTCCGGCAGGTACAGAGGCAGGGTCTTCTGCATTCGTATTCCTCTTTTCTATGATGCTGCATTAAACACGACCACAGTACTCCACCACCGTGCCCCCTCCCTCCTCCCAACCTCCAGCCCACAAGGGAATTGAAGCGACATGAGAGAGAAGACATGACTGTCCATGAGCAGTACTGTACATGCTTTGTTCCTGCTATTGTCTTTTTAACATGCGCTGAGCCATTTCTCAGACATGAAGTACAAACTGTATTTCACCCTGTGTGAACAAAAGGAGCACCTAAATGAAGACCTGTGATTATTATCCAGTGGTATAGTATAGGCCAGGGCTGATCAATGCAAATCCGGCTGGGGTACGTTTTTTCTTTCTGTAATTGATCTCAGATGTATAGCCAGGGAAAACATTCCCTAAATGAACCAGCCTGCTCTCGCAGTTTCTATCCCTGCTATCCAGCTCTCTGCTGCTGCGGGCCCCTGCAGGAATGGGGGCCGCCACTAAACAGGGCCACACTTCACAAAGCTACATGGGATATTGTTTGAAGTCACTTGAGGAAGTACATTGCTTCTGGAAGATTTTTGCAAATGGTGAATTTGTCGTCACTCAGCCCATCATCTTTCCTTGAAATATACATTTCTCTGCGTAATTCTCCGCCGCAGAAAGCATGTGAGGTAATGCAGAAAAAAGTGCCGTTGAT